>CM076575.1:846016412-846391237 GCA_034641835.2 Pinus albicaulis
TTAAGTAAACAACAACTTACAATATCACAGAGAAAATCTCATCCATAGTTAGAAATTTGTTGGAACATGTTGAGAAAATATTATCTGCAACATAGTAAGGAACTCTATGCTAATTTAACTTATGACACTAAAATCAACCCATTCTGCAACTCAAAATGTTACTATTAAGCCTCATTCAAGGGTTAGAGATCTCTTGGAATAGCTTTGGAAAAAGGTTGTTTGTAAAATTATGAGAAATTGCAAAATAGTCAAGACCTCAAAATGATATTACTAATTCTTGTCCATATGATAATAATGTGTTAGAAGAGACTAAGAACAAGAGCAGTTTGTAAATAATGAAGGCCTTTAAGTCGAATTTAATAGAACTAGAATACAACTAGCTAATAAAATTTGAAATGCAATGAACAAAACTGAGCTAATACGCAATTAGCCTTCGAAATACTATAGCTCTATCTCATTCAGTGTTAGTGATATTTTGGAACAATTCATGAGAACAAGATTGACTACACTATTCGATGTAAGTAAGCATAAAACATGAAGTTCAGAAAACTGCCTAAATTAAGAACGAAACAGAGCTAAAGTTACTTATCTAAAAAAAATATGCACAAAGCCTTTCGAAGAGTAGGGGCCCTCTACCATCGGATTGGCACACGAATCTCATCAAGATTGCTTAAGATCATGCATTAAAGTTGTACTTCTTTCATTAAAGGAAAACACTTCAAAAATAGAGTATTATAGTCTTGGAAAACTTAACAACAAAACATCAACTAGCTAACTGTCTCTCGGTTCACCGAGTTATTTTTATAAGCAAAATACATAACTGTCATTAAGAAGAAATAGGGATAGGTGTATTTTTCAATCAAAATCAAATTAGAACTCTTGTTGAGGCCTCGTACTTTGCTGAAGACAACTACAGAGTCCTTGTCCTGGTAGAAGTCTACTTCTTAGTTTTGGTTTCCTCCACGTGCATAACCACTTGCAGATTTTTTCTCAGACTTCGTAGAGGGCAAGGAATGATGTAGGTGAGTTCTGGAATTCAACCATATGTGTTTTTCCTTTAAGTGACACCTGTAACCTATGTGAACATAAAGATAGCTGCGGAATATGCGACTAGCTACAGAATGGCTGCATTCTGTAGCTAAGTCTAGTCAAAAATCACTACAACAACAAGACCACAAAAGTTTAGTAAGTCAGTTATTGTATGCATTATTAAAGTGACTTTAATCAATCCTATTGATCTTTTAAGCCTATAATTGATAAAGGACAAAGGAAATGAAGTGAAATTTGGTGAAATAAAAAGACATATTTGGGGCTCAACAATAAGAACAAACAGAATGGTTTGGACATTTTCTTGAAGAAAAAAAACTTATTACTAGTAAATGAAAATCCTTAAATGTATAGAAGGAGAAAAATTTAGGGAACAGTTGAAAAATAGGAGAATATTACCATAAATCTGAGATACCAGGATATCAGGAAACGATACTAGTAATCTTTGAAGATAAGTGTTAACCTTGTATACAAAACCCAAAATAGGTCATACATAAAAATAGCGTTTATGAAATAAATAACCGTAAATAAAAGAAATGGAAAAGAAATAAGCATAGGAATATTCAAGCAAGGAATAACTGGGATAGTAACCTTTCTAGTTCGTACTGGAAATAATGCAAGTTCAATGGGCAACAGAACCTAGCAATTCTAATATGGTAATTTAACTTTTTGTATTATCCTATTTGTGAATGATAAACTAGATAAAATTAGAAAAGATGCATTTCTCTTCTTGAACATATAAACCGAGAAAAGACGAGAAAACATTCACTTATGCAGAACTGTAATAACACAATATTAATGCTGAAAGTTTGAGCATAGACTTAGCAAGTACAAGTCAAATACCGGAGCACTGGAATTAAAGGCCTCGGAAGCTGAATGTCTTATATTTAGTAAGAACGGTACATTTAACTTTATAGTATTGAAAAAACTCTTGCCAATGGCAACGCAATATTTCGCAAAAGCTGTAAAAATCTGCTAATAGTTGTATTGAAACTTGGGAAATGGCAATGCGAAACCCTAATGCTAAAAACCGTAACAAAACCCCAATAAAAATTCAGAAGCCATTAGTTAATGTGAAGCCGGTTGGTGGCATCAAGACCCAACAACAGTGATGAGTACTTGGAAATGGGAAGGACGAGTCAGCAGACACTCAAAGACAAGCAACTAGTGAATCCTCCATCCACGGAATTGGGCGCTTGAGCATACATGTACAAAGAAAGAAAACAAGTGAGGGAAACCGCATGGAAACTAGAAAAAATCAAGAGGAAGTGACAAATCATTTCATAGGAGAACGGTAACGCTTAAAGCCATACCTACAAACTTAAATCTTCCGTGGAAGTGGCTACGAGGGTATTCTATGGTAATGAAACATAGAAAATATACATCAAGTGATACATGGTCAAGTGCAGAAGGGAAAAGTAGCATAATTTGCTGGTATACAAACTTATGCATACATTACCTGAGAAAATTCTTCGAGGAGGCATGAGAAGATGGTAATGGTATGGCATAGTACATTATTGGAACAGGGTCCCCTAGCTACATTTTGATATGGTCCAATGCTATGTTTTTGATATAATTTTGTAGTAATTAGTCTTGCGCAGGGGATTTGGGGAAAGCCAAAGCCCCCAATGTATTGTAATGAGTCAAAGGGTATACCTAGAATCCGCAAACCATGGTTTGCGGACCATAGGATAGCACAGACTATGATGATATAAATAGATATATAGTTTGAGTCTAGAAGTAAGTAAGATTGATGTTGCGTACGAAATGTTGAGATCTATTTTGGGTGGTTTTGGGTAAGGACTCCTGCTGGTTGTGTGCACGGAGATCCTCATTCATGCTGTGTGTGGACCCTACTGGCTGTCTGTGCGGGCTGTGACTTAGGTTTGTAACTTGGTTTTGGACGTTAATGAACATGTAATCTATTGAATTATCTCTATGTTATCTGAACTAGTTGTATTTACTACTGAATTACCTTTGTGTTATTCAAATTAGCTGCGATTGTGTCTATGATATATGAATTAGTTGCGATTGTATTACTCTATGATGATAATTGCTAATGCGCACGTGGATGCGAAGGTGTTGATAATATCTTCTTAATAATAGTAGCCTTATTTATGTTTACATGCTAGTTATATTGTTAAGGGCTCGATAATAAGCTTGTGAGCCTAATAGAACTCAACAAGATCTGCCTTAACTACCCACTCTCTCCCAGGGTGTGGAAACCTGGTTCCAGCACCCACCCATACTAGTTCGGGTGAGACCTTGGCCTGCGAAAGTAGGTCATTTCCGAGAGGGCCAGTAGTAAAGGGGTTTGTTGGAAAACCTTAAATCTGAACCTGGGTCAGGACCCCTCAAGCTAACAAATGGTTCCGTTGCTGGGACCAAGAGCATTTTGAGAGAGAGACCGGGTAATGCCACGAGACCATTGGAGACCTGAGAAATTGGAGCTCGAAGAATGGTTCAGAAAACAGATTCAAGAATTTTCCATAAAAGAGAATCACAGCTCAAAGCTAACAACTAAAAAGTGGAAGAACAGATATCTTTTCATAGAATTATATTAATTTTTCTTTGTAACTTTTGTGCACGAGCTCCAAGAGTGGCTAGTGAGGCTAGTAGAATTCCAGACGTGTTGGAAAGATGATCAAGTTACGCAGTGGGCTCCGGAATTGATTCAACATTTCGAGAAGGCTGACAACACAATCGGTCGGATAGTAAATCATTTTCTAGATAGTGTGATAGGAGGATTTGTAACAGAATTCGCAGTCGATCAGTTTGTATCCTACTCTGAAGCGAAGTGGAGGTTCTTCAAAGGATTCTGAGGTAAGTTCTTGCAAACATTTTCATTACTAATTAAAATATTATTGTGTGAAAAAGGTATTCTATGAAAGTACACCAAATGAATGACCTCTGACCAGCGTGAGATTACAACATGAAGTTGTAAGTACTACCGAGTCAACCAAGAAGGGAATAGATCCATCTACAACCCATTAGGAGAGCCATCTGCGCACGCAGGAACTAGTCCTCCAGCTACACCATCATAAAGTCATCATAAGGGCAAGAACTCCCCTACCTCTCCGCCACAACCGAAAGAAGATATGGCCATAGACATGAAGCTTCCCACCTTCAAGGGTGTGGGAGACAAAGACATGGATTGATTTGGTTCATAGTAGAATCAGTATGGACTTTGCATAATGTTGCTAGCGATGTTGTAAAAAGGGCACAGCTATCCCTAGCTTTTGAAGGAAGGGACCTGTATTGGTTCATGGGGTACATAGACCAACATGCAGATCCATCAATACAAGAAATTAAGGATGCTTTAAAACAAGAGTTTTGGAAGCCTAAGTCCTACGCTTAGCTGGTGGTTGACTTGAAAGACTTTAAATAGGGACCCACTGAGTCGGTATGGGAGGTTGATCAACGGCTAAAGAATGTTATCCAAGATGGGGAATTTATGTATGAAGATAGACAACATAAGGAATGGATCATTTCCATGCTATTACCTCACCTGCACGGGCCTATGGGACAGTAAGAAATTGACACACAAGAGAAAGCCTTAGAGATTTCCATGAAGCTAGAAGCTGCGCCAAGAGACGATGTCCGGTTTGGGGTAGAACAGATCTAGGGAAAACTGGAGGCAATGCACCTTGAAATCCAGAATTTGCGAAAGGAGAAAGGAAAAGAAGCTAGTCTAGATGTATGGTGCATAAGGTGCAGGGTGTCAGGCCATACCAAGGATCAGTGCCATTTGCTGGTAGACTACATGCAGGCTGGGGGGGCCAACCCATTGCACCCTAAGGAGGTTGCGGGACCAAGCGCCTCCACATTATGGTGCGCTTTCTGCCACGTAGCTGGACTACATGATACCAACCACTGCCCCCGTCTTGGTGCCTATGTTCCAAAGTTGAAGAAAAAATGGTGTCGATTCTTCTCATCTGTGGGAAATGACGAACACAAATGTCAGACATATGACTTAATGATAAACTGAGGAAACCTGTACAGAGTACAAGATGATCCTTCATCACCCCTATCTCCCTTGAGACGTGGATGCTCCCCTGCCAGAGGCAGGGGGGGAGAGTCAGAAGCGCAGGTCAGGGAAGAGGATAATTGATATGTTATAATTATGGAGAAATAGGGCACTTCACAAGGGACTGTCTGAACCCTACACGAAAATCTTGCAGATATTGTAGAAAATTGGATCATGTGATCGAATATTGTCCGGTACTGATAGCAAAGATGCAGGAAAAACACTAGATTCCAATGCAAAATGTAGAAACCACGTGATGAGGGACCCAATATTAATGTCATTATGCCAAGCGACATGGCTCTTAGAGGAGTTGAGGAAAGAGCTGTAGCTGAACCCCTTATCCGAAAAGCCCTTATCAAAACAGAAATCTTGGACCTACAGCAGGAGAAAGAAACCTTCCTAGAAGCTTGCAAAGACGTTACCAAGGATGAGGCATCTAATTCCAAGGCTCCAACAAACCTAAAAGTGGATGAATAAGTTAAACCATTCCTACAAGCATGTATGAAGTTGCTACGCAACCAGAAGGAAGTAGAAAATCTTCAAGCACTAATAGATAGTTGCGCTTAAAAAAATCACCCTCCAATAGAAGTTAAAGATGTTCACGAACTTTATAAGCATAAGAAACGTACTGGTCGGGAGATGTGGCTAACTATGCAGATTGGCGATTATGAAATGGATCAGGTCATCCCGGACCTGGGATCCAATGCGAATGTCCTTCCCAAGTAGGCATGGTAGAGGATGGGAGAACCTAAGTTGGAATGGTATACTATACAGCTACGCATGGCTAACCAACAGAAGATCATACCATTGGGGAGACTATCCAAGATTATGCTAGATATCACAGGGGTTAAGGTATACGTAGATTTTGAGGTAATTAAAATTGTAGAGGATGCGGACCCCTATCCTGCACTCCTAGGATTAGATTGGGATATAGACATGGGAGGCATTATCAACTTGAAGAAAAGGGGCATGGTTTTTTAGAATGAGGGTATGAGAGTAATAGTCCCTCTAGATCCAGCAGAAGGAGAACGGTATACAGAACCCATGCGCGAGGAAGACAATGTGGATCATATCTATAAACTAACTGCCCAAGACGAGGATTGGATTAGTCCTAAAACTGATGGTGTGCTTTTCAGGGAGAAAGACACTTAATGCCTCTCTGACTCTGACGGGGAGATCAAAAATTAGCAGAACCAGTTACATGACGTATCTGTGCTACGGTGTCTTAGGATCACAAAGAGCTTCCAGTGTATCTCCTCAGAGATAAGAGATTTGCCTTACTTTGATGGTTCTGGTAGTATTACGGATCTTCTTAGAGCATTCTAAGCAAAAGTCCCAAGAGAACAAAGAATGTGGGCACTTAACCTAGCCGTGCATGTGACCCCTGCGCGGTGGTGGGAAATTCATAAGGGGACTTTTCAGGAATAGGAGGAATGTTGTGATATGATTATCCTATGGTTTGAACCCTTGGTTCACCTAGGCATGGAGACTTTCCTTGGCCAAGGGGACCCGCACAAGCACTTGTCCGCGTGGATGGAGGGTGGTGCGAAAGGACCAGGAATGAATGGGTCCACTAGTTCATTCATGCCTTGGGGCCCATCAACACCGCATGGTATTTGGATGCAGAGCTACATCAGTGAACCTACCACTGGGAGACCATGAGGGATGATTTTGTGGGGGAATTCGAGTTGATAGGCGGAACTGAGGAATTAAACGAAGACCTGCAAGACATAGATGCCCTAGTATTTGATGAATCACGCCCTCATGTGGAATATGGGGAGCCAACTTGGGATACGCAGATGCAAGATATTTCTAATTGTCGCAATCTATCAATGGAGGAATGTGATGAAGACCCACGAAATATCACTATCCTAGAATCAGAGGGTGAACAACCAGTTTTTGGACCCCCACTCTAGACCGTCGATGTGACCAAGCCTCTTAAGCTAAGGGAAGTCAACATTGCAACATAAGAAAAACCTAAGCTAGCTATAATTGGGGACTACTGGGATGATGATACAGCTGGGAAAGTCGTGAAACTTCTCACAGAGTCCCAGGACATGTTTCCTACGAAATTCTCAGAACTCAAGGGTATTACAGGGGGCCTAGGGGTCATGCAAATCACTTTAAAATGGGATGCACGCCCTGTCAAATAGTGTCCTTACCGATTGAACCCCAAGTATAAATAGAAAGTCAGGGAAGAAATTGAAAAAATGATAGCCACAAGTATCATCAAACTAGTAGAACAGTCACAGTGGGTAAGCCCTATGGTGGTCCAAGATAAAAAGACTAAAGGAGATGTAAGAATCTGTGTCGACCTGTGTAAGCTTAATGATGCATGTGTACATGATCCCTTCCCTACGCCATTCTGTGATGAAATCCTCGATAGTGTGGGAGGGCAGGAAGCATACTCGTTACTGACGGTTTTTCAGGCTACCATCAAATCAGGATCGCACCTGAAGATCATCGCAAAACTATGTTCGCCACCGAATGGGGATCCTTCCAGTACACCACCATGCCATTTGGGCTCAAAAATTCTCCTGCCTTATTTTCATGGGTAGTGGTCGCAGTATTCAAGGAGTTAATTCACAAGTTCTTGGATGTATACTTTGAATATTGGACAATATTTGGACTGGTAAAGAAGCACGTCTCGAACCTGCGCATGATTTTGGAAGCCTGCAGAAAGCACCAAATTTCGCTAAATATTAAGAAGTGCAAATTCTGTGTACCTTTCAAAATCTTGTTAGGCCACATAGTCTGTCGGTTGGCACTGATGGTTGACCCCGCCAAAGTTGCAGTTATCATCAACCTAGTAGTCCCTACAAATGAGAAACAGTTGTGCTCCATCCTCGGGCACATGAGCTACTATAGGAATTTTTTTCAAGGGTACGCACTGATCATGGCACCCATGGGAAAGATGCTAAAGAAGGATGTTTCATTTTTTTGGGACAGGAAGTGTCAGAAGAGTTTTGAGCTACTCATGGAAAAGATGGTCTCTCCACCTATCCTCATATTTCCTGACTGGGCGAAGGTTTTCCATCTCCATGTGGATGCTTCAGGGATCGCCTTGGGAGCTATCCTTACGCAGCCCGAGGAGGGGGATATTGACCACCCGATTGCGTTTGCTAGTAGAAAAATCTCTAGCGTGGAGCGTAACTACTCCACTACTGAATGTGGGGGCCTGGAAATGGTGTATGCCCTACAGAAATACTGGTATTATCTACTGGGAGGGCACTTCAAGATGTTTACAGATCACTCAAATTTGAAGTACCTAGTCAATAAGCCTATGTTGGGGGGGGGGGGGAGATTTGCCGATGGTTACTACTATTTCAAGAATATGAATTTGAGATAATTGTGAAGATGGGGAAACTAAATGCTAGACCAAACCACTTGTCCAGAATCGAGAGTGGTGAAGAATCGACCAACCTAGAGGAAGGATTTCCCGATGCGCAGCTCTTTTCTATTAAGTTCATTTATGTGCACTTTTCCGACATTATTCAAATCCTAACTACGGGGATGGCACCTGTAGAATATTCGATAAAACAAAAAAAGGATCGGTAACCCACGTAGCTGACTTTTCCATCATCATGGGCCACTTGTATAAGCTGTTGGGAGCTGATGAAGTACTGCGAAGATACATACTGGAGCATGAAAGACCAACCATTTTAGCAGAAGCCCACGGAGGTGTATCTGGAGGTCACTATGTAGGAAAAGTGACAGTACAGAAGATCTTAAGAGTTGGGTTGTGGTGGCCCACACTATATAGTGACTCCCACGACTATTGCAAAGCCTGTGACATATGCCAAAGGACAGGAATACCATCGCGTAGGGATGAAATGCCCTTACAACCATAGATGGCCCTGTAGGAGTTCGATAAATGGGAAATAGACTTCATTGGGCCCATCAACCAACTAGGTAAGAAGACAGGTGCTCGCTACATCATCACTAGGACTTATTATGTAACCAAATGGGCGAAAGTGCGAGCTGTGAAGGATTGTAATGCAGATACTGTTGCACACTTTATTTTTGAGCATATTCTAACCAGGTTTGGCTGTCTGAAGATCTCTATGAGCTATAGAGGTACACATTTCATTAATGACACAATACAAGCTTTGAATGAGGAGTTTCGAATCCACCATGCAAAAAATTCCCCATATCACCCGCAGGCAAATGGAATGGTAGAAGCTTTTAATAAAATTATGGAACAAGCACTTACCAAGGTCTGTAATGTCAATCGAAGTGATTGGGACGTGCGCATCCCATCGATCCTTTGGGCCTATCGGGCCACGTGCAAGAAATTCACTGGGAAAACACTATTTCAGATGGTTTATGGAAAGGAGGCGATTATGCCCATGGAGTATATCGTTCTTAGCTTGCGCATCGCAGTCTTTACAAACATGGCAGAGCCCGATATCATGGAGGAATGCTTAGTGCAGCTAGTCGCCTTGGAAGAAGATCGATTCATTGCTAACTTTCATCAGCATGTTCAGAAGGCCCGGGAAAAAGCTTGGCACGATCGACATATCCTGTAGAAGTAATTTAAAGAAGATGATCTAGTATTATTATATGACAACCAGTTTGTACGCCACCCTGGGAAATTTTTCCAACATTGGTTGGGACCTTATATCGTAACATAAATTATGAATGGTGGTGCAGTGAGATTGGCTATGCTGCTTGGGGACCCAGTGCCCGGATATGTTAATGGCAGTCATCTCAAACCATACCAGACCAACTCAGCATAGAACAAATGACTATATGGCCAAAGTAGCTATATTGGGATGGATATGTGCAAGCAAGAGGAAAAATGCAGGCTTGCCCGTTATAGGCGCAGGGGTCAACCGCAGGTCAGGGAGCCCGGGAAGGTGCACTGGGAGTGCAGGGGTAATACATAGCTATGAAAACTAGTCATTGGAATAGTACCGTTGGGTAAAAATCCAACTTTACCATTGGAAGGAGTGGGCAGTAGGAAATTGATGCAGCGATTTCCGAAGATTTACAATTTCCTTGATGGTAAGTTTCAGCTAAGTGTCATCCAACCATTGCTCATTATTCAAAGCTATAAATGGAGCAGGGTAGCTCAGAATTGAGTTACGCATGTCCTAAAAATCTTGTGCCTTTCAAATTTCCATAACTATTGTGTTCTGTTCATGTTTGGGCATGCCAACCCCTCTGATAGTAGCAACCCCGAGTTCATCTTCTGAGCGAGAATGACTGTGACCAATCCCGCTGAATCATCACAGACCATGGCCTCTATTGAGAGAGAATCCGATGAAGTATTGGAGGTCACCCCTGAAGTCAAAGAAGTCGTTTCCACACTAACCAAGGGGAAGCAGGTGGAGAAAAAGAAGAGTAAGGGGAAAGGCAAAGAGCCAAGGCAGGGGAGGGCGACGAAATGGGTTGGGGGAAGCCATGCACCTCCCTTCAGAATGTGAAATATCCCGAATGGTGCCTAAGGCACACTCGCCTCACCCGGCGAGGCGACCTCTGTCTCCTCAGGAAGAAGCTCGGCTTGTTTCCCCAATCACTTGGCTACCGCCCTATGTTCAGCCTCGAAGGTCCTCGGTGTGCATGCCCAAGAATCTCAAGGGTTTGTGCTCCTATCTGCAAATGCCACTAATTTCGGGTGAAGTCCCCATAATAGGAGAAGCATTCAATAAGCTCTCCTCAATTAATTTTGATGATCACGACCTTACCAACCTGGAGGCCTTCCCAGAATTGGCATTTTAACTGTATCTCGAAATATTACTCGAGGACAATGTGCTAAGGGTCGTACAAATGTCATGGGTGCATGATTTAGAAGGATCTGGATTACTAAACTTACTGCGGATACCTCACTTTTGCTAATAGAATGTAACCGACCAAGTTGTGTGACAGTTGCTAGCCCTGATCCATGATGGTAGCTTGTGGATCCAGGACCGCATTCCCATCGATGCCGCCCTAATTCACCGCATTAATGGTCTCCCCATGGAGTGGACGAATCCCATGGAGCGCGTTAGTAAGAAGTATGAGCAACAAATCACCGACAAGGTGCGAGAATACTACCATGTCCAGTGAAACACCAAAGGGTTCATGATCAACACCATTGATGACCCTGGAGTGTGCATGGGTACCCTGCTGTTGGCTTGTAAAATGATGTGTAAGTGTCAGGCCACGATCGTCCCCGCCTATGTGATTCAGCTTGCTGGAAGCTGCGAAAAAGGGGTCTGCTTTAACTGGTCACAGTTCCTCTGCAATTAGTTTTTGGAAAACGTGTGCAAGGCCTAGGATCACGAGAGGGCGTTCTGTTACTCTTAGTTGTTGCTCCTAATTGCATTGGTCACATGGGAAACCCCTAAAGGATCGGTCCTCCCTGAGCTTGAATTGGACATGTGTGAAGGGGTGTGATACGCAAACTTATGGGATTCAAAGGATAAGCATCGTATTAAGGAAAACAAAGTATTTTGGGTACTGTTTCAAAGTGTGCTCGTAGCAGCAATTCATTCCCAGCCATGCTTGTCACTGAAGGTCTACGAAAAATATAAGAGCATTGCAGAATTCCGGGTTACGATGCATAACGTGAAGATTCGGAGCCATAAGGATCTAGCTCGGATTTCTTTGCCTTACAGGTTGCCAATGAGGAAATCGATCGCCTCATCACTACTTGGCCACCGCACTAGAGTTTGGGATTCAAATCGGACACGGCTAACACTGCTGGTACAAGCATAGTCCCGAAGACCCCACCCCACCTGATACCGCCAATAATTTACAAGGTCATGGCCCGGAAGGCTCCACCAGGACGAAGGTTCCCCTAGATGCAACACAGGGCATGGAGCAGGAATTGTAGGAGGACATGGAAACTGAGGGTATGGATGCACAGGGTGTTGGTTCCCCACGTGGCACGAAATGGACAACTGAACCTCTCAAGGGCTAGCGAACGAAAAGACGAGCTACGAGGCTTGGTAGGGAGATTAAGGTTACCTTAACCGAGGAATATTTGAGCAAATCGCAGATGCGGTCACCCACGCTTCAGGAGACAGATGGATTGCCTTGCAAGAGCAGCAGAAGGCCGCAGTCACCACATTACAGTCTGAGATCCAAGCTCTTTAGTTCAAGGTCGATACTCTGCACACAAGCATGGTTCAAGCGAGGCTACCTCAAGCGACCACCACTGAGTTGATCTCCACAACCGAGAGCCGCCTCTACCCCCTAACAAGCACAACAATCACTCTGAGTCTGCCTGCCTTATGTGCGCAATTCTAGACTTGCACAAAAGTACACTGGACTTGGCCTGGCTTCCACATGAGCCGCTGCAGGCTATCCACACATCCCTCTTTGAGGAAATCCAGCATAGAGCTTGTCGAGTGCAGCAGCAGCTAAATACAGCAGAGCAGAAAATCGTAGAAATTACTACTGAGGCATCCCAGGCACGGGCCACGTACATCCTTGCCGCCACATAACAAACTGAGTTGGAGTGTCCGATCAACAAACTATGCGCAGATGTGACTAAATATATTCTGGCCTCTGCCATCCCCCAGGCTAAGATTGAGGGAATCGTCGCAACCTTGAAAGCTACTTGGACCAAGATCCAGAATGTTAAGACCGATATGGAGCAGCATATTACTGCACTGCAAGCTAAGTTGCAGCCTGAAACTCCTCCTAAGGTATGCGCCCAGAGAGCTGCGTTGGTCACAGAAGCTACGAACACCATTACAGCTCAGATTACTCAGGGCATCAAATTTCTTGAGACAACTATGTAGCTGTGGCCTAAGGTGGAGCGCGACCCTCTCCTCTACGAATTTACCCAAGAACTGTGCCAGAAGGAAGAATAATTTGAGCAAATGGAGGCTACAATGCCCACTCTGATCCCCGCTCAACGCCTGGCATGTCTGCGAGCCAACCATGCGCTCAAAGACGACCTGGAAGGGCTTCATCACAAGAAGAAGGTTCAGAGTGACCACCTCAAGCCATGGGCCGATGAAGCCCTCAAGATATCTCATGACTTGGATGTTGTGGTCAAATAGCTGAGTCAGACCCTAGAGAGTGTCACCACTGCTACTGAAGGCCCAACTTCGTAGAAGTTGGTGGACATTGTGCAGAACGCTATCACCCGGAGCGAAGGAGTGTTACCCCCTCTGGTCGATTCTATTACGCAGCTCTAGGAATAGATGAAAACCCCACGGCCATTGTGACTCGAGACGAGTCACAAGATTATGTTGGGGGCCTATTGGAACAGGGTCGCCTAGCTATGTTTTGATATGTACCAACGCTACATTTTTTATATAATTTTTTAGTAATTAGTCTTACGCAGGGGCTTTGGGGCGGGTCAAAGCCCCCAGTGTATTGTAATGGGTCAAAGGGTAGACCTAGAGTCTGCAAACCACAGTTTACGAACCACAGGATAACGTAGGCTATGATGATATAAATAGATATATAGTTTGAGTCTAGAAGTAAGTTAGATCGATGCTACGTACAAACTGTTGAGATCTATTTTGGGTGGTTTTGGGTAAGGACTCTTGCTGGCTGTGTGTGGAGAGATCCTCAGTCCTATTGTGTGCGGACCCTGCTAGCTGTTTGCGCGGGCTATGACTTGGGTTTGTAACTTGGTTTAGGACGTTAATGAACACAGAATCTGTTGAAGTATCTCTATGTTATCTGAACTAGTTGTATTTACTAATGAAGTACCTATGTGTTATTTGAATTAGCTGCGATTATGTATACGATATATGAATTAGCTACGATTGTATTACTCTGCGATGATAATTGCTGATGCGCGCGTGGATGCAAAGGTGTTGGTAAGGTATTCTTAATAATAGTAGCCTTGTTTATGTTTACATGCTGGTTATACTGTTAAGGGCTCGATAATAAGCTTGCGAACCTGATAGAACTCAACAAGGTTTGCCTTAACTACCCACTCTCTCCCAGGGTGCAGAAACCTGGTTCTAGCACCCACCCATACGACTTCGGGTGAGACCTCGACTTGCGAAAGTAGGTCAATGCCGAAAGGGCCAGTAGTGTAGGGGTTTGTTGGAAAACCTTAAATCCAAACCCGGGTCAGGGCCCCTCAAGCCAGCATACACCCATTTAACCAAAGTGCAGATACGCTGACAGACGTACATCTCGGAACCTCGAAAAGGTAATTAAAGCCTGAAAATATTTCTATCATAACTCTATTATAGGAATAATCATAAGGGTTGCATATGAATATGACTCTTGTGTAAAGCTAAAGCAGTTAGTGATTGGAATCACAATGTCAAACCATGGAAATATTTGTTTTAATGAGATAGACAGAAGTTAAAGGTTTTTTTTTTTTTTTTTTGCTTATGTATAATAGAATGTTACATCAAGTCAAGCATTGCTCTATTCCAACCCAAATTAGGAAAAAATTGGTTTAAATGTATGCATTCTATGCACATATCAAGTCAAAGAAGTCAAAAATTTGTAGGTCATCCTAAAACAAGCAATCTCAACCACTGGATTTCAGTGGTACATCAATGAAAAACCTAAATTTTGTTTTTAAATTTAAATCTTCTTTTTTAGTTAAAAAAAGTATGTCAATATATTTGTGATGAAATTTAATTAAAAAAAATGGCGATTTAAGGCTTGTAATTTTGAATGTATTAATATAATTTTTTACCTTTACATTTTTGAAAAAAAAAATCAATATTTCTTAACAAAATCTGTGATTAAATTAGATCTTCAATTTTGATTATATTAGAAAAGGTTTACATCTTTAAATATAAATCAACATTTCTCTAGTAAATTTATGATTAAATTGGATCTGATTATAAAAGGTCTTATAAATCAAATAGGTCTTAAAAGGATATGAAAAACAAAAAGTAGGAATCATATAATAGAGAAAAAGTAATTATTTAAGTTCTTAATACATATTCATAATATAGATTCAAGATAAATGATTTAAGGAGACCATTAGAATAAAATTGATTGAATATCAAATGTAAAAATAATATACTATTAACAATTGAATTGTAATTTTTTATAACTTTTCAGTATAGAAATATTGTCAATATATATACTCTTTTAATTGAAAATAAGACTAGCTCTTCAAATTTGATCACCTTTTAATTGAAAATAAGACCAGTCCTTCAAATTTGATCAGTGGCATCAGGGTAATGGGTGGGACAACAATAGTTGGACAAATGCGTGTTCTTGATGTTGACCGTCAATGATACGTTGTGAGTGGATAAGTGGTCCCTAAAGCGTGACTACGATGGTTGTGAGTGGATAAGTGGTCCCTAAAGCATGATTGTGATGGTTACTAGTCTCCATCAAGTTTCATTTAAAATTAAAAAAATAAAATAAAAATAGAAAGACAGGGTTCTGTCTTCAAATTTTAGATAATAGATTAAAATGAAAAAAAAAAAATCAGTTTTTATTTGATGTACTTTTGGTCAAATGGAACAAACTTGTGAATAAAAAAAAATTACATTATAGTAATGATAAATTTGAACTTCTGTATTTTGAGAGATTAAAAAATAAGTTTATTTCCGAAAAATAAATAAATTTATTTAAATAATTAAATTAAATTAAATTAATATATATGTGTATATATTTCTTAATTCATCTAAATATAAATTTAATTATATTATATTATAAATATTAAAATCATACAAATTTATATGAAAATTTGATAATATTATTTGATTTAGGAAATTGTATAGTTAATGAAAATTTATACATTATAGTAAAATGTTAATTTCTACAAAAGTTACATCTTATTATTGTACTAAATATTAACTTTTTGACGATAAGCATTAAAATTTTAAATTTAAACAGTAAACCATAATTAATATATTATATTGATTAATTATTTTTTTAAATTTGTAATTTGATATTAACATGTTATAAAATTTATATTAAATTATTTTAATATAATAAAAAATATTAAAATTAATAATAGGATTGAATTTTAAGTTTTATTTTATAATATATTTAAAGTTTTAACTTAACAATAATTATGAATGATTATACATAAATACAAAAAATAATTATTGCATATTAAGTTAAGTGTCATCTTTATGTAATATTGATGATTTTTATAACTTCCAATTTCTTGAACCGCGAGCTATTTCAAAAACTAAAGAATACTTTAATAAATAAAAATTAGTAAAATTAAAATATTGAATATAAAATAAATTATTCTTTAGATTTGAAAATAATATATAAAATGTTGTACCTCGGATGCGGGTGCAAGTGTCGACAGTGGGAGCGATGGGACGCAAGGCTTAAGGACGGGAGGCCACATGCCTTCCCTCTTGGAACCTCGGCGCCCACCTGATCGTAGTTAATGCCCGCGCTTGATCTTTAATGCGTTGATATGGAGTCGATTCTCATCATTCTATCTGGTATTCGAGGCAGCCTCGACTGCTGCAATCGCATTTCATATACGATTTCCAGGCTTTGTCATTCAATGCGGAGGTTGGATGGTTGCTGTATCAGTTGGTTATTTACCATGGAGCCGGCCGCCCCTTCGCCATTGCATTCGAGGTGTAATCCTGCTCTGGACAGAGCCAGAGTTCGCACCACCACAGGGAAGCGCAGTCGCCATACCTGTTGTTTGGTTCCTGCGGACAATTCTCACATTTCAATTGCTGGTTCATGCTTGTCTGCTACTGTGGTTCTTAGCCGGAATCCCGTCAATGCTCATTCGCCTCAGCACTCCAGCTCCTGTTCCGTTGCAGATATGCCAAGACTTCGGCAGAGGAAGCGGAGCCGGAGGGGGTCCTCGCGTGCAGCCAGAAGGCATTCGCCATCCTTTTCCTCCTCTCCGTCGGATTATTCTGCGGCCTCTGACAGACTCCCTCGTCTCCTTCGTGGGCGCTTGCTTCGTTCTGGTCGTCGGCTGGATTCGCCTTCTGGTGATGCTTTGCCGGCTCAGTCCCACACGGCCCTCTTCTCTTTCGACTGTGCTCTCAACAGACCACGTGTCACCGTGGCCATCTCTGTGGTCTTCCTGGAGGAGCCCCTACCTGTGCCTCCTCCAGATGAGCACGTTCCGGATGACAGCGCACATTTGGATGTGACGCAGCAGAATATGAGGGGTCCGCTTTCTGAGAACAGAGGTCCTTTGCAGGTTGATGCTGGGGTCGTTCAGGGTCATGTCGATGCAACTCCTCCTGTTGTCCACAACACCGCCGCTTGCTCCCAGTCTCAAGGCGACCCTGAAGATTACGGTTGCAAGATTGAGGAAGTTGCGCCGGATGAGTAACTCGGCCCTCTCCTCTTGTCATTTTTGTTTTTTCTTGGCCCTCTCTGAGGGAATGCTTGGTTGCTTTAATGTTTACTCCATCTCTGGTCCTTTTTTTGTAAATGTCCAGTCTCAGTCTTTACAGCGGTTCAGTACTGTTAGATTCCAACGCTACAGCTATGAAATGTATATGCTTCTAATGTTCAGTCAAAAACTTTTCAGTTCGATCCCCTGCGTGGGATTTTTTCAGTTGATTGTTCTTAAGGCTGGTTTCCCTCCTGATGGGCAGCCAAATACTAGTCTCTGTCAGTTAAAAATGCCTCTCGGTAGGCACTGTTATGGCTCTGGCCAGTTGTACTATATTTTCCATTGATTAATAGATTGCTCTAACTTAGAAAAAAAAAATATATAAAATGTTGTTATTTTAATTTCAAATATTTATAATATACAATGAAAAGGTACAAATTGAAATAAAATAAAACAAATTTTATATATTAATTATATTTTTTAAGAGAGTTAAATTTAAAGGTGAAAATGTAGGAGTTATTAATTGTTCGGTAATTTTCAATTTTTATGAGGGTCTAACTTCAAGTCATTTGGGCACTTTGAGATAGTGATTAAATGTGTTTTTTCACCCATAAAATTTATATTAAATTATCTTGTAATACACATGCATACATGGATCAAAATCCATCTCCATGTTCTTCAATTTTAAAGATTAAAACCCATCCCATGTTCTTCAATTTTAAAGGGCACAAAGACCAACGATTGGTATGGAACTCCACTACCTAACCCTCAACTAGAAATCATAGTGATACTAGTGGGAATCGGCAAGTAGCAAGTATGAAACCCTCCTAATTAATAATTCTCCATTTATCATTTTTCTTACTAGTATATAAAGAAAAAGGCCAATCAAAGGGCCATTATAAATTTGGAATATACTAACACCATAGTCGAATGAATATCGAATATTTAAAAAGCCCACTCGTTAAGTGATTA
This sequence comes from Pinus albicaulis, assembly GCA_034641835.2. Lineage (NCBI taxonomy): Eukaryota > Viridiplantae > Streptophyta > Pinopsida > Pinales > Pinaceae > Pinus > Pinus albicaulis. The sequence goes on from CM076575.1 coordinate 846,034,667, forward strand.
CATAGTAGCTTATGAGGTCTCTTAGTTCAAAGTTGTCGAATTCATTTAGTTAGAAAAGCATGAGGAAGGTCTAGAAGTTTGTATGCCATTTGAGAAGCCACTGGGGTTTATTAAAATTAAATTTAAAATAATTTTAGAAGCCTCTTGGTTGTGCTAAAGATAAGGAGGACAAGATCTACCATTACTAGAGAAGTAACATAAATAAAAAAATTCAAAGAAAATATTGATGTCTCTAAACAAGAACTATCACCAATAATCCTTGTGACTACCCAATAGGAAACAACTACAAGGGTATTCCATTGATAAGGAAGTTGGCATAGCTTGTAATGAAATAAACATGTATTTCTACACAAGATCCAACATCTACATGCTCTAATTTTACAAACAAAAACTACTCTAAGAAGGCCCTATTACTCGTACAAAAGAACCAATGGTAGAGAAAGTAACTAAAGAAATTCAACTCAAGGTGTCAATGAAGACATCTTGGAAGTAGGTGGAAATCTTTTGGATAATGCTAGACATAAACTTTCATAAGTGTTGAGTAGAAAATTTCTTGTCGTGGAAGCCTCTGAATCATCTACTATAGAACTAATCAAGATGAGAAAGAAAAAGAGATATGGGATATCACGTGCTCACTGTAGATGTCATAGAATTTTATGTAGGTGCAGATACACTTCATTCTAATTGTTTATAAAATTCAGTGAATTTTGTGGGTTTATATTTGGAAAGTCACTTAATCCTTCTCTAGTTTTAATTCTATGATACTTATCTGAAAACCCAACTGGGGGTCCTCTAAAAAAAATTGATTTAACAAAAATGTAACTAAAATTTTACATGATAATTTATTTGCAACACGACAATTCAATTTATTTGATATATATATTATTTATTAAACAAAAAATTTGATTTACAACCAATTAGATGAACTAAATCATAAAAAATACATAGTTGTTTATGATGTGGTGGGTGAATTGTGGTGCTCCTACTAGGGCCACTTGATTGAATTTGTCACCTTGCCAACTAGGAATGTTTATCCAAATTCCTAGCCCGGGGAAACTCCATAGGTTCCGTAACACTCCAAGCCCAAGTCCAATTGCACTCGTAATGTGTCATAGTTTCATCTAACACCCTTCAACCACAAATTAATCTATAATTTTCCCCTTGTCCTTTCTCCTCAATAACAAAATACTGAAACCAAAAATAATCATCCCTCCTCCATTCTCTGTTTTTCCACTTCACTTCAAAACAAAAAATAAAGAAAAGAAACAAAAATCCCAAGGTATCTCCCATCCTTCCATTCGACCCCTCGGCTTATGCCTCCTCCTTGATATCACTTTCAACCACTCCCTTCATTGTCACCTACAACCTCATAACCTCTCTCCCCCCTCTATGCATTATGCATAGGTGATCTGAAATGACTGTATTAGTTTTCTATGCTAAGTGTCTTTTAGTTTTAAAAAACATGTGCATAATTTCCTCTTTAGTTTGCATAAGGATTAAGGAGTTTTTCCATGTTTTGTAAATGATTTGTAGTGAATTAGAAGCATAAAACAAGCATAAATAACACTGAACAATAGTGTAAAATAGAGAAATAAGTCACCACATGATTTCTATACAGCAGGCATGATGAAGCAGTTCACCCCTCTTGCGCCACATCTGCTGGTCCAGCTCCCAGTAGGTTGTCAATATTTCATTATGCTCAAAAATTTTCTATTACATGTAGTTACAATGCTCTAATGGTTGTTTTCTCTGCACCAATGGCTCGATAATGCTCCAATTAGTCAAAAATAACTCTTCATTCACTCGGAATTGTTGAAAATTGGGCCTCCTACACTTTTGCCTAGTATCCCCTAGGGAAGCTCCTCTAAAAATGGAAAACTCCAATTAACTAGAGATAAAATTGGGCTAGCCGCCAATTTAGGTGAGCCTCTATCTTTTCCGCCAAAAATGACTGCACATTAAATTCGACAATTGGGCGATGGCCACATGCGCACCCCCAAACCGTAAGTTAACATCATGGTTAGCGGAACCCACGTTATAAACTGCAGTTTTGTTCGTTTGAACCACGGGATTGTGAGGGTGGACCATTTCCAACATTGAAAGTTTAGGGAGGCCCTTGAGATTGAAAAAAGGTCGGTCAACCTTAACAGAGATGATGGGTGGAGTGTGAGTAGGCGCTGGATCCCTTCCCTTCATTCCTAGTTTTTGGGTTTCTTCCCTTCTGTTTGTCCTAAGTTCGTCTTTTCCTCTCCTCTCGTCATGTTTTATTTTTCTCATTATTGTTATTTTTCTATTTATTCAGTTACTCTTTATTATGTAATTACTTATTATTTATTTATCATTATTATGTATATTATTTGTTTTTAATTTTAATTTTGTTTATTTATATTTAATCAATCAATTAATTATCTATTTAAATTAAAAAATAAAAATAAATAAATTAATGAATGTAGTTTCAAATAATATATTGGATTGCATTCAAGAAAAATATATATATATATTCCAATATTTTTATTTTATTATTATTATTCTTATTTATTTTTTGTTTTTATATTTATATTTATATTTTATTTTTTAGTTTTATTTATATTTATATTTTATATTATATTATATTTTTTATCTTTATATTTTTATTTTATTTTGTTTTATTTTATTTTATTTATTTATTTTTAATATATATATATATATATATATATATATATATATATAGTCAAAATAGTTTTTATTCTACAACGGCTAATTAGAGCTTCATTATCTATTGAAGCTGAGTCCTAGATCAAATTTCTCATCTCGTCCTGATGATGAACCGCACTGGCTGGTTCAAAACGTGTCGACACAAATTTCTCCAATGTGATTTTCACCGAGAGATTTTTGTTGTCGGTTAGCACTAACCACGCAGAGGATATGGCATCATTTGTTTCCATGTGACTATACATACGGGACCGCTGGCAGATTGGGACCGCCGACAGTTCCCAACACCCATTTGCAATTGCCATACAACATAAATTAAACCAGACATCCAATATGGTTAAGAATTAATTTGTAGAGTGGATGGTAGAGTGTATGTGTGCCCGACAGGAGGTCTGGGGGTTGAGCCCTGTAGACCCTCACAAAATTTTAACATGTGGTTTCAGGGCCACATGGTGGCCTCAAGGCTGGCCACGTGGCAAGATATAATTGAATCCTTGAACACGTACATCAAATAACATTGTGACACTTGTCAACCAACGATTGGTTTGATGAAAAATAATATTCCCTTTTTTTGGTGATTGTGCATCCACTTTGCTGACTGTGCATCCTAGTCAAACTTGGTCAAACTGTCATAATTTTACGTGTTTGGCATTTCGATCAAAACGCAATATATTCCTCATATGACATCAGTTTTTCGAACCGTTTGCGGCGTCGAAATCAGGAAGACGAGATCTATGCAACCATACTAATTTCAAATCAATCCTGTAACTTTTAATTTTGAGCAAAATTTATGAACTATTGATCATTCCTCCCCATTGGGAAGATTTTGGACCCCATAGGACTTGATTACCTATTTAGTAGATGAGGGTATGACTCCCTCACCTTTCTAATCTCCATTCATCTTGCCTTGCTTGGTTTAGTTCCTTTGAGTCCAACTCGAAGGTAGTCAACACTTCCCCTCTTTGATGCTCTTGTCCTCGTGTCAAGAATTGTATATTCTTTGAGCTCATACAGAAATTCTAGTGAGAAATCTTCAATAGAAAGTAGTTGAACATCACTTCCTTGATCATCGAGCAAAGGAGGCTCATACAAGCATAAGTTTTCAACATTAACAAATTAATACATTTGGATGTAAGAAGGCAAGTCAAGTTGGAATGCATTATTACCAACTTTCTTTATGATCTTGAAAGTACCATAGCAAATGGGTTTGATATTTTTAAATTCCCCTAGCATCCTTTCTTTGCTAATGTGCAACCATACCTCATTTCCCTCTTCAAACTTGTGATCAACTCGGTGTTTGTCATGCCTCTCTTTGTATTTTCTTTAACTTTTCTCAAGATGTTCTTGAACTTGTTGATGTATCATTTGAATTTTCTCAATGAAATTTCCAGCCTCATTAATGTCACTATAGCAATCACTTGCAACATCCTTTCCAAAGACGAAGTCTAATGGCAATTTTGGAAAATACCCAAAGCATACTTCAAAAGGTGAGGTTTGTGTTGAAGATTGTTTTGCCCGGTTGTAAGCGTGCTGAATGTAATGCATTTTTTCATCTCACAACTTAGGATGTTTGCTGCAATATCCTCTCAATAGATGCACAATTGTTCTGTTCACCACCTCGGTTTGTCCATCTATTTGTGGATGAAAAGCAGTGCTCTTTTTCAATTTTGTGTCCATCATTCTTCATAGATTTGACCAAAAATTCCCAATGAACCTGGAACCACTGTCACTAACAATAGAAGCGTGCAATCCAAAATGAACCCAAACATTTTGAAAATAAAGTTCAGTAGTTGCAGTAATGGTTTTCTTACATGGCATAAGTATACGCATTTTGTGAAAAAAATCTTTCGGTAAAAATCACATCCAAATAAATTTGGTCGACGCGTTTCGAACCAGCCAGTGTGGTTCATCATCAGGACTTGATGAAAAATCTGATTAGGAAACCCAATTAAATAAACATGAGAAGCTCCAACTAGCCGTTGAAAGATAATGGCTAGTTTGACTAAATCTAAATCAAATAATCAAAAAGTCAAAATATATATATATATATATATTTTTTAAGGATTATAATATGAAATAATATGAATATTATTTATTTTCAATTTTTATTTTTAATTAATATACAATAAGAATTATTCAAAATATTCTAGAAGATTAAATAAATAAATATAGGATTATTTCTATTAATAAAATGATAGTTAAAATATTTATTTTGTTGAATATTATTTAAAAACATAAAGGATTAAATACTATTATAATAAATAAATAAAAATAAATAAATAAATAATAATAATAATAATAATTTAATTTTTAACCATTTTTATTTTGATTTATTTTATTTGATTTTATTAATTAAATTAGATTTATTAAATTCATTTTATTAATATTTATTTATTTATTTTTATTTTTATTTTATTTATTTATTTTTTATTTTTAAACTTAATAAATTTATTTTAATAAAATAAAATAAAATAAAATAAAATAAACTAAAAATTAAAATAAAATAAAATAAAAATTAATAAAAAATAAAAATAAATAAATAAAAACAAAAATAAAATATTTTAGGAATGAAGAGCAGGAATCCAACATCTGCTAACCATCCACCCATCGTCCCCGTTGAGGTTAAGAGGCCTCTTTTCGATTTCCAAGGCTTCTCGCAACTTGCGGTGGTGGAAATGGTCAATCTTCGCAATCACCTTAGCATCTTCAATGCAAATGTGATGATTAGTCTTCTCAACATGCTCTGCTAAGGCCGAGGAGTGCGATCTATTATGCTTAAGGTCAGCGAAATGCTCATGATTTTTTTATTAATAGACCGACCCGTTTCACCAATGTAAGGTGTCCCACAAGAGCATGGAATCAAGTACATACCCTTACCATCCTTAGGGCAAATCGGGTCTTTAACATATTTTACTGAATCTATCCACAACTACATAAAGATAATCATGTTGCTTTCTTGACATAGGTAGACCTGCAACAAAGTCCATGGAGACGCTCTCCCATGGCTTTGAAGAAACAACTATATAAAATTAGAGAAAGAATAATTAAAACATTATGTAAATATTTACTTTCTTTATAATTATTTTAAGAAAACAAAATTAAATCCATATATACCATTTTCTTTTATTATATATTTTAAATCTCACTTACATTTAATTTAATCTCTTACACCACCTATGTTGCAATATATTTAGGCCTAAAACCATGAAAATGTGGGTAGGATTATGATAAAATATAGCAAATTTTTTTATAAATCTAAATTACAACCGTCAAAATAAAAATTCAATATTTTAGATGTTTTAAAGATTTTGTATAATACAAAATTGATTTGCAATTAAAAAAAAAAAAAAAAACCATGGTTCAAATACTTCTATTATGAATTTTTTTTTGGAAAAATATTATCAAATTCTGGAAAAATATTTAATGCTTCAATAAACAAATTAGTTGAACCGTAATCTTATTGCATAAACGTAGTCGGAACCACTTTTCTACAAAGCGCATCCTACAAATCAATAGGCAGCATTAAAATTGCTCTTTCAGCGTTGATGAGTAGGAAAATACGGATTGACTATCTGACAAATGTGTGTTCTTGATGTTGACAGTCAACAATACATTATGAGTGGATAAGTGGTCCAGACAGCGTGATTGCGATAGTCCGTTACTATTCATGGTTACTTTCATTTAAAAAATAAAAATAAAACAAATGTAAATATTAACAGATCCTATTTTCAAATTTTAAAAAATATATTAATAAGAAAAAGCCAAATTCTCAGCTTTTATTGGCGTCACTTTTGATCAGATGGAATAAACTTGTGAATCTAAAAAATCACATGATAGTAACGATAAATTTGAAGTTATGTATTTTCATTGATAAATTAAAAAATAAGTTTATTTAAATAATTAAATTAGATTAAAATATAAAAAATATTATATATTTATTTATTAATTCATTTGCATATAAATTTAACTAAATATTTTAATTTATATAATAAATATTAAAACATTACGAATATATATCAAAAATTGATAATATTACTTAATTTAGATATTTAGAGATTGTATAATTAATAAATATTTATATATTACAGTAAAATCACATATACACTTTGGAATTTCTAAAAGAGTTATATCTTATTATTGTACTAAATATTAACTTTTTAACAATATGTATTAAAATTTTACATTTAAACTTTAATTTATTTGAATATTAAATATATTAATTATTTATTTAAATTTATAATTGGTTATTAAAACGTAATCAAAATTATATTGAATTATGTTAATATAATAAAAATCAAAGTTTTTATTTTAACATAATTAAAGTTTTAAATTCACAATAATTTTGAATAATCATAAGGAAAAAAAATTGTGTATATTAAATTAAGTGTTATTTTTATGTATTTTTGACGATTTTAATAATTTTCAATTGATTAAATTGAAATTTCCTCCATCAAAAATTTACATTAATAAAAGAACAATAATAAATTAAAATTATTAAAATTAATCTATTGAGTATAAAATAAATTGTTATGGAGATTTGAAAATAAAATATAAAATGTGATTATTTAAATTTCAAATAAATTATAATATATAATTAAACTTATAAATTAAAATAAAATAAAATTTATGTATTAATTATGATTATATTTTCGAGAGTTAAATTTCATGGTGAAAAGCAAAGAGTTATTAATTGTTGGGTAACTTTCAATTTTCATGAGGGCTTAAACTCAAGCCATTGGAGCACCTTGAAATAGATTAAATGTGTTGTTGTACCCATAAAAAACACACATAAGTGGATAAAAAGTATCTCATGTTCTTCAATTTTAAAATCGAAAAAGACGAATCAAACAATTGGCATAAGCATCCATTACCCAACTCTCAACTAAAAAATATATTGATAGTGGTAGAAATCTACCTAGCAAAGTTTCCTAATTACTAATTCTTTTATATATATATGTTAAAATTAAAATTATGTTAATATAAATTAAAATTTATAAATGTTGAATTTTTTTCACTTATTATTATTATTATTATTATTTTAAATTATAATTTTATTATTTAATATCTCCCTCATAAATAAAATCATTTATTTAACAATATTGAAAAAAACAAAAAAAAACTATAATTATAAAATAAATTTGATTAAAAACACAATATAATAACATAATTTGCTTTATCATTGAAAATTTCCATATTGTAAGATCATTCACTCAAATTCATACAAATAATCATAATATATTGTCATAAAGCACATCCAACCTTCAAAACTTCCCAAACTAAAAATATACATTCAAGTTACCTTAAGTTCATATCTACATTCAAGATTGTCTCGAAATTAAGTTTGTCATGTATATTAAACCAATCAGTGAGAATCAAAGAATATTCATTAACTAGTAATATTTATATTAAAATATTTCAATTAGGACACCATATATTCATTAACTAGTAATATTTATATGTATAATATTTATATTAAAATATTTCAATTAGGACACCATATTTTCACTCTTGGGCATAATATTTTGTTGAAAATCTGATATCGTTTATTTATCATTTTATCTACTCGTATATAAAGAAAAAGGTTTATAAACAAAAAGGTTGTTAGACAAGGTTTATAAAGAAAAAGGTTTATCAAAAGGTGATTAGAATTTTGGAATATACTAACACCATAGTAAAATGGATATGAAATATTTTAAAATCCAACTTCTTAAGTGATTACATAGTAGCTTATGAGGTTTTCTAGCTCAAAGTTGCTAGTTAGAAAAACATAAGGAAGTTTTAGAATTTTTTATGCCATTTGAGAATGTATGGGGGCTATTAAGATTAAATTTAAAATAATTTTAGTAGTCTTTTTCGATGAGATAAAGAAAAACACGATAAGATTTATTATTGTTATAGAAGTAACATAAATAACAATTTCAAAGAAAATATTGATGCCTATATTATCCAGGATGTTATTGGTGCCCATCCACTTATTCTACTTGGACATCCACAAGTGCTTTTTTTCAGTTTCCTTAATTGTAGCACATTTTACTATTTTTAGTAGTTTTTTGGGTCCTAAACTTCTATATTTGTTTTGATGCCCTAAACAACTTTTTTTTGGAAAACGGGAAAACCCCAAAATGTGGTAGGGGTTTGCAACCGATTTTTTTTTCCTCGGATAGATATTTCTAACGAGGTATCGTACGTGTCAAATGGAGATTGTATACCAAAGTGGCGAGCCTAGGAAGTTGATGTACCAACTAACCCCAACAGGGCCCACAAACTTTTGTCACTTCATCTCCTAGGCTTATGTTTTAGGATGTGTAGGGTTTTCCATTATTTCTTAATAATAAAAAGGCCTTCGAGCTTCACAGTTCATAAGGCATGCAATCGTCACATATCTTCTAAGAGATAAGTTACCACCATCCAAACTAGTTTATTTCAATTCTGATATATAAGAGACCCTAAAGGAAACTTGACATAATATTTGGTCTTAAAACTTAAAATTATCAAATCTTGCACAACGATTATTACAATTGCAAGACTCCATGCTATAATAAAACACAACGTGAAGGCGAATGTCACAACCGACACAGTTGGTACACGTAACGATATGTGATCTTCAACATTAGCGTATGTTGCGAGTCTCAAATACACAGTTGCACATGAATTCGTGTCCTTACCGACTCCTTCACCTAGAAACTGATATTAAATGACGAGAAAACTCAAAAAAAATGTCATCACACAAGACCATTCTTCCTATTCCCCTAGGCCCTCCCTCCATCACCAGTTGGCCTAGGCTAGGCTCTCATACCAATTTAAATTTACTAATCATATTCTCTATAAATTAAATAATTTTATATCTAAATACAAGTAATGTTATTTCAATATAGACAAATTATCTTGGACACACAATCACTTGGTTTAGAGAATATCTCAACCACACACCAATCTAGAAATCATCTAAATCTAAACAACTCCTAAAAAAATAATAACATAGTCCTTTATTGAGAAAACATTGCACTTAAAAGAAGTAAAAATTATATGTTCTAAATATTTCTAATACAATATTATAAAGCAATCTTCTCTAAGAAAATAAACCAAAACAAAAATTAAAATAGCAATTCCATGAGATGTTGCAAAGGAAAAGTCATAAGGCATAAATTTGAGAATAATCGAGACACATAGAAGATCATGTGCAACTAAAACAATGATTAATACTTGATCATAATTCAATGTCATTGTTTTAAATTTATACAAAATAATATTTAGAAAATATTTTTAGAAGTATAATTCAAGAATTGTATGAAAAAAAAGTTGAACAGAAATAAAATAGTTCAATGTTAAATAATGAAAAATATGAATAACAAAAATGTATTCAATGCAACATAGTTTTGAATCTCTGTGTATTTCATTCTACTTTTCTTATAATAACGTTTTTTTATAATAACAATCACTAATGTTTCGATATTACTTATTTTCATTTAAAATCATCTAAAAACTGAACTTACAATTATAGACCATTCAATCCAACATTTTAACAACACAGTGTATTAAACATCATATCCTCCCTCTCTTACATATCACAACCAAGAATAAGTGATAATGAAATATTAAATATGTCAGCAAATTTCTATACCAACCAATCACTGCCATTAACCAAACATGATTATACTATAATAAGTACTAAGGATATAAGGAAGTTCCAATCCATTAAAAAATATCAAATTAATCTTGGCAACCCACGACGCAATAAAAAAATTTAAAATATGACCAACAATTTAAAAGAAAAATAAGTACGAATTATTTTCATGTGCAAATAATATTAAAAAATTTCTACGTAGTCAACCAACAATAATAATCTCGTGTAGGAGTCATCCAAAGAAAAAAATAAGCACTAATTATCCTCATGTGCAAATAGTAGTAAACAATTTCTATGTAGTCAAACGATTTAATTTGTATGCTTAACATGTTCCTAATTATATCAATAAGAAATGGTCATTTGATGTCCCTTACTGTAATTTGGATAATTTCATATCATTATGTTTGAAATTTGTTGTAGTAAATCTTAATTTACTGATTCATTTCCCCATTTTTTCCAGATGGAAACCCTGAAATTCGGTCCCTTATCAACGTCATCAAACAGAACAGAGAATGCATTGATAATCAACTAAAATTTGCTAGGACATTGTTATTCAGAGGATTTCCACTGAGAAGTGCATCAGATTTCAATCGAGTTGTTGAAGCATTTGGATGGGAAGAACATCCATATCTGGGCTTAGCTTCAATGACAGGGTTGAAGGAAGGTTTTACACTTAAAACTAAGCTCTTCTGGATCAACCTATCAAATTCCATCATGATATGGTTATGGTAAGATGATCACCTATGTATTCTACACTACCGTATTTTTATCTTCTTTTTGGCTCTCCAAAATAATCATTGACTTGTTTTTTTCTTCCCTATTTCAGTTTGATAATTTTCCTACCAAGTTAATTTTATTCTGCGAGATTGTGCCTCCAAAGGGAGGGCAGAAAGCAATTGTTTAAAGAAATAATTTCACCCAACAAATGGAACACAAATTTCCACAACTTGTAAAAAAACTGGATGTAACGCCCACGTAAACTATTTTTTAACATGTATTACCAAGACAGTTGTATCAATAAACGGTTGAATGGATTGTTAAATCATTTTGAAAACTGATTTGTGTTGCGTCTGGATGGATGACCTGGCGTTTATATCAACCGAATAACCTTCTCATCAGCTCAAGAATGGAAGGTGTGTTTGAATGGGGTTTTAACCCTCGCTACCTTTTGAAGGTGAGGCAGTGGAAGAAGCTCATGTGATAACTATGAAATCCATTAAACTATTTGTGGAAAAGCGTGAATGAGTTTTTCACTCTGGTGTTTTGGTTGCTCACAAAATGTTCAGAGAATTTGTTGAATGAGATGGGTGGGATATCTATTGCACTGTTCAAGATATGTTTGTCAAAATGCATTAGTGAGGTGAGGATATACACTGTGCGAGTAATAAGGGCAGAGAGTACCTCGGCTGCAATCAATCCGTTCATCACAAAGGGTGGTCGATAATGTTCCCATCGCCGATCTTTCGAGCCTGTCATTGCTTATTGCAGACTCATGTGGAGTTCATGCCAAGTTAACGTGAAGGAGAACCCAGGTTGCGTTGTTCAAATGGAAGATTTTCTTAAAAGAGATAAGTATATTTCCTTATTAAAAAGAATTTCATTGTTTATTTATGCGGAGGAAATATAAAAGCTATGTGTGTTATCTTCCAAGAAAATCAGTTGTATGTGAAAAAAACTATAAGAATCTAGATTGTCTTTTGGAAACATTTACTAGATTCTTGTGCATTGAAAGAGAGATTAATTTTCTTTTAATTTTGGAAGATAAGTTATAACATTAATTTACTGTTATCTAGATAGTGGGTAATCACTATTACTATATTTTGGGAAGAGTTAAGTAGTTTAATCCTTGAAAATATTTAATGAGTTCAAGGATAAGATAAGGAGTTTCACCAAAATAACTCTTGAAATTTTATGTATATGGAGAACTTATGTTAGTTCTCTTAGTAAATAAAATATGTCACTGCAGTAGATAAAGATTGGCATTATATTACCATTTCAGAAAGACGTATGTATATATGCATGCTCTATATTTTAAAAAGAGATTTTCTTGAATAGTTTCAAAGAGGGTAACTCTTTAAGATTAATATTTACATAATATTGTATAAGCAAGAAAATAGAAGATGAATGCTCTTATTTTAAAAAGAGATATTGTACTCATTTAATTGATGAAGTGATAACAAGTTCTAAGTATTTTTCTTAATAGATTTAAGAGAGTGACTCTGGAAATATCTTCATGTGCGATGAATAAGAAAAGAGAAAGTTTTCTCATATTAATAAATATATCCATGGATAGTTTCATAAATCCATGGGTAGTTTTTCCATGGTGTTGATAAAGATTCATTGTTCCGTTAAAACATGGGTAGTTTTCCATGGTGTTGACAAAGATTAATTATTTCATAAAACCATGGGTAGATTACCATGGTGTTTGCAAATATTAGTTATTTAATAAGTCCATGAATAAATTACCATGGTGTTGGTAAAGTTAAGTTATTTAATAAATTCATGGTTTAAGGAATTAATCAGTTTTATTCTTTAGATGAATAAACTAAGAGATTATGGTTTAAGGAATTAATCAGTTTTATTCTTTAGATGAATAAACTAAGAGATTATTTTATAATAACATGATTATGATGTTTAATTCCTTTTTGGAGGAAGATCTTGCATATACTTGCAATATATGTATTAAATTTTATTAAAAAAAAATATACACATATGTATGTAGAAAGATAGCTTGTAGTATTAAAACTACATTGAATATTATTGTTAGTATAATTTGAAAATGGGATTTATATTTTTCATTGTGTACTTTTACTTATGTTTACATGCTCACTAACTTTCTTTGGAAAGACTCGTGAAGGAGGTTATGTGCTTCGTTGTGTAAGCACTCAACGAAGCACTCCTTAGGGAGAGTCTTTTGGAATTCGATATGCATTCGCATGCATGGAAGAAACAATTGTTATGTTAGCTTGCATTCCATGCACTAAAAGTAGCTAGCTATTCTGACTAAATTTATGTAAATCACATGTATAAAAATCTTAACTGATGTATCACTTTATTTTAAAGAAAACTTGGGAAATGTAGCCATTGTCTGGCAGGAATGTGTGCTTATGCGACGGAAACATTAGTTAATTGTGATGACTATAACCAGCACATATGAGGTATGTGTTGTTAAAGGGAGAATGTCAAGGTACTATACTTGCTTGTCGTAAATATACATGAGTAGATGGAGAAACTACTATAGTACTGATATGTGAAATGTTTGATTAATACTTTATGAATCTTGACATCATTTTATGTTGAAGGCATCATAGTAGGGAATGATGGTGACATATGCAAAGGAATATTATGCTTGTCATGTACAAAGGAAAATTATGCTTGTCCTGGTGGCAAGTAAATGATTAATGTTCATGCAGATGAGTGCGAGTTGCAGGAAGGACCAATGTACAATGGTCCATTGTAGGTACATCCATGCCACCAAGATGTGAAGATCTGAAGATATGAAGACCAGAGGGTAAATGGTATCATATTTATTGTATAAACGATGGTTAAGGGATGGTCTCCCTTATAAGCCATTGAGTGATGGGCTGAACACCCTCACGAGCATTTAATAATAAAATTAAACGTTTGCTGGTTTTCACCCTACGAGGTTTCCAGGGTATATTGGTGTTCAATGATGTGATTGATTATTGTGTCCAGATGATGAGATTGATTCCTTTCTTGTTATGAGGTTCATAATGGCAATTATGTGATGACTATATGAGTAATGAGATGAATGGATGGTTACATCATATAGTATTAAGTTAATATACTGTAATGGAGGTTGTTAAGGGTTGAGGAGTTTACTATTCTTATTTATAAAATTACACTGTGAACTGTTAAACTTTCTATGTAATGATGAGTAACTTGTATAAAAAAATTTAACTCCTTACATTTCCCTGTGAAGTTAATGGTGTATGTTACAAGTGGTATCAGAGCTAAAGGTTCAAAAACTGGCACCTCTGGGAGTTAGAGAAAATAAATTGAGAGATCCGAGATGAAATGCGCATATGTGAAGGAAGGCATCGCATCTCTAATCCAGGTTGAACAAAGAATTTCAAGAGATAAGTATTATTATTTTTCTTTTCTTGAAACAATAGTTATTGCATTTATAGAAATTCGAATGCGTATAAAGTAAATAGCAATGAAGTTAGAGCTTCTTTAAAAAAATATATGTCTTTTCCATGTCCATAAGAATTTCATTGTTATGTTGAAGTTTTCATGAATGGAGATGGGAATTTGGTTTCTTGAAAATGAAACATGTGCATGTTTTCTTGAAAATTTAACTAATATAAATTTGATTTTTTTGGGAGAGAAACAAGTATATTTTGAAATAGTTCTTGCATTTGAATCTTGCAACTAAAAGAGACAAATATAGAGTAAAATGTGGTTTTACTTAATATGGAAGATTGTGCTAGTTCTTTTGGAAAGTAATAAAGCATTGCTCATATGATAATTTGTTAGAAAGATATACCATGGTAAAAAACCAAACTACTATGCTAGTTTTGCTGAGAAGAACCCATGTGAGTTCTTGCAAAGATTACTAGTATGTATCTTGAAAGGTGTGAGCAGTAGTAAAACATAAATAAGTAAACTTGCTTGCGTTTATATATATCTTGTTTAAGATAAGATGGGAAGCTTCTTTTTCTTTTAAAAGGGACTACGTACTGATGTGTTAAATGATAAGGAATCCAAGTTCTTTTCTTGAAAACAAATATAGGCTAAAGAGAATAACCTCTTGAATATACTACATTGCTAGATGGATTATGTCAACTTCTTGATTTGGGTATATTAAAGGTTAAGTTAACCTTGTTAGTGTTGCATAGTTTTATGCATAAAAGAGGCTATTTATGGTAAATTATTGGAAGCAAAGCATGAGAAACTTGCATGTAGAATCATAGAGGAACAAGGTTCTTTGCATGGATAGAAGATCTATTGAGTATGTGAGTACTTTATGCTATCATAACTATTATGTTAGTTTCATTTGGAGTAAGTTCATGCAAAGGCATCCAATAGCTGTATTATATTTCATCGAAAAGAACATAAGTTTATATGTGGAAAATGATAACATGTTTTGTTATCATACTTTAGAAAAGATTCTTTGGCAAAGAAGATGAATTACATGTACAAAAACTAAAGTAATGTTTTGGTTTCCTTGAAATATATACATGGCTAATGTGGGTATAATATTTCGAGAATAAGGTATGTATTCCTATGTTTAATTCCATTAGTTTTATGGAAAAGAAAAACCATGTTTTGCATGTCTATTGTGTTATGTGTCTTCGAAGAGGAATCATGAGTTTGCCTGCTCGATTATGTTAAGTACTATGTTGGGAAATTAAGATTAGAATATTTATGCATTGTATGCATATGAACAATAACCAATGTGTTAGCTTTATTATATTTGCATGTTCCAGAGGCAAAATCTGAAGTGGTGGTTCTTTTGTTAAAGTTTAAGTAAAGCGAATGCACATTGTGTCATTTTCCATTAAAGGAATTTTTGAACAGAGATAGTTATTTGTGTACGGATGTGTGCGTGTGTGGAAAAATTGTATTCACATCTCATATATGCACATGAATAGGTGTTAAAGGATCACTTAAAGATTGATTATTTACTGATTAAGGCTTATCTAATCATGTTATAAAATCTTGTCGATGCTGCTAAAAGAAAACATTGTTGTAGAGGAGCAATGTGAATTTCTTGATGGGGATGAGTACTGCAAGAAGTTCTTCAAATGAAATAAAGATAAGTATTTTATTTTATTTTATTTTAAGAAGTCTATGCATATGCATGTTGATTCTTTTAAAAATGAATTGTTACATACATGGCATTGCATGAGATTAGCTTCCATTTAAGAGAGTTCTTAAAAAAGTACATGCTATTATAATACACTTTTTTTATGCATAAGAATATGAATATGAGATTAATATGTGTATTATTCTTTATTTCTTTAGGAAAGAAAGTATAAAAACATGAAAGAAAAATAGTTACTTTTCATTTGAGCTTGAAAAGAAGCAATTGTTTTTTTGCATGCAATAAAATTTCTAAGTTACCATGCACTACTTTAAAGGAGATCAATGTGTATAGTGACGGTGTGAGAAATTAATGCATGAATGCAAAAGATGAGGAAAGTCCTTATATAAGATGATAGAGTGTTAAAATTAAATTGAATGAAGTCTCTTAATGGATCAAGTTATGAAACTTAACTAAATGACTAGTTGACTAACTAGTGTTTGCATGAGTCGTCATGGATGCATTGAAACTATTGACTAGTTATGTATGAATAACTAATTAAAGTTATATGCACGAATCGATTTTGACTAAAGCTATTTGAAAGTTGTGAACAAGTGATTATGATAATTACTTCGTACGTCAGTTTGTGGGAACAGAACATTATGAGAATTGAAAATGATTGCGTAAGACAATATGTGCTTGAGAAATGCATATTTATGATTAGCATTGTTTCTTATAGTAAGCATGGGTAGCTTAATAGAAACAGAAAATTTGTGAAAATAAAGCATCGCAAGCATTGCAATGTGAATTGCAACAATAAATGTTAAAGTATCATGTTTTAATAATGTACAACACATGTATGTTACTTCCAGGGGGGAAGTTGTGACAACTTCATTAAAGTTAACTAGTATTAACTAGTTAAAGACAATTTGTTTAATTTTCTTTTATATAGCAAGAAAAACTTAAATCATCACTGATAAAGCAAATTATTTAATTTGTTGAAAATTAATTAATGAAAGAAAATATTTCTAAGCTGATGGTAAAAATGTTTCCAAGAATAGGAAGTGGTTGGGGACAGTTGGAAAGACAGTTACCTACTCCTCTGAGGATAAGCTGGATCCCCGGGGAGGAGTAGGCGTTCTGTGAAATTGGTAAAGGGGGAGTATTTTCTCGAGCTGGTTGGGACCAGTAGAAAATAGCTTCCATCAACCCTTGTAAAGCCAAAAACATCTGAGTATGACTGGAATTGGAGAATTGGACCGGACTGTCCCGAATTTCTCTTCCAGGCTTTTCTGAGTGTGACTGGATTGGCCATCCCGATATCACAGCAGAAGAATCCACTGTTGACCCGTGACACTGTCCAGATTCTGGAGCTAGGGGGCAAGTGGAGGACGTAATAGCCTCACTTGATGGTTGGGAGGACCACAGCTTGAAAGACTAAATTTCCAGATAAGTATAAAGACTTTTTAGTGTGGAAAGATTAACTATCTGGATGTGAAAAAATGACTCGATCCTATGGATTAGGAGGAGCATTTTTTTTACCATTGCAGTTCTCATAGTGGAAAAAGTTAAGTAAAATTTGTGTTATATTAAAATGAATTATTGAATGTATAAGTTCATTTATTTTATTACTAATTTGTTTGAATGTCTTAGCAGATGCTAGGATATGACCATGGTGCATTGATTGACCATTGGTATGATGAAGAGAGCTAGGTGCTCTCTGAGTACTTTTTGAAGTACTCTGTGGATGTCTTTAGCGAGAGCTAAGACAGTGTGCACATGATGCATTGATGAGAGGGTTGGTTCTCTCTGAGTACTTATGGAAGTACTTTGATTAAAACATCTCATTATATTGCAAGAATGTTTGTTAGTTGCAAGTATTTTCATTTGATTGAAACTATGTGACTAATGTGATTGAATTGTTAGTCATACATCATAGGCTCTTTCCAGGAAGTGTTGATGGATGTTCAACCATTCGATGAGAGGTTGCGTAAAAGCCATCATTTCTACCAATAGTAATTGGTAAGTTTGTATAGAGATTTTTCTATACTTTTGTGAATTGAATAAGGGATAAGCAGTAGAAATGGAAATGAAATTTTCTTTGCACTATACATGCTCATGAATATGGATAAAAACATTATTGTTTCAATTAATGGCATTTAAGGAAACGAAAGTGTCTCATTGCCAAGGGGAAGGAGCCCCTTTGGATTGCTTATATTATTATATCATGAGTATAAGTTTAATTTCAGTGAGCGAAGCACACCAAGGACGGTGTTCTCCTAAGGGGGGGAGTATGTAACACCCACGTAAACTATTTTTTACCATGTATTACCAAGACAGTTGTATCAAGAAACAGTTGAACGGATTGTTAAATCGTTTTGAAAACTGATTTGTGTTGCGTCTAGATGGATGACCTGGCATTTATATCAACCGAATAACCTTCTCGTCAGCTCAAGAATGGAAGGTGTGTTTGAATGGGGTTTTAACCCTCACTACCTTTTGAAGGTGATGCAGTGGAAGAAGCTCATGTGATAACTATGAGATCCATTAAACTATTTGTGGAAAAGCGTGAATGAGTTGTTCACTCTGGTGTTTTGGTTGCTCACAAAATGTTCAGAGAATTTCTTGAATGAGATGGGTGGGATATCTATTGCACTGTTCAATATATGTTTGTCAAAATGCATCAGTGAGATGAGGATATACACTGTGCGAGTAATAAGGGCAGAGAGTACCCCGGTTGCAATCAATCCGTTCATCACAAAGGGTGGTCGATAATGTTCCCATCGCCGATCTTTCGAGCCTGTCATCGCTTATTGTAGACTCACGTGGAGTTCATGCCAAGTTAACATGAAGGAGAACCCAGGTTGCGTTGTTCAAATGGAAGATTTTCTTAAAAGAGATAAGTATATTTCCTTATTAAAAAGAATTTCATTGTTTATTTATGCAGAGGAAATATAAAATTTATGTGTGTTATCTTCCAAGAAAATCACTTGTATGTGAAAAAAAAACTATAAGAATCTAGATTGTCTTTTGGAAACATTTACTAGATTCTTGTGCATTGAAAGAGAGATTAATTTTCTTTTAATTTTGGAAGATAAGTTATAACATTAATCTACTGTTATCTAGATAGTGGGTAATCACTATTACGATATTTTGGGAAGAGTTAAGTAGTTTAATCCTTGAAAATATTTAATGAGTTCAAGGATAAGATAAGGAGTTTCACCAAAATAACTCTTGAAATTTTATGTATATGGAGAACTTATGTTAGTTCTCTTAGTAAATAAAATATGTCACTGCCAGTAGATAAAGATTGGCATTATATTACCATTTTAGAAAGATGTATGTATATATGCATGCTCTATATTTTAAAAAGAGATTTTCTTGAATAGTTTCAAAGAGGGTAACTCTTTAAGATTAATATTTACATAGTATTGTATAAGCAAGAAAATAGAAGATGAATGCTCTTATTTTAAAAAGAGATTTTGTACTCATTTAATTGATGAAGTTATAACAAGTCATAGATTTAAGAGAGTGACTATGGAAATATCTTCATGTGCGATGAAGAAGAAAAGAGAAAGTTTTCTCATATTAATAAATAAATCCATGGATAGTTCCATAAATCCATGGGTAGTTTTTCCATGGTGTTGATAAAGATTCATTGTTCCGTTAAAACATGGGTAGTTTTCCATGGTGTTGACAAAGATTAATTATTTCATAAAACCATGGGTAGATTACCATGGTGTTTACAAATATTAGTTATTCAATAATTCCATGAATAAATTACCATGGTGTTGGTAAAGTTAAGTTATTTAATAAATTCATGGTTTAAGGAATTAATCAGTTTTATTCCTTAGATGAATAAACTAAGAGATTATTTTATATTAACATGATTATGATGTTTAATTCCTTTTTGGAGGAAGATCTTGCATATACTTGCAATATATGCATTAAATTTTATTGATAAAGAATATACACATATGTATGTAGAAAGATAGCTTGTAGTATTAAAACTACATTGAATATTATTGTTAGTATAATTTGAAAATGGGATTTATATTTTTCATTGTGTACTTTTACTTATGTTTACATGCTCACTAGAATTGAGACTTTCTTTGGAAAGACTCGTGAAGGAGGTTATGTGCTTCGTTGTGTAAGCACTCCTTAGGGAGAGTCTTTTGGAATTCGGTATGCATTTGCATGCATGGAAGAAACAATTGTTATGCTAGGTTGCATTCCATGCACTAAAAGTAGCTAGCTATTATGACTAAATTTATGTAAATCACATGTATAAAAATCTTAACTGATGTATCACTTTATTTTAAAGAAAACTTGGGAAATGTAGCCATTGTCTGGCAGGAATGTGTGCTTATGCGACGGAAACATTAGTTAATTGTGATTACTATAACCAGCACATATGAGGTATGTGTTGTTAAAGGGAGAATGTCAAGGTACTATACTTGCTTGTCGTAAATATACATGAGTAGATGGAGAAACTACTATAGTACTGATATGTGAAATGTTTGATTAATACTTTATGAATCTTGACATCATTTTATGTTGAAGGCATCATAGCAGGGAATGATGGTGACATATGCAAAGGAATATTATGCTTGTCATGTACAAAGGAAAATTATGCTTTTCCTGGTGGCAAGTAAATGATTAATGTTCATGCAGATGAGTGCGAGTTGCAGGAAGGACCAATGTACAATGGTCCATTGTAGGTACATCCATGCCACCAAGATGTGAAGATCTGAAGATATGAAGACCAGAGGATAAATGGTATCATATTTATTGTAATAGCTTTAAGCTAGATAATTGCATATATTTCCTTGTAAGATTATATAAACGATGGTTAAAGGATGGTCTCCCTTATAAGCCATTGAGTTATGGGCTGAACACGCTCACGAGCGTTTAATAATAAAATTAAACGTTTGCTGGTTTTCACCCTACGAGGTTTCCAGGGTATATTGGTGTTCAATGATGTGATTGATTATTGTGTCCAGATGATGAGATTGATTCCTTTCTTGTTATGAGGTTCATAATGGCAATTATGTGATGACTATATGAGTAATGAGATGAATGGATGGTTACATCATATAGTATTAAGTTAATATACTGTATGGAGGTTGTTAAGGGTTGAGGAGTTTACTATTCTTATTTATAAAATTACACTATGAACTGTTAAACTTTCTATGTAATGATGAGTAACTTGTATAAAAAAATTTAAGTCCTTACATTTCCCTGTGAAGTTAATGGTGTATGTTACACTGGAGGGGGGTGGGTTTATTCCTGTAGAGTCCCTCTCGAAGACGATCCTCAATCATTTTTAAAGGGATGGCAGTCCCATTACGAAACCACCAACTACAAGGAAGCAGAAAGAAAGTAAGAATAAATTAATGTTATATGCAACATATATCTATCTTAGTTTTTAGTAATATGGAGAGCCTATTTTCTTATAAATTGTTACAAATTCCCTCCCAAAATGCAAGTGGAATAAATAAGGTGGGTTTATAAATAAAAAGCTAAGTTTTATGTGGAGTAGATCAATGTCTATTAAGTCACTAAGTTTTGAAATCCATAATTTGAGTTCATAATGTCCACACTCAAAAACGAGGAGCTTGCTGGAAACATAACATTGTTAAGAACAACTTGGAGATGGTTTATATGGTTGAAGTGTCATTTATAATGATAAAAAAAAATAAAAAATTACATTCGTTACCATTTATTACTGGGTAGAAACTTATATTTTACAATAAATATGTCTAATTTAAGGGAATCTTTGGATATTTAAAATGGACATCTATTTTGAGAAAAAACTTAAAGTGTATATTTATGAAAGGGAGCAAAAGGGGAAACAATTAATCATAAAATAATTCCAAGAAGATGAATAAATTATTATGATAAAAAAAAATATTGAAGAACATTGAAAAGAGAGGGAGAATCCCCTTCCGGCATAGTAAGTAAAGTAACTTTATAATTGAGTTTTCGGATATATTTTTTGCAATTGGAAATCATCTATCCTTTTCATTTCAAAGTCATCTTGAATGAGAAGAGTTGATTTCTTTTTATTTTCCTCTTTTTCTTCTAGGTCTTTTCATTTACATGGTCCATGTAAGTCCAATTTTGTCCATTTTGGATAAATGCATTTTAATTTTTCTGAACATTGAAATATTTTTAGATATTTGTACTTGAGGTTCCATAAATAATTCTTAGGAGTTCACAGCTAGTGTGATATTTCGACTTTAAGTTTTAAGATTAATATTGCAAGTGTCTAACTCCTTCCATCCTTATGAGTTTAATGAAAATATTATGGCAAGTTAGTTGTAAATATGGTTTACTCTTTTCATCTTTTTCAATGACATTGTGTGTTTTACATACTACCATACTCGAAGTCAGAATTCTCATAACATTTAGATGTACTTTCCCTTCTTTAATTTACTTTACTTTATAATCCATATTTTTTTCAAAGTGATATTGTTCATTTAAGACATCAAGAACCATTATACTAGAGAAAGCTCTAAAAAAGAATTTTGAAGAGGAACGAACCTAATGAAAATAATTGAAAATTTTTTCACCATTCAAAGATATGTATAAATGATGTATTATTTCCTTTCTTTCTTTATATATGTATATAAAATATACTTTCTTTACTTTGATTTATAATTTATATTTGTTTCTTATTTGGTATAATGTTGTTTATTGAATGCTTTTTCCATTCTTTACACTAATCAAGTATATATCAAAGGGGGTTTTCTCTTAGTTTTATGAGTTATATTTGCAATTTTGTTATTTGTGGATAAGGAAGGTGTTTTTATTCTCTAATGTGTAGTAATATAGAGCTAGGGTTCCTTCTTGTAGGTCATTCACTCAAAGGTTGGAAGCTCCACCAAGGAGTGAAATTTATAGTTCATCTTGCTCCTCCTCTTCTAAAACCATAGTTACTTTCTTGCTTACTTTTCTAAATGAAATAAAAATTGAGTGTTCTATCATTGGCCTTAAAATAATATAGTGAGGATCTATTAGTACCCATCTTGTGAAAAACCTCACAAATAACCTTAATAACTTGATACATGACTTTATATATTCTATTAATTCAATTTTAAGCTAGAGTGTGGTACTCAAATGGATCGATGGCTTGCTTCTTGAAAATATTCTAAATGAAATGATTACATTTGTCTACTTCCCTTAGAATGACAATCCTTACAAGCCAAATTGGTTCAATTGACAAGATGATGAATTTTAATATTAGGGTATTGGTTTTATGATTGGATTTATTTTTATTATTAGATTAAATCTTTTCATTCACAACTTTATTATCTCACTATTTTTTCGCAATGCATTGTTAGATTGATACCTAGCCATGTCATCTTGAAGAATTCGATGTTTCTAAATAGTTAGGATGAATTTGTGCATCACTTAAGGACAAGAATTGGTCTATATGACATTCTCATACATAGATATTCCACTTAATTAAATTATTGGGTTAAAAATAATGACCTTCTTAGAGGATTATACAAGATTCATTTTCACATGAATTCAATGCCTAAACCAATTCAAGTTTCATAGATTATTTTCGTTGAATATTTAATCTTCCAAGATGAATAGGTATGAAAATTTCATTTTTTTAGTCACTCTATTAATTTCATTGTGGGCTAAGTCACTAGTATCTCACATGCACTATTGAAATTATGATGGGATGAAAGGGCTCAACACTAAATATATGCTCTCCTATCAGTTATCAATGTATTAATCTACCTTTCCATGACCAATAGGGTATTGAACTCAAACCTTACTTCCATTTACTGGTATCATTTTCAATTTTAACACCAATGGGAGCTTCCCAAAACACACTATATCTTTCTATTGGAAGATTATTTGCATAAATTATTTGATATGCATAACACAATATAATTATTTCAATTAATTAGCGAAATCATTCATATGTCATATAAAATTAAAATAAAATGCATAAAAAATGATTGATCCACAAATGCTAAAAAATATAATTCCATTCTCTATATGTAATATTCATTAACATCCCAATACTGGTACATCATTCCATAAATGAAAATGCACAAATTCCATGACATTTTAAAATAATGATTCCATCACAAAGTATGCATTTCACTAATATTCAAATAATTACATAATAGAAAAATATATTAAAAGATAGAACACTAATATGCATCATAATCCCCCCATTTCAACACACTACATAGAAATTTACATCCTAATCACTAACATATGACATTGAATGCATTCTTGAGTTAGACTATGAAGTGACAAGAATGAATAATTGCTTATAATTATACAACCATTTTCAGAATTTGTTCTATAATGTTGCATGACTCAATAATATTACACATCAAGAAATATTCCCCGTGCCACATATTCATCCATAGTTCATTACCAACACTCAATTATCCTCATTTCTATCTTATTTATAGGAACTACCCTTATGTGTATATTCCTTGTCAAAAAAATATTCACTTTTAAATTCTTTAATTTAAAAAATTATATATTTTAGAAAAGTTATCCATATCATTGATATCCTTTATGGGAGATCTTGATTATGCAGATTCATTCAAAATTCCATTACAAATGCATCCTTTAAAATTCCACTACCCAAGAAACCAAGAGAATTCAAACAAGCTATTAACTCAAAATAATTAAGAACCAAAATAAATATGTGAAAATGGAAGAGATATACCTTCCCAAACATCCGTGTTTAATGCATCCATTACTTTACCCTCAAATGCATCCATTACTTTCCCCTCAAAACTGACTTGCTATAACATCATTAGAAGATGAATGTATTGGCTCACTCCAACTCTATGAAAAATTTCAAAATTATTTGATATAGTTGTAGGGAGAATGGTTTGAATGCACCTTTCTAAGCAAATGAATTAAGGACACATAGTGGAAATGAGTAAAAGACTCATAGCTAACACAAGGAATAATAATCATTTGCAAATGAAACCTCCTTATTTATTATTATATTTCTCTTTATCTAAATAGCCAATATAAACTATATTAATTTTAATCACTTATTTTTGTAACATAATATTGTAAAAAATATTCTAAAAAAATAAGATCTTCATCACATAATACGTGAACACATACATCACATATATGTTATAATCCCAAATTAACATGACAAGACACTTCACAAAAATATTTCACACATACAATCTAAACAAGTATAATTCTAAATGTCACAATTAAAAATATTACATTAATAGATTGTTGTTATATACACATTAATCCCTATATCTATATCCTTTCAACCAAATAATAATAATAATAATTAATCCCGATATCTATATCCATTACAACTAACAACAAGAAGAAAATTAATTTTATAAATTTTGTTCCTACAATGTTTTATGCTCTCATTTATGATATATAATGAATTCTTTTATAGTTAATTAATTTGTCTTGATCACTTTTATTAAAATATAGATATTATTATTATTTTATAGTTAATTAATTAGTATATAACATTTTTATGAGTAAGGGAGATTATTATTTTTACTTTTTCAAAATAATGATATTATGTCTACGGAGTCTTGGATAGATGGTGATCCAGTTCTTTGTTAAGACTCTTCTTGATGTCAAGTCATGAGTTCAATTCCCTTCCCACATCAAATAATGTGTTTGAACATAAAATGTACTCCTATCAAGCTTGCAAAAAAAACTAGAGATATTATCCATGGCCAAACCCAAAAAGTTAAGTAACCCATAAAAATCTCCTCAAACTCCATTATAATTTGATTGGGCATCACGGTAATGGGTTGGAACCACCAGAGCTTCACAAATGTGTTCTCGATGATGTTGACATGACAAATTTGAAGTTTTGTATTTTGATTGATTAAAAGATAAGCTTATTTCGCAAGAATAAATAAATTTATTTAAATAATTAAATTAAATTAAAAAAATATATATTTATTTATTAATTCATCTAAATATAAATTTAATTAAATATTTTAATTTATATTATAAATATTAAAATCAAGTTGATAATATTATTTGATTTAGGAAATTGTATTTTTAATGAAGATTTATATATCATATTTAAATTCCATACACATTTTCGAATTTCTTCTAAATTAGATATTATTATTATTGTCAGGGATAACTTTGAAACCTTGTTCACAACTAAAGAAGTTTTCTCATTATAAGACATTGATTTTGGGGTTAAACGTCTTGACAATGGGAAAACTAAAGACATTGAAGGTTACCAAGCGGAAATCTTAAAAATTGGAGGTCCTGTCCTCACCCCTATTTCCACAAGCTTTTCAACCAAGATGTCAAGCAAGGGTTCCCTAAACCTTGGACTCGGAGCCTCATTATCCCTATTTTCAAAAGTGAGGATACAAATAACCCCACTAATTATCGGACAATTATGATCAACCGTCTCTTAGCTAAGTTATATGGTATCATTTTGGAAAAGAAGTTGAGCATTTGGCTTGAAAGTGAAGGTAAGCGGGCTAAAGGCCAAGCAGGTTTTAGAAAGCAGCACTCAACAATGGACCACCTCGTTACGCTTAGGATCATTGTGGATGAATGCCGCAATGATAAATCCAATCTCTTATGCTGCTTTGTGGACTTTAGAAAGGCTTTCGATACAGTTCCTAGAAACAACCTATGTAATATATTAGAAGAGCTAAATGTTCCTTTCAAGCTTAGAGCGGCCACTATAAGGTTATACGAGAATGTAATTGCCAAGCTAAAGAGCAATGAGGGGTGGTCGAAAGATATTAAGTGTAATATCGAAGTTAAACAAGGTCGCCCCCTCTCCCATACCCTATTTGGCATTTACATCGACAAGCTAGAAGGTTGTTTAGAGGAAGTAGAATGTGCTGGCACGATCTTAGCTCAGATAGTTATCATCCTTCTTCTCTATGTTGACAATATTGTTCTTCTCGCAAGATGCCCATCTGATCTTGATAAGAAACTTAGGATATGTCTGTTAACACTCACAAAACAAAAGTTATGATTATCAAATCCAAGAAGGACACTTACGCTAATTTTATGTATGACAATACTAACTTGCAGGAAGTGTCTTCTTACAAATACCTAGGAATCAATATTCATCACAAGCTTAACTGGAACTATAGCATTCAAAAAAGGATTAATGGGGGGTGGAAAGCTTATTTTGGTCTTGAAAATAATTTTAAAACTCCAAACCTCGTAATGTGGAATAAAAAGAAGTTCCTCTTTGAAACTTTAGTCACTCTTTTTATCTTATATGGATGTGGGGTTTGGGGTTGCAGCATCTCTAGAGAATCCTGGAGAAAGATTGAGCAAATCCAGAAGTGCTTTATAACGTATAACCTTAAAATTAAAAGCAATACACCCTATCCTATTCTCCTTATAGAAGTGGGTCTTTCCCCTATCGAGAGCCTAGCTATGACTTGGCTTTTGTTGTACAAGCACAAGCTCAATAGCATAGGAGACCATAGACTTCCTAAGCTAGCTTTAAATTCCAGCCAAAACCACCTAAGGCTTAAACGAGGTTGGTATAAAGACACCAGAGCCTGGTTAAACCATTGGGAGATTGATGAAAATGTTGCATTGCAAAACATTAATAACATTAAAAAATTGTTACTTGTAAGTTCAGAGAAAAAATGTGATGTGAGAAAGATCTAGCAGCTAAAAGAAAATTAAGATATTATAAGGAGGTCATCAACCCCACCCTAGAAGATCAAAAGTACATATCTATTTTAAATAGCTCAAAGAAGAAAATTAATATAGCCAAGATTAGAACGAACTCTCATGAGCTCCATAGTGAAACAGGTCATTGGACAATTCCTAAGACACCATGGATGGAAAAGGATTTTCCATCTCTGTGAGAATCTGAACATCGAGGATGAAAATCAATTCCTCTTAGAGTGCCCCACGTACAACCATATTAGAGCTCAATTTCATAATCTTTGTTGCAATACTGACCTTCCTAGCCTTTTAAGATGTCAAAATTATAGTGAGCTCAGGAGGCTTCTCTCCAAGCTTTTTGAGCATATGAATAAAATCTTAAATCAAACTAAATAACTCTTTTCTTTAGGCCCGATAAACCAAAGATTGGTCTCAGTGGACGTTAACCACCATCATCATCATCATTAAATAGTAACCTTTTAACGGTAAGCATTAAAATTTTAAATTTAAACGGTAATGCATCATTTAAATATTATCTTTATTAATTATTATTTTTAATTTGTAATTTGATATTAACATGTTATAAAATTTAAATTGAATTATTTTAATATAATAAAAAATATTAAATGTATTAATATGATTGGATTTTAAAAATTTTATTTTATAATATAATTAAAATTTTAAATTAATAATAATTATGAATGATTATAGATAAATACCAACAAATTTATTGTATATTAAATTAAGTGTCATTTTCTTGTAATATTGATGATTTTGATAACTTTAAATTGTAATCACTTGAACCACTAGCTATTTCAAAAAAATAAAGAATACATTAATAAATAAAAATTATTAAAATTAAAATATTATATATAAAATAAATTATTATTTAGATTTGAAAATAACATATAAAACGTTATTATTTGAATTTCAAATATTTATAATATACAATGAAAGGTACAAATTAAAATAAAATAAAATAAAGTTTACATATTAATTATATTTTGCAAGAGAGTTAAATTTAATGGCTAAAAGCTAGGAGTATTAATTGTTGGATAACCTTCAATTTTTATGAGGGTCTAATTTCAAGTCATTTGGGCACCTTGAAATAGTTATTAAATGTGTTATATGCACCCATAAGTATTATATTAAATGAGGTTGTTACGCACACATACATATATGGATCAAAACCCATCCCCATGTTCTTCAATTTTAAAGGGCACAAAGACAAACAAATGGTATGGACCTCCACTACCTAACCCTCAACTAGAAACCATAGTGATACTGGTGGGAATCCACAAGTAGCAAGTATGAAACCCTCCTAATTCATAATTCTCACACATACACATTTCAATTTTTTTCTTCTATTTATGTTAATATAAATTTAAACTTGATAAATTTTGAATTTCCTTTTTTTAAGTGATTATTCTTATTATTATTGGAGAAAATAGAACTATTGGAGAATAAAATGGAGGCAATGGAGACTAGGTTGCAGCTCATAGAAAAGTAAAACCAAGATACGAAGCAAACATCTGAGCGAGGAGTTGCTGATAATATAGAGAGTCTTAAAATGAAGGCCATGATTAAAGAACTAGAAGAAAAAGTTAACAACAATCTCACCTTAAATAGTGGGGTAGGTAAATTAGATATGAAACCAATTAGGGATGAAATGAAAAAATTGATCGAATTTGACCATAAGCGTAAAAAAAGGGCCTTGAACCTTACAATCTTCGGTTTGAAAGAGGAGGTAGACGAGGATACTTTAGCCATAGCTGAGACAAAATTACATAATAGATTACAAATTGAAACCACGTGTCTCATAGAAGCAACAAGGTTAGGGAAATTAATTGAGAATAAAGAAAGACTGATCCAAATAAAGGTGAGCTGTACTGACCATGAATATGACAGACTTAGTAAAACCTCAAGTCTAAAAGGAACGGGAATAATTGTAAATGAAGATCTCATTCTAGAAGATCAAGTAGAATTAAGAAAGGAGGTTCAGAAGGTAAAAGAAACTAGGAAGGAAGGAAAATGGGCGATAATCAGAAATAGAAAAGTCGTTATTCGAGATAGAAACCAAAAAGATAGTAATAAATAGCAATTCAACATGCTCCGAATTCTTTCTTGGAACTGGCGGGGCTTTCCATGGAACAAAGGCCCCAAGCTAAGTTGGATCTCAAATGATGTTGATATTATATTTCTTGTTGAAACTTGGGAGCATGAAGAATCTAAGGTCCCTAACATAGACGACTTTGCACTATGGTCTACCTGGAACAAGCGATCCTCCCGTAGAGGCATTGAGGGCATAGCTTTCTACATTAAGAAGAACATCTCCCCCCATGCTAGGATTTATAAAAACTACCGTTACAACCAATATAGTTGAACTGAGATTACTAACATTAATGATAAAAATACCTACACATAAATCTATTATTTCCCCCCCATTAATTCTAACTTCTATAAGAAAAAGAATCTAGATAAAAATAGTCCTTACAATGGTTTATAGAATGATATTTCTAGCCTAAGGAATGAAGGTAATATCCTTTTAATGGGTGACATAAATGCTCGAAGTTCAAGCAACCAAGCTATTCTTCTAAGCAATCACTCCAACCCCAATCCTCTTTGGTTAGATGAAGACCTTACTCTGGCTAGTTGGTACAAAAGGAGCTCTGAAAACCTCAGTGATAATTTGTTTGGGTCAGAGCTAGTCAAGCTCTGTAGTGCTCAGGATCTCATAATTTGCAACGGTCTAAATAAGTGGCCCAATTCTAGCCATATGACCTGCATCCATGGGCTTGGTAGAAACGTGGTAGACTATGTTATTTTTGATCTCCCTTTATACAACGAAAAAATAGATTTTGACATCTTAGACGACCACGAGCCTAACTCTGATCATAGGCCTTTACTCATAACTCTCAATTTTGTCATGCATAGAGATCCCAGTGAAGATAATCCTTATAGTCAAAAGAACTTAATATTTGATAGAAATAAAAACGATCTCTTTCTAAGTGAATTAAAAACTAATTTTCTTCCTTTATCTAGTATAGATAACATAGATGACCTCTATCATAATTTTACTACAACCCTCTCATATTCTATTAACAAGTTCTCAATTGAAGTATCAAGTAATAAAAGAAATAGCAAAACCAACCCATGGTATGACAAAGATTGTAAAAGTGTGAGGAGAGCAATTAAGGAAGTTGTTGATGAATCTCTCAAAATTGAAAAAATAAAAATATACAAAGCCCTAACTAAAAGGAAAAAAAGGCAATATATCCGTAAAAGACAAGATAATCTCTTACACCTCTCTAAGGTGGCTCCTAAGAAATTCTGGAGGCAGATTCCAACTAGGAAAACTAAAGATAATAATAAAATTGCTTTACACGACTAGAATTCCTATCTTAAAAATATTTTTGAATCTCCAAATGCCAGGGATAACTTTGAAACTCTGCTCACAACGAAAGAAATTTTCTCATTAGAAGACATTTATTTTGGGGTTAAACGCCTGGAAAATAGGAAAGCTAAAGACATTGAAGTTTACCAGGCGGAAATATTAAAAATTGGAGGTCTTGTCCTCATCCCCCACATCCACAAGATTTTAAACCAAGCGGTGAAGCAAGGGCTCCCTAAACCTTGGACTTAGAGCCTCATTATCCCTATTTTTAAAAGTGGGGATACAAATAACCCCTCTAATGATCAGCCAATTATGATCAGCCCTCTCTTAGCCAAGTTATATGGTATTATTTTGGAAAAGAAGTTGAGAATTTGGCTTGAAAGTGAAGGTAAGTGGGCTAAAGGCCAAACGGGTTTTAGAAGGCAACACTCAACAATGGACCACCTCGTTACGCTTAAGATCATTGTGGAGGAATGCTGCAATGATAAATCCAATCTCTTTTGTTGCTTTGTAGAATTTAGAAGGGCCTTCGATACGGTTCCTAGAAACAACCTATGGAATAGATTAGAAGAGATAAATGTTCCTTTTGAGCTAAGAGTGGCCACTATAAGGTTATACGAGAATGTAATTGCCAAGTTAAAGAGTAATGAGGGGTAGTCGAAAGATATTAAGTGTAATATCGAAGTTAAACAAGGTTGCCCCCTGTCCCCTAACCTATTTGGCATTTACATCGACATACTAGAAGGTTCTTTAAAGGAAGCAGGATGTGTTGGCATGATCTTAGCTAGGATATTCATCATCCTTCTTCTCTATGCTGACGATATTGTTCTTCTCACAAGGTGACCATCTAATCTTGATAATAAACTTAGACTTCTTAAGGATTTATGCTCTACAATGGATATGTCTGTTAACACTGACAAAACAAAAGTTATGATTACCAAATCCAAGAACCACACTTACGCTAATTTTATGTATGACAATAGTAACTTGGAGGAAGTTTCTTCTTACAAGTACCTAGGAATTGATATTCATCACAAGATCAACTGGAACTATAACATTCAGAAAAGGATTAATGGGGGGTGGAAAGCTTATTTGGTCTTGAAAATAATTGTAAAACGGCAAACCTTGTAATGTGGGATAGAAAGAATTTCCTCTTTGAAACTTTAGTCACTCCTGTTATCTTATATGGATGTGAGGTTTGCAATTGCAGCATCCCTAGAGAATCCTGGAGAAATATTGAGCAAATCCAGAAGTGTTTTATAATGTATAACCTTAAAATTAAAAGAAATACACCCTATCCTATTCTCCTTATAGAAGTGGGTCTTTCCCCTATCGAAAGCCTAGCTATGATTAGGCTTCTGTTGTACAAGCACAAGCTCAATAGCATAGGAGACCATAGACTTCCTAAGCTAGCTTTAAATTCCAGCCAAAACCACCTAAGGATTAAAAGAGGTTGGAATAAATACACGAGGGCCTGATTAAACCATTGGGAGATCGACGAGAATGTTGCATTGAAAAACATTAAAAAATTGTTACTTCTAAGTTCAAAGAAAAAATGTGGTGTGAGAAAGATCTAGCAGTTAAAAGAAAATTAAGATATTATTAGGAGGTCATCAAACCCACCCTAGAAGATCCAAAGTATCTCTTTGTTTTAACTAGCTCAAAGAAGAAAATTAATATAGCCAAGGTTAGAATGAACTCTCACGAACTCCATAGTAAAACAAGTCATTGGACAGTTCCTAAAACACCATGGATGGAAATAATCTACCATCTCTGTGAGAATATGAACATCGAGGATGAAAATCACTTCCTCTTAGAGTGCCTCACATACAACCACATTAGAGCTCAATTTCATAATATTTGTTGCAATACTGACCTTCCTAGCCTTTTAAGATGTCAAAATTATAGTGAGCCCGAGAGACTTCTCTCCAAGCTTTTCGGGCATAGGAATAAAATCTTAAATCAAACTATATAACTCTTTTCTTTAGGTCCAATAGACCAAAGATTGGTCTCAGTGGACGTTAACCATCATCATCATCATCATCATTATTTAAAAATTAGAGTTTGATTGTTTTGGTATCTCACTCATAAATAAATCTATTCATTACAATATAGAAAAAGAAACATCATATATTGTTATGAAAAAAAATTCATTAAAAATAAAATATAATGACATAATTTAAGTTATAGTTGAACATTTTCATATTTTCACATGCTAAAATAATTCACATAATCATAATGCAATGTCATAAGGCACATCAAACCTTATATTCCCATAGTAAAATTACACATTCAAGTTACCTTAAACTTATGTGTACATTAAAAATTGCCTAGAAATTTGCCATGTATACTAATAATAGAAATGTAGAGAGAATCAAAGAATACTCATTAACTAGGAATTAAGAATTTTCACTTGTTTAATGTGAGTATTAAAATATTTTAATTAGGACACTGAATTCTCTCGTTTGGGTATGATTAGATCAAGATTTGATTGAAAATGTGATATTGTCCATTTATCATTTTTTTGACTAGTATATAAAGGAAAAGGCCAATCAAAGGGACATTATAAATTTAGAATATACTAACACCATAGTCAAATGAATATCGAATATTTAAAAATCCCACTGTTTAAGTGATTACATAGTAGCTTATCAGGTCTCTTAGTTCAAATTTTTCCAATTCATTTGGTTAGAAAAGCATAAGGAAGATCTAGAAGTTTCTACGCCATTTGAGAAGCCATTGGGGTTTATTAAAATTAAATTTAAAATAATTTTAGAAGCCTCTTGGTTGTGCTAAATAAAAGGAGGAAAAGATCTACCATTACTAAAAAGGTAACATAAATAAAAAATTTCAAATTAAATATTGATGCCTCTACACAAGAACTACCACCAATAATCCTTGTGACTACCCAACAGGAAACAACTACAAAGGGATTCCATTGATAAGGAAGTTAGCATAACTAGTAATGAAATAAACATGTATTTCTACACAAGATCCAACATCTACATGCTCTAATTTTAAAAACAAAAACTACTCTAAGAAGGCCCTCTTACTCATACAAAAGAACCAATGGTAGAGAAAGTAACTAAAGAAATTCCGCTCAAGGTTTCAATGAAGACATCTTCGAAGTAGGTGGAAATCTTGTGGATAATATTTTACATAAATTTTCATAGGTGTTGAGTACAAAATTTCTTGTCATGGAAGCCTATGAATCATCTACTATAGAACTAATCGATATGAGAAAGAAAAAGAGATATGGGATATCATGTGCTCACTATAGATGTCATAGAATTTCTATGTAGGTGCAGATACACTTCATTCTAATTATTTATCAAATTCAGTGAATTTTGTGGGTTTATATTTGGAAAGTCACTTAATCCTTCCCTAGTTTTAATTTTATGATACTTCTGTGAAAGCCCAACCCGGGGTCCTCTAACCAAAATTGATTTAACCAAAATCTAACTAAAATTTTACATGATAATTTATTTTCAACAAAACAATTCAATTTATTTGATATATATATATATATATATATATATATATATATATATATATATATATTAAATAAAATAAAATTTCTTTACAACCATTTAGAAGAACTAAATCATAAAAAATACATAGTTGATTATGATGTGGTGGCTTAAATGTGGTGCTCCTACTAGGGCCGCTTCATTGAATTTGTAACCTTGCCAACTAGGAATGTTTATCCAACTTCCTAGCCCGGGGAAACTCCATAGGTTCCCTAACACTCCAATCCCAAGTCCAATTTCACTCGTAATGTCTCATAGTTTCATCCAACACCCTCCAACCATAAATTAATATCTAAGTTTCCCATTGTCCTTTCTCCTCAATAACGAAATACCGAAACTGAAAATAATCATGCCTCCTCCATTCTCCCTTTTTCCACTTCAACTTCAAAAAAAATAAAATAAAGAAAAGAAACAAAAAAGCGAAGGAATCTCCCATCCTTCCATTCTACCCCTAGGCTTATGCCTCCTCCTCGACATCACTTTCAACCACTCCCTTCATTGTCACCTACCACCTCATATCTTGTCTCCCCCCTCTATGCATTATGCATAGGTAAATCAAGGATACAACTAGTCAAACTTTGAGAAATGAAATAAAAATAAACAAAAAAAAAAAAAAAAATATTGATTGTTGGGGAGAAATGGAGTACGCAAGAACCATTAAGGTTTTTCTTATCTTCTAATCCTTCCTTGGTACCATTAAGGATTCAGAGACTGCAATACAGCTCAAGGGCTTACATTGGAATGAAGGTGAACATACTTGGTTTCTTTTAGACATCATTCGATGTGATGATGCAGTCTTCTGTATCAATGCAAAAAACAAGTGATGAAGGATCATGAGCTCTTTTAGCTTCAAATCACAAGCATCTCTTGTGGGAAGGAGATTGATATAGTATGTGGATTGGAAATGAATTTGGTTCATCTATAACTCATAAGATGTTGAATTTTTTTTTGAAACTTATTGTATAAATGGTGACAATGTCTATCTGAGATGGTGCATGTGGGTTATTTTTTATGGGTCGTCTTTCATCTCCCTATATCCACAAAAATGGGGATTCCTCACTTTCACAGTTTTATGGGATCTATTATTTGCTAGGGAAAGGTGGCTCTTTTGGAGAGAATATTTTCTATTAGGGTTGTATTGTATTAGACATGTGTTATTACGTAATCGAATTAGTTACTCATGTCTTTATTCAGTCAGATAAAAGGATCTCAGAAGAAAAAATTGGATCTAAAGTAGGGCTTCGAGATATTTAGCAAAACACCAAATGGAACACAATCCTTTTGTGGGTTTCTAGAACTAATTATTATTTTTATCTAAAACAATGGTTAGAGCATTAGATTGGTATCCCTATGTCATTGCAATTCCTAGTACATAAAGGGAAGTAGTCATTGGATTTTTATCTATTGCATGTCTATGGTATTGCATGGAACTCCGTGATTATCATGGCTACAAGGATTTTTGGTGGAGCTATGAGTGCAAGGAAACCAAATGCCTCAAGATCTTAAAAAGAAGTTTTTAGATCTAGAAACCCCATGGGTGGAGCTTTAGGTTTCAAAAACTCTAATGGATCAATCTCATTGAAGGATGTAGTGAAAGGGAAGGCTTCCATTCCTACATAATAGATTCAAAATATGCCAAGTAGCTACATTGTTGAACAGATGGAACAAACCTCATCTATGGAAGTAAGAAAAAAAAATGAAATTCACTTCTTTTTATCTTCAATTCAAGTCTTTAATTTGCAGGTTTAATGGACTTTGGCTGAGATTTGAAGATTTACATTACTGAAATTTTTCTTCTTAGACACCCAACTATGACATTTAATTATGCTCCAAAGGATTTTTCATAGTTCAATATGATACATAGAAATATCTAGAGACCATCCTAAATGAGGGGCCACGGTTTTTATCGAAATTTGAATCAGGGGCAATTTTTTTTCTCAAAATTCAAAGTTTTAAAAATGATGTAGAACCTAAAATAATGCGACCGGCTCCTTTCCCTAAATACGGTGCAATTCGTTTCATCAAAATCAGACTCTATATGAGGGAGTTGGAGGCCGTTGATTGCCATGTAAAACACGCAAAACTAGGCAAATGATGACAGGGATGCTGGCTAGGCATCCATACAACCCAGTCAACAAAGGTATATTCCAAGTAATATTCCTTAGAATATTCCTAAAATATATCTCGGATGGGCCAATGTGGAGGCGTCACTTTGCTTTTTGTGATTGGTTATTTCTGGGTGTGTTGGCAAGTTTTGATTGGCTGCCGAAGAGCCACTGGGATGCTGACATGTGGCTAGCCTGGAGGCCACCAAATTCCCCTTAGAAGAATGAAATCTAATTAAGTTTGAGGGTAAAATATTAAATATATGATAGATTTTAGATTTCTGTGGTGTAGATTTTTAGATACAAAACTTGAAATTTCCACAGTCCTCATTTTTCAGTCTACGTTTCGGGTCTAAATCAAGACCCATCTTCAAGACAAACCTACAAAGAAGAGAAAAGATTAGGGTAAATAAATAGAGGAAAAGATGACATGGAAAAGAGCTGACCAGTTACTAACTTTGTTATTTATTTGACTAATTAGTTCTAAATATATGGTTTGGTAAAATTTTATGGAGTCACAGGGCTCGACCCTGTGACCTCTTGCACACCATGCCCACAGTTTACCACCAAGCCACCACCATATGTCTTAATAAACATGGGGCACAAGTCCTATTTGAAGTTTCAAAATTAAATGGGCGAGGAACAAATGGGGCCATCCCCTCATACATGTGACCGAAGTGCTTGCCTAGAGGTGGAGGCCAGCGCTAAACACACTCAACAAGCACTTAACCCACCAACTAATTGCGCTTAGCACTAATTGACTCTGAGTTTAATTTAGGGAATTTTTTGGAGGAGTGCCAACTTCGGTGAAATTTTCTAAAATAACTCCACTTAACTCCAATCTATAGATTTAGTGGAGGATTTCTAGGAGAAACTGTCAGATGTCATAACTTGGGCAGTTTTCAACCAAATTTAGTACAGGAAGAGGCTAGGTAGCCATTTTTTAGCATTTTGGACTCATTGGAATAGGTTTCAAAGGTAGAGGAGCACTTCTTGATGGTTTTTTCTCCACTTGAAGATTAAATATGCCAAGGGACACCAAGAGAGGAGACCATGTCTAGAGGACTTGTAGACCAATTGAAGAACAAGAAGAGGCTACTCAGGGGTTTATGGATGCTTTGAATCCATTGGTAACTTATGTTTTCTGTTTAGAGCACATATTCAAGTTCAAATTGTAGGGTGAACCATGAGGGTGTATGGATCATTCAGATGTTGAGCCAGTTCTTGGAGGATTTTGAGATGGATATGATCTTGCAGGGATCTTCCAACCTCCATATGTTTGAAGCAGTAGCCTTTGTAGTAGTGTTGTAGAATTTTTCTCATATTTTCTCTTTATGTGTTTTAGAGAAAAATACTATTGATGTACTTATAGTTAATGAAGTACAAATATGATGCTCTTTCATATTTGAGTAAGGGATCTTGGTAAGATTCCCATGTGTTGCTAATAGTTTCAGGCTTGACTATAGGTCAGTTAGTGTATGGTAAGAGGAATTTGCAAAAGTTGTTTATTTTTAAGAGAAACTTACCATTTCAATTCGACACATTGATGTACTCTTCATTTTGACAATTGGGCATAATAACAATGAATCATGCCTTAGAGCTGATTCAAGGAGATGTAGCCCAGGCAGGGTGAACTCCTTCATCAAATGATGTGTTTCTTGTTGTATGATGTATTTTCCTTTCATGTGCTTATTGGTTTCATGACTACAATTGTTTCATGTAATTACACATTGAAATACAACAAAAAGAAGTTCTTTTGATAACCTGAAAGGTCAGTAAGATTCATATGCACATAAGGAACACATTTTTTAATACTAATGAGGGATCTTGCATAGCATTAACAAGTTTTTCCAATATTCAGATCAAGTTGGTATTAGAGCTTCAGGTTCATTATTTCTTGTGTTTCTTTGTGTAAAGAGGGTTGTATATTTGTAAGGTGAAAATGCTTACCAGGTTGAAGCTCCAAAGAGGAGAAAGAAAACTTGTTGGTATAGCTTTCGAAGTAGGAATAAGGAGAAGGAAGCTAGGGTTTCCACAAGATCCAGCTCAAGTTTCACCTTCAGAAAGTATTGAGGCTTCGAATATAATATCTCAAAGAGAAGACCCTACAAGTCTCACAAGGGAAGAAGGTAAAAAGAATGGTGTTTCAGCAACATCTTCACCACAAATTTCTTTGTTTTCTACAAATTTGATGCAATTTTCTGATGTAGAAAATCCTTCCAAGATGGATGATGGATATATTTGTGCTTTCTGTCCACATGATGTGGGAGAGGTTCAATCGGAACCTTATGTTGAGGAGATAAAAGAAGAATAAAAAAGAGTCCAAGGGAACACTTTGATAATCTAGAAGGAGTATGAAACCATCTTTGTATCTTAATCAAGAGATGAGACAAATGGTGAGCATACATATACTTCTTATTTATATGCATATATTGATGAAAATTCTTTTGCAGCCTTTGAAAGACACAACAAAGGTATTGGGTAAAAGATCTTGGAAAAGATGGGATACCAAGAAGGATTAGGTATTGGTGTAAATCAGCAAGGCATCAAGAACCTAATAGACGCGAAAGAAAGGCCTAAGCATGAAGGCTTGGGGTATGTTGCACCAGAATAGTGGTCTTCCTATGAAAGTGATTGGGTATCACGTAACTGTTGTCACAAAAGAGGGCATGAAGAAGCAAGGTGTTGGACTTTGCATCCAGATCTTGTACCTGTTTGGTTCTCTGGATAAACGCCATTAAAATGGTTTGCTCTTTTACATTGCATGTTGCATGTTTATACCAAAAGAGTATTTTGAAAGTGGAGTATGTTGACTCATTTTATTGCAACAAAATTTTTTCATTTCAGCTTTAATTACATGTACATATGAATGGGGTTATTGTACTTATGATTGTACTTGTGAGAGATTTGAAGAATTGTATACATGCATGACAGTTTGTGTGTATGAACAAAGGAATTTTGATTATTTCATTGTGCTTGAACATGCATGAGTAATTGAATTGTGTTGGTCGATTGCTTTGTTTAACATGTGTGTTTTCAACTTGAGAGTGTTGATAATTTGCACATGCATGAGTGTCGACGTGTATTGGTCGATTGTGTGTTGCACGCATGTCATTTCAACTTGGAAGAGTTGATTTTGTCTCCAAGGATGAAAAGGGAGATGTTGACGAAGTTTTCATGAAATTTGAAATTCTTTTTGTTTCAGATAAGAATTGTCAAGTTTTTATATGTGCTTATGCTTGGCTTGAGAGTTAGTCTTTTGAAGAGGCATTTTTTTGTCGACTTGTGGTTGGTTGAAAAGTTTTGACACCAAGATTTCAGAGTACATGGCGATGTTCACATGATGTGAAATTACTTGCTTTGAAGGAGCAAGAGGATATGTCATCAAGTTTTTTCTTGCATGTGTGCTTGTGACAAGTGTCAAAGAGAAAAGTTTGTAGCCATTGTAAACCATGTTATGTGTTAACACGAAGAAGAGAAGGAAATAACTAATGCATTCTTCTAGATGTGGAGGTAAGAGAAGCTACTTGTTGTAGTTCACTCATTATGCAATGGAGGAACAAGATTATTAGTGGGAAGGTACCGAGGAATCGATTTGGTACAGCAAAAGTGTTATATTGGCAAGAAGAAAACAAGTGTTGGATTTGGGTCAACAATAAAAGGAGAACAGTGGTTGAAAAGCCAAGCCATTGGCAAGGGAAGGCATGTCATTGACCAAAGTGGTTTTCATGATGATTTCTCCAAGTAGAATCAATATTATAGAACTTGGGAGATAGAAGAGTATTGAGCTCTTAGAGATAACCATCTTTTGTGGGTTCAAAAGCATGTCAGTGGTAAGGTGTGATCAGAACCTGAATCAGGGGCAAAATTTTTCTCAAAATTCAAAGTGTTCGAAATGGAGTGGAACCTGAACTACTGTGACTGGCTCGTCGCCTATATTCCGACGCAATTCATTTCATCAAAATATGACTTTGTATGAGGGAGTTAGAGCCCACTGACCACTGTTCAAAATAGGAAAAATTGGGCAAATGTTGATAGGGATGCTGACTAGGCATCCATACTACCCAGTCAAAAAAAGGAATATTCCAAGAATATTCCCAAAATATTCCCCATACGGCCCAATGTGGAGGCACTACTTATCTTGTTGTGATTGGATATTTCTGGGTGTGTTGGCAAGTTTTGATTGGTTGTTGGAGAGCCAATGGGATGTTGACACGTGGCTAGCATGGAGGCTGCCATGTGCCCCTCCCAAGAATGAAACTTGGCTAAAGTCGGAGGGTAAAATATTAAATATATGGTGTGGTGAAATTTTATGGAGGCACAGGGCTTGACCCCGTGACCTACCGCACGCCATGCCCACGGTTTACCACCAAGCCACCACCATATGTATTAATAGACATGGGGCACAAGTTCTATTTGAAGCTCCAAAATGAAATGGGTAAGGAACGATTGGGGCTAACCCCGTCGGGCTAGCCCCTCATACATTTGACCAAGATGCTTGAGCAGAGGTCATGGCCAATGCTAAACGCACTTAACAAGCACTTAACCCACCAACTAATCATGCTTAGCACTAATTAACTCCGAGTTTAATTCAGCAGAGTTTTTGGAGGAGCTCGAAATTCAATGGAATCTGCTAAACTAATTCCAGTTAACTCCAGTCTACCAGATTTGCTGGAGGTTTTCTAGGAGAAACTGTCAGATGTCATAACTTGGGCAGCTTTCGACCAAATTGAGTACAAGAAGAGGCTAGGTAGCCATTTTTTATCATTTTGGACTCATTGGAACAGGTTTCAGAGGTAGAGGAGCACATCTTGATGGTGTTTTCTCTGCTTGAAGATAGAATATGCCAGGTCCACCAGGAGAGGAGGCGATCTCTAGAGGACCTATAGACCAATTGAAGAACCAGAAGAGGCTACTCAGGGGTATATGGATGCTCTGAATCCATTGGTAACTTTTTTTTTTTCTGTTTAGAGCACATCTTCAAGTCCAAATTGTAGGTTGAACCGAGACGGTGTATGGATCATTCAGATGTTGATCCAGTTCTTGGAGGATTTTGAGATGGAGACGATCCTGCAGGGATCTTCTAGCCTTCGTATGTTTGCTGTAGCAGCTTTTGTAGCATTGCTGTAGAATTTTTCTCATATTTTATCCTTTTGTGTTTTAGAGAAAAAAAATGTTGATGTACTTAGAGTTAATGAAGTATAAATATGATGCTCTTTCATATTTTAGTAAGGGATCTTGGTAAGATTCCCTTGTGTTGCTGATAGTTTTAGGCTTGAATAGTTAGTAAGTGTATGGTAAAGGGACTTTGCAGGAGTTTTTTATTTTTAGGAGAAACTTACCATTCAATTCAACACATTGATATACTCTTCATTTTGAAATTTGAGCATAATAACAATGAATCATGCCTTAGAGCTAATTCAAGGAGATGTAGCCCAGGTGGGGTGAACTCCTTCGTTAACAATTTTACCTAATATTCAGATCATTTTTGAGGCAGAGTAGGACTCTTCACTACGCCATGGTTCCTAGAATTCGATGCCACAAGCATGGTGGTCACAATAATTCCTATTTCGGTAATATTTCCAAACCTCCCTCTTCCTTTCTAGAATTAGTATATCCTTGAAGATATTGGAAATGCCCTAGGAAATTTTGAAAATATGAACCTTGACAGAGTAGAAAAAGGCATCTTCACCTTTGTCGGAATTTTTGTAGAGATAGATCTTAGTAAAGGTATACTTGATTGCATCCATCTAAAACGTAAACAATTTTAGTGGACCCAAGTATTAGATTATGGGAATAGGAAATTTAGATGTTGAATGTGTTTTCAAATAGGATATTTATAGAAAAATAGCCCACAGGAAAAAATAACCCAAAAAAGTAAAAGAAGCAAACACATAATTCCAAGATATGGTAGGTATTTGACCCTCTATTTTCTTAAAGAGAAGAAGATATCATGGAGGATAATCCAAATAAGGAAGCATAGTTGCAACATGGTAACCATGTATATGGGGGTAGCATGGACTAGTCAGGAACCATGAACAACATTCAGAAGGGTACTGAATTGATAGAGATCAAAGAAACATAGAAATACAAAGATGAAACACTCATCGAAATAAACACATGGGGTATAAAGGGAACTCATGTATTCGAGATTT
Source organism: Pinus albicaulis (assembly GCA_034641835.2). Lineage (NCBI taxonomy): Eukaryota > Viridiplantae > Streptophyta > Pinopsida > Pinales > Pinaceae > Pinus > Pinus albicaulis. Next base: position 846,077,591 of record CM076575.1, read on the forward strand.
CTGACTTAGAAAAAGCAGTCCCTTCTCACATAGCTAGGAAGTATTTGGCAATAGTAATAGCTAAACCCACCCATGGGGTTTGGAAAAAGGTTCTAAAAAAGAAAATAAAAAAGGGGGAACTTAAGTGATTTTGATCACACTTAAACCCAACAAATTGTAATTTTTTTATTGTTTTTTCTTTTTTATTCCTCACTAATCAAAAGGTTAACATTATCGAATTCTTAACAACATATCTAGAATGTGATTTTGTTCCTTGTTCTAAAGTTGAATAAAATTACAATTTTTTCCTCATTAAAAATTTAAAAATATTTAATCTTAAAATAAATTTAAGGATACAACTTGTCTGATAAATCATAACGTAATGTAGTATAAGGGGAGAATAATGGATGATCTGAATGCCTCGTTGATGTCTGTGGTCGAAGGGAAAATATAGAGGGTCGAAGGACCCTACGTGACTAGGTTTGCTACAATTAACGATGTTTTGTGACTACTAGCGCTGGATACTTGCTGTGAGATGGTGTTGACATGGAGAAGAGATGCCTGATTCTATGCAACCAAATTTTTCTGCCTCTATAATATAAGAGGGGCACTGTTCCTAAGGGCCACCAAGGAAAGAGAGAGAAATGAGAGTCTTCAGGGGCAGAAATACAAACAAGAAAAGGTCTGAGCGAAATGATCCCCAACCTTTTTGAGCTCGCGGTTGTTTGGCAAATGAAACTGGTCTATTTGAGGAATGGATAGTGGCTGCTTTGGTGGGAAATGTTGATAAATACCGAAGAGGAAGTTTTGGGTGTATTGACACGAAGATCTAGAAGATGTTGGACCAGAACTCAGTGGTTGGGATTCCCACCTGGTAGCTATTGGAGGCCTTTTCCTGGTGGATGCTTCCTCTTTCTGTTACTTTCATGCTGAGGGCCACTACTTTGGAATGTTAAAAATGTGAAATGAGATTGGTGTTGGAGGGAAACCATTAAGGTTAAAAAGGTCTAGCTGTTTCTTAAGGGCCTGCCCAAAATCAGTAATACTCTCCCAAAGCCCTGTTTATTTAGTTTTTCGCCCTGTTCTTCGTTTTTATTTTTGGATTCGTTATTCTGGGATTCCTTTGCTTGTTGTGAGAATTTTTTGGTTGTTTGATTCATAGCTTTTATTTATGTGGCATATATTTTGGTCATGGTGCGGGGATATGACCCTTCACATGCTCCCCTTGAACATTGTCCCTCTGTCCTTTGAACCCTCTGCCTACTCTGTCGGCAGTTTTTTCCCCCAGGGGTCTTGTCCCCAAACTACCAATGCAAAGAGCAGTAGATGGGACTCTGCCTTAGAGCCCTAGTATGAGATATTCATAAAATCTATAGATGGGAAGTCAAGAATTTTTTTGGTACAGGATTCAGATCTTGTGACAAAGCCTCATTTTTCAGGGAAAGTGCTACACGAATAATCCCAATTACAGCACTACCAAATACAAAGAACTCCTCCATTTTCCTGAACTTAAGACTACAAGGGGGTGCTCAAGGAGTAAACACACCTGCTAGTTCTTCATCGATAAGATAGGGCCAACCGTATTTCAAATATGTTTTGAGAGGAAAATTTTGCACAATGCAAAAAAAAATACTCGATCTGTCATTACCAAGTCCATATATTGTAGAAAATATGGAAAGAAATCCAGATCTGGCCATAGAATTACCAGAGGTAAATGGGCTTTTCCATAATCTACAAACAAACACTTTTATCTACTGATTTAATCGATTCTAGCCAAAATCTAAAGAGTTAAATGAATGGATCTACCAAAACTGAACCAAAAACTATAATATTTATCTATACACCAAAAGGTTTCTTCATGGTTTAATTTGATAATATAGAAGATTACAGTTCTATCACAAATGATGGACCATGGTTCTGGGGAAGAGCAGACCTCTTCGTAACTTCATGGTTCCCCAATTTTGATGAAAATTCAATGGTGGTCACTAAAATGATTGTTTGGGTAAGGTTACATAACCTGCCACTCCCTTTTTGGTGCCTTTTTGGCAGCATGAGTTCTTAGAAAGCATTGGGAACTATCTAGGAAGGTTCATAAAGATGGACCGAGAGAGAATGGACATAGGGATTTTCACCTTTGCTTGTATCTGTGTGGATATGGATTTTAGAAAAGGCCTACAATACTGGATACATATAATACACAAATGTCTCAAGTGGACACAAACATGAGACTTCAAAATTATTTCTTTTAGATGTAGGGTGTGCCGCCAAATAGGGCACTTGCAAAACACATGTACTCTATCAATGAAAAAAACAAACAAGAGGGCACAAAATAAAAAAGGATGGAAATTCTTGGATCTGCCATATTCAGATTATAAGGATGAAGAAATGAAAGATCATAAAATACAATCAAAATCAGGAAATGATCATGATACACAAGATAAGGGAGAAGAGAAGGAGGAAGAACGGAAGGAACATGATGAGAAGCCAGATTCTCTAACTATTGTTGAAAATCAGCCGGAAGGGAAGAACAGTGATCGAGCCTTTGGGGCACAAAGCATGCACATATATCTCAGATTTAAGACTCGGATAAAGAAGCCCATCACTCTTCCAACAAGAATGAGTTGGCAATATTTTCTCCCGCTACTTCCCTAGCGGGTTGGTGTTGGGTCTCGTAATTGTCACATCTTCTTCATGTTTATCCTCCCCATTCCTCACATTCCATCACCTCATTTAACCAATTAGCATACCATATCCATGGGTTCACCTCATTATTTTCAAATTTATTTATTTTTAATATTATTAGAGAATGTATGATTACATATTGGAAAATTGACATATTTCACTAATATCTTAAATGTGGATGAGCTTTGTAAATGTGTAGGATTATTTGGAAGAACTATTCAAAATCCTCTTGAATATTTCCTCCACCACTTCAATAATTCAAAGGATAATTGTTCAAGATTATTTTAAGGAGAAGATCATGGAGATTTGGATAACATATCTTATCCAAGATTTGTGAGAGATGAGTGAGGATTTAAAGGGATCATATTTTTTAATTATAGGGATATTGGTTGAGAGAAAATTGGATATGTAATTAATGAGTTGCTTATCTTGTTTTCAAAGCACTCATGTATAAATAGGACTGCTCTTTCTCCAAGTGGGAATAATAAGATATGGAGAGATAGGATATGGAATAGTATTTTCTGAAGTTAATGGAAGGCATAATTTATCATTTTCTTGTGCATTGAATAAGTTCCAGTAGCTGAAAGTACTCTCAGTGTACGAGGCAAGGGTGGGGGGCACCCCCACACCGAGCTAAGTACACTTCTTAATTTATTTCATAGCTACAATTTATGAAATATTTTGCTTATTTTTTATTTGTTTACTTTCAATTATTGATGAATCTAATGCTCAATCTCAAACTGCATATGAAAGGACAAACAAGTGTTTAAGTTAAGCACTCTTTCCATCGACTCTAGATTTTCCATTAGAATTCATCTTTACATGTCTTTTCTTGCTTTTCTATTTTCAAAATAGCATTAAGATAGAATGAAATCAATAATGAAGGACAACTAGGACCTCTGAACATAGATCCTCTTGATTATTATTTCATATATCTTGATCTATTGTTTAGAAGCTAGATTTATCATTTCCTACTTTCATGTTTTCACAATAGCATTAATGATAGAATGAAATCAATGATGAAGGACAACTAGGACCTTTGAACATAGAGCCTCTTGATTATTATTTCATATATCTTAACCTATTGTTTAGAAATTAGATTTATCATTTCCTGCTTTCTTGTTTTCACAATGGCATTAATGATAGAATGAAATCAATGATGAAGGAGAACCTGGACCTCTGATTATAGAGCCTCTTGATTATTATTTCATATATATTAATCTATTGTGTAGAAATTAGATTTATCATTTCTCGCTTTCCTGTTTCCACAATAGTATTAATGATAGAATGAAATCAATGATGAAGGTCACCCAGGAACTCTGAATATAGAGCCTCCTGATTATTATTTCATATATCTTGATATATTGTTTAGAAATTAATTAAGTTAGATTTATATTTGTAATATGCATTTCACTAACCATCAATAATTCATCTTCTAAATTTGACTATGATTGAAACCCATATACTTTGGGTATGCTTCTAAGTTCACCAACTTAGATTGATAATTAAATTCCCGTGTTAATTTACTCAATAAATTGACCCAACAGCTGGCAAAAGGTCCAAAAGAAAAAAGACAAGCCCATTTTATCTGGCAACGTGTAATTTTAGTTTCTTATTTCCTGGTAGCATTGCTACGTTGTGTGTTTCATGCTCATTGGGTCCCCTTGAGCCTTCCTCAAATGCTTTAAGCATCTACACTTGTAAATTTTTATTTTTATTAATAGAACATTACTAATATATTTTCTCTAGAAAAGGATACAACTTGTCAAGCTAAGGGTTGATAAAAAATAAAATAATAAAATAATAATATTAATTTATATCAGTAAATCTTACAGATTCACAAGAATCTAATCAAAGTAATGTTAATAATCATGTAAAAATATAAATTAATAATTATAATCCAAGATTTGAAGGCTACCTAAACACTAATTAAGATTATTTATTAATCAATCTTAAAGCTAATCTTAAGCTTGATCAATCAAGCTTAATTATTTATTTAATCATCTAACATTTTAAACTTTAGAATACTAGCATATTCATGTGAGGTGTGGGTATGTAGCTAACATATGCATTAATCATACATATACTAATAATACATATTGCATTCAAGCACCAAAATTCAATCACTCAACAGGTATGCTAATAATATAACGTAAGATAATAAGAGTGAGAAGGATACAAGAAGTTAGGAAGTAGTATGACAATAAAGTATAATAAATCATAAAGAGAGATATAGTAGTCAAATTAAGTAAGTTAAGAAAGGATGCCACTTCCCATATAGAGTCTCCATCTAACCTATATCCTCCTATCATCCCTAACATACTTCTGATCCTATCGTACCCATCCTTTACTACAATATATTATGGAATTAGATATAACGATCTAACCATTGATAGAGCCAAGATAGAAGAAGCGATGACTATATTGACCTAACTTCCCCAAAAAAAAATTGAAATCATATTCTCATGTCTACGGATGTGTGTCCATCATTGAACTCCCACGATTCTAGGTTTGGAGGTTACATGATGGGAAATGCCTCCACTCATCCTCAAAGAACTAGGGTCAACACCCTAATATGGACCACATTATGAAATTGGTTCGATACTCGTCATCAAGAAATATAGTTGAGAATTCATTTCACCTACAAACTACACCTTACTCCATGTCATTACCATTCACCATTGGATGTGTCGATATCCCCAATCACTGGCATGGATCTTGGCTATCACATAGCCCTTTCCAATTTGGTAGGTTAGTTCTCATCCAAGAAAATACATAGCAACGATATATATATATATATATATATATATATATATATATATATATATATATATATATATATATATATATATATATATATATATATATATAATCATAATCATCATGTTATTAGGCATGGTATCCACATACCCACATTATTATTATTATTATTGAAATTCATATCAACATGCTAGGAGTAGATCTTACATTAGATAAACGATAGCTTTGATAAGTGACACACTAGATAAATCATATCCAACTAACTTCCATATATAAAATAAATCATAACTCTGATACTTCATACACTAGATGAATCATAACCAATTAAGCTATAAATCAGGTTAATAATACATCAAATAAGTCATACATCAAATACTTTAAACAACAAAACATAATCCATTAAGTTTTTTTTATATAATTACATTCATCTATCCAACTGAAATTCATCAATATTACATAAATTTCCTAAATAAAAAAACAATAAATATAAATAGAGCCTCAATATAGGTAGTTATATAGGTCTAAATGGGCATAAAAAATGGTCAAAAGGTGACAGGTAGTTGTGACGTATAGTCTCTTTATCCTTCGAGGTCGCAGATCTTGGGCTATATTTTTCCCATTGGACCATAACATGGTCCAGCAAGTAATTATTGAGTTGTCGAACCCTATGGCCCAATATGAATAATATTTTGACAATTCTAGTTCCCACGTCCGAGACCTGCAATTCCCTCCAATCAACCTTTTGAGATTCATCAAAAACATAATTTCATAGAACATATACATGAAAAACATCATGAGTATGAAAATGGGGTGGATGTGCAAGACAATATGAAACTGATCCAATTGTCTCTTTGATTCTGAAAGTTCCTATAAATTGAGGTGATAAATTTGTCCCCTTCCCAAAAATAATGGTGTTTTTATTAGGTCGAATATGAGTAAAAACTTAGTTTCCCACTTCATAAATTTGAGCATTCCTATGTGCATCGATATAACTGTTATGTATATTATGTGCTTCCTTTAACTTTTGTCACTTCTTCCTTACCTATTACTCCATTTCCTGAACCAATTATAGCCCAATTATTACTCTATCCTCCAACCTCTCCTAACTCAATGGTGTCCTCCATGGCCTCCCATATAAAGCTTGATAAGGAAGCACACTAATTTAACTATGGTAACTATTGTTATAGGAAAACTCTACCAATGGTAAGTACCTTTCCCATTGAGTCTAATTATACATTAAGTGCATTATAAGCATCCCATTTTTTTCTAGATGATATGCAATTATCAAGTTTGATTGAGTCACTAATACTTACTGAAAATTTGTCCAAAATCTAGATGTAAAATGATAATCTCTATCAAAAATGATTTTTTTGGGTAGTCCATATATTTAGATAACTTTATTTATAAAAAAGTGTGACATGTTGGCAACATTATAAGTGTCTCTCATTGGGATGAAATGGCTACGTTTGGTCAATTTATCGACTACAACAAATATAGCATTGTGCCTTTATGATGTTAGCGACAAGCCAAAACCAAATCCATGGAAATAACCTCCCATTTAGACATAAGGATGTCATGTAGTTGCAAAAGTCTTGTTGGGTGGCGATGAAATTAGAGAAAAATTGAGGTCTAAAATGGGTCTCCAAAGGAGTAATATAAATTTATTGTGGAAATAATAAAATAAGATTAGATTACATCATCTCATTTTAGAGGGAAAAAAGAGAAAACTATTTTTTTAATTTGTATTTTCAACTTATCTCCCTATGGTTTTACTCAAATTTCGAGTGGGAGCATTATTTGGAAGTGGAATCCAATTCCTCATTCGAGGAGTACCCATTTTTCATACTTTTAATGGACCTTGCTACATGAAAAATGAGAAATACATGAAAAACATTATTACAATCATGTTTTTCCTGTATTTCAGATTTCTCGTGTAGTAGGGTCCATCAAAAGTATGCAACATGGGTATTCTTTGGATGAGGAATTGAATTCTGCATCCAATGAGTGATCCTATTCAAAATTTGAGTAAAACCATAGGGCCAAAAGTTGAAAATAAGAGTTGAAAAAAGCGTTTTTTAATTTTTTTTTTTCTACTCCAAAAATGGTGAATCACCCCCCATGGTTGACATTATCGTCTTTCATCCCATTGGTTCTTATTAAGGTTTATTTTGGTTGTAAATTTTTGTTTTAAGTTCCATTTTAGAACTTGAAATTTCTCTAATGTTGGCCTTCACTCATTGACATTCAAGATACTTGGTGACAAAGTAGACTACGATGTACTTCTTATATGCCTAATAGAAGAGTTTCTTCATGTCTACATACATCTTATTCACACCGATAAGAGAATAGTAGAGGGATCTATGTAACTCCTCGAGGATGGTTCTTCGTATACCCCCTTCCTCAAGGATGTAAATTCTCCACTGAAATATTAATAATCCATCTGGTTCAAGGACATATCCCTCAAACTTCGGTTCTATTTGATTTTCAGTTTGGAGTGATGATGTAACCTTCAGATACCAAATTGTTGTCGCTGCTGCAACACCCTCAAAATTACATTCCATATCAAAATTTTGGGCCCTAATTTAACCTTGTGAGATGTTGTTTCTAGAAGTAAAATACATTCCATGTTTATCATCTAAGTTCCCTAGTCCCTTTGTGAATAAAACTCAAGTGTCATATTTTGGTAAGGAAATTTTTGCACATTGTGAAATGGAGGTATAACACATATCAAAGAGGTTAATTCGGTACTAATGAGTCCTATCTATCATAGAGACATGTACTAGACTTATCCCCAATTTTTTTTGTTTTCTTTTGTTGTTGTTGTCACATGTGTCACAAAGTGTATCCTATGTGTCGCACTTGGAGGTAAGTGTCGTTTTCTTGTCGCTTCAATGGGTTCATGTTTTTTTTCAGGTATTGAATGTTCATTGTTGTGTCATTGATTTTTCGTAGTGTGTGATCATATTCAAGTATTCTCCCAGTTTCACCTTTGCCTCATTGATCACACACTTAGTCAAATTCCGTAGAATTCCTTTCCCGACACACCCTACCTCACTTTGCCTCCCTAAACTATGCATTACAAAATGACAAGCCTTAGTTAGCATCCCTTGCCTTCTAGAACTTTATAATACATAGTTAATGCCTCTAACGACTACACGCTCTATAGTCATAGTGCTCAGAGTCACCTCTTGTCTCAAAAAATTGTGCAATATTTTCTCCAATTCATCATCCCATTGTGCATTTTGTTGTTTTAGTCAAAAATATGTATCCATTTCTCTCTAACCTGTGAAACTATACAATATGTAGAGTATGCCTTCATAGGTTCAAAACCAGAGGGGCGTAGATTATGTATGCCTTCGTATACTTAGCAGTCAAATCGTTGCGCAAAGGTTGGTCCCTTGTCCCACAAACAAAGGGGTCTCATACACCAATTTAGTGTCTGGATTGGCCGTGACCTTGAAATTGGATAATAATAATAATAGTGGCTTAGTCTCTATACTTAATTGCACACTTTGTGGTCATAGTGAGAAAGGATGCCTCACTGTGTCATGATTTCCCTCAACTACACAATATTTATTCTCAAGCCTCCATCCACTGTGCAATGTGTAGTCACAATCATTATTCCCTCACTCCTGTCTCTTGGAAATGCACACTATGTAATTTTCGAGCCTTCTTCTATATCCAATACTCAATTCCAAGTTGACTAGTAAATTGCATCAATGAAGTTATACTATGAGATTTCTTGACCAATGTCATCTTGTCATAAGTGGATTTACTCTGCAGGTACTATATATTGACATGAATGGATGATGTTCAAGAAGGATGAAAAGGATATTATCTAATATTACCTTCATGAATTTGTGCAGATAAGATGACCACTAAACAAGAAGATTAGGGGACACTAGATCACATCAAAAGATGGAAGATCCAGATCACATAGAAAACTCCATATCCTAAAGAATTTTTGAGGAGGAAGAGAAATATAATTCGTCATATATATATTGAAGATACAAATGTAGCAACAAGAAGAGGAGTTTGACATTGACACATCATCATAAAATCCATGTCATCGGTGCCACGTCATGTCTTTTAAAAGTTTTATCTAATGATTCATACGAGTCATCATGATGCCACATCATTTGCGGATGTAATTATATCATTTTCAAGATGAGAAATGTAAATTTTGTGGAAGTCCAAAGGTGACCCAAAGAACGTGAAAAGTCATGTATAAGTCTAAAGGTCTCTTAGGAGTTTGAAAATTCACTTGAAATCTCAAGAATCATGAGGAGAGCTCAAGAATCACAAGGGAGGTGAAGAGTCATGTAATTTTTTATATATATACCCTCATAGCTAAAGAAAAGGAATTTTCACCTTGGCTTCTTGAGCTACGCATAGGAGAGAAGAATAGGATTTTGAGAAGAAAGTAGTGGCTTAAAGTTACACTATTGGAATAGGTGTTTTATCATTGTAATGGTGTATCATGGAACTTTCACTTCATAATTTGAAGCTCTTGGAGATGAAAAAATTTTCATGTATATGTCCTAAATTATTGTGAGACTCCTTCAATTTTTTATGGTGTATTCTTATGTTAATTCAGACTAATGAAAATGAACTATTTTGTTGGTGTTAGGATGCTTCTTTGAATTGTTTGTCTTATGCTTTCATGATCATGGTTTCTTGGTGAACTATTTTGCAAGATTACTAATTATTCTTTCAAATTCATATGTTTATATTTGCTGGGATAGTACTATTACTTTTCTTTCAAAGACTCACTTTACTTTTTGTTTCATGAAAGAAAAATCATACACTTTACAATTGAATACATAACAAGGCTAACAATATACTTGTTTATTTCAAAAGTGCATGTGTTTCTCTTGTGTCATTTATTGTAGCCAAGGAAAATATTTAAGATAATGGCAACCAAACATACTTTTCGATTAGGGCTCCTACTCCAAAAGGTGTGACACCTAATTGGGGATATCCCCTTATTGTTGGCAGCATCCAACACCATCAACAGTTTCTAGTTCTAAAAGGAGGGTCACTTTTTTATGGGTGACAACTCACGACACCCTAACAAACAATATTTTGTGCAAGGTACTAACACTCTGAGTTGAACTCCAACCAACACTCCTTAGAGAGGAGAGTCCTCTCATCCTTGTCCGAAGAAATATTTTTCAGTCACTTATGATCAACTCTAAACAATCTGTCCAATTACTCGTCATTTTGCAAGAGATATTGGATTGCTTCCGATCGTTGTTATTCTTCCTCATAAGCCAATAAATAAAGAAACAACTTGTAGTGGCATATTGGTTTCTTCGTTGGAAGACTTGGTTATTTCAACCATTGACGAGTTAGATGATCCTATCAAAAGAGAACATCAGAAAGGGGACCTTCCATCCATTGAGAAAGATTTGGATGGACACAGGGATGATTTTTCATTCTCTGACGAAGAACAACCGAGAGAAGAAGAGTACATTAATCATAATGATAATTTGAATGGGGAATGAGAAGAATCTTTGGAATCATAAATTTAATCGGAAAAATAGAAAAAAGACATGGCCGACAAACAATTGGATTAGATGACCCATGTGCCTCTTTCTCTTCAGGAGATCTCCATCGCATGCATGAGAACCTAGAAAATCTACTTTGAAAGTACAATCCTAACAAGAAGGCGAAGGATTAGGACCACATCGATGATTTCTACTTACATATCAGGAGGTTAGAGGTATAGTTTGATGACATTTCTTGTATATTGTTTCCATATACTCTAGAAGGTAGAGCTTTAGTTTGGTACCATAGCTTCCACCCAATTCAGTCCATAATTGGAGGGAATTTAAGAAATTACTCTTAGAAAGGTTTCTTGATGATGAAACTCTATCCATGTTATTAAAATAACTTAGAAATGTTAATATCTATGAAAATGAAAAATTTAAATATTTCAATCAAATATTTACATGTATCTTGGATAAATTATCCACATATGTTCAACCACATGATTCCATTACAAAATATTATTACATTATTGCCTTTTCTACTAACATTTTAGTCTTTGTCAAGCGCATTGTAAAAGAAAATTGTCCTCTAAACTTTGAAGAAACGATTACATTTGAAAAGGACTTAACGTATGTTAGGGTCATCGTTGATAAGGGGGGTTAAAAAGACTCCAAAGACACTTCTAAGCAATCCCAGGCCTCTTCCAATGAATATAAAGAAAAATATTCTATCCATATGAACAACTTGACTAAATATTTAAAGTTCTTAACCAACGAAGTATCAAAACTTAACAGGATTTCAAGTGAGGCTTCTAGCAGTAATAAGTCTTGCAAGCCATTCATTAATAAGAATTTCAACCAATCTTCTAAGTCTGCACAAAGTTTCAAAGTTGTGTTTAATGTGGAAAACTTAGGCATGGATAATTATTGTACCTTTCACCAAGAGGCTACTTCTGAAAAAACATGCACTCAGTGGAAGCACAACATGAATGTGGTGCTTACAAATGTTATTAAAAGTATGGTAGCATAAGAGAATTTTGAGTAGACAAAATACATTGATGAACTTTCCTCGGCAAAGGAAAAATCAAATATTGGTGATGCAATTTTCACTTTAATATTATTCTCAATAATGATCGACAAAACATTCATGATCCCCCATTGGATGATGCTCCTCCTCAACAACCTGCTAAGAAATATAACTTGAGGAGAAAAGGACTAATACCTAAGCAAGATGTGAGAAATAAATTATTAATAAATATCTTATCACCTAGTAATCTTGCTCAAAGAACTCAAAATAAGTCCAAGAGTACACCATCATAGAAAAGTGCTTCTGGTAAAAATAAGAATAAGCCCACCACCCATATGGTGTCAAACATTATTACACCACCTAACTCATCGACACACCCTAATCATGATGAATACAATGATTACAACATTATTAAACACATGAAAAAGTCTTGTGCAAATATTTCCATTTACAAACTATCCAAGATAACAGGGAAACAAGAATTGTTCATTCAAGCATTTGTATCTCAACATATGTCAGGTAGACCTATTTTTTCTTCTTGAGCTTCATTCAGTAAGACTCCAGCCATTCTTGAATCAGTGTTTAATGTAGAAAATGTAAATGCTAGATCTACTTTCCCTCCATTTCTTCTAAATTTTGAGATTTTTAATTATAATGTCCATAGCTTCCTAGTTGATTTTAATGCATCTGCAAATGCCACACCCCTATCCATCTCCAAGAAAATAAATTCTAAATGTAAAAATAACGATGCCAGAATCATTGAGTTAGATAGATGATTAGTACAGGCACTGGTGAAATTAATAATTTCATAATATTTTTATCATCAGATCATATAGTTCACCAATGTATTGATATGGTAATTATGAACATTCCAAAAGATTACGGTTTATTGTTGAGTTGAGACTAGTCTAGTACTGGTCTAGTAAATTGTAGGGATAATTTGCTACCAAATGGTCACATTTATGGCTTTCGTATAATTAAAATAAAAATAAAATTTGAGACGAGAGTGAGCCATTTATGAAGCATACCATCATGGCGCTTGAAGTGCCTAATGAGCATATCAGTTATGTGAAAATCATTTTTTGGAAATTGTTTTTCTAGAGGTTGGTCATGGATATTATATAGCGTAGCCTTCACCCATACCACTAGATACACAGTTGGAACTCCTTCCCTATAATCCAACTGGTTCAAATTACTCTTCTATTATAGATGTAAATAGTACTAGTGTTGGAACTAACCCTAGTATTGCTAATTTTTGGACATTGTATTTGATGGTTCAAAGACATAGGAGGGTTTTGGAGTTGGTTGTATTTCAATATACCTACAAAAAAACAAACATATGATCTCATGTCACTTGGAATTTGAGTGCAATAATAACGGTGTTCAATATGAAGCACTCATCTTGGTTCTAGGGAAATCCGTTAACCTCAAAATTGAAGCACTCAGAGTAATAGGTGATGTGGAAATTGTTACACATTAGATACGAAATCCAATCCATTATGTATCACCCAATATATAAATTTATCAACAAGAGGTATGGAATATCATTACATGTTTCCAAGATTTTAATATTAATTATAATCCTTAGATTCATAATTTCAGTCCAAATACATTAGCTAATGTTGCTGTTAGGTTGTCGCCTTTAAATGATGTTGTTTCAATAGAGATTATTTATACGCCATATGTTCTTGATAACATTACTAATTTTCATGTTTTTAAGGATGACCAATAGACACTAGACTTCATGGTGAATGTTGATTTTCTCAAAGATGCAACCATCAATCAAGATGAGTATGAGAAATCCTTGTAGGGATAAAATCTGGCTAATAAAGGAAACCCAATTTCTAAGGGCATGGTATCTTTAGAAAATCTATATGACCTGAAAAACATTTTCAAGGAACTAGTTAACATGAATACTTTCAACTCTACTCTTTTTTATGAACAAGTGAATCTCGGTATAGCAGAAGATATGGAGTATATGAATCTTGGTACATGTTGTACACCTCAAGAGAGGCAAGCCTTTATCTATATCTTTAATAAATACCAATATGAGTTCGCATGGATGTATGATGATTTTGAAACTTATGACACATGAATAATCCAGTGTCTGATAACTATCAAAGAAGGGATAAATCATTTCCAGTAGAACTAGAGAAAATTTCATCCTTCTCTTGAACCCCTCATTCAGAAATAAATAAGGAAATTGTTGGATGCTCAGATCATATTCAAGGTTCGTTATTCTACATGTGTCTCTAATATAGTTCATGTTAAAAACAAGACTAGAGAGATACACTTGTGTTTTGATTTCCATAATTTAAATCGGTTTTTTCACAAGGATAAATTTCCAGTGCCATCTATGGGAAAAATCCTTCAAACTATATCTGGATCAAATATGTTCTTCTTACTAGATGGTTTTTGTTGGGTGCAGAAATTGTAGTTAAGCAAACTACTTTCAACACTTGATTATCAACCCTGGGGTTTCGTAAACTTAGAGACGAAGCACAGGAAATGCCAGAAGTGGTATACACTTTTCCTATCTCTATTCCTACTTCTTTAATCAAGATCTTGTAGAATTGAAAAGAAATATCACACAACAATTTACACCAAAGAAATTCTAGTGCCGGGATGCGAAAGAAAGTACTTTGCGAAGAAACCAAATAAAGGAGCTTCCACACTACTGTAAACAATCTTGGTTGCTGAAGTACGATTCTATGTTTATCTCCAGTATGGGTGTTGTCAAGTTCACAAGCAGGCCCTTGGAAATATCTGCCTTCTTAAGGATTTTCCTTCCTGCACTAAGTTTTTATTCATGTACTCCTGCAGTATGCTAGCACTAGTACAGGTACAAGACTTATGTGCGAGAAGTATATTTTACACTTACACTGGAGATTTATGTCTTTGTGTAGGGGCTCTAAGGTTCAAGCTTCGGGTACTCTGTTCCGGTAACAGGAGATTGGTTCCTGTATCGGAACAGAGATTCCTACACCAAGTTTTCAAATTACTTCCGGGAAAAATGAAAGGGTGTGCTAATCTATGAAAATAATTTTCAAAGGCGAATTAGAATTCTGAAATAACTTGCACACAAAAGGGAATGCTTCAACCAAATTGAATCTCACAATGGAAATAGGCTTTAAAATAAAACAAAATTCAAAATTCAAAGCACGCTTTCTTTAATGCAGCAAAAGAAACTACTTAAGTATAACATCAGGCTTTATCCTAGTAATAGTTACTCACACTAACGAGATCTTCCTTTAATATTTGTTAACTCGGAAAGGTTAACTTTAACTATTCATATTTAAGTTTTAATTCTTTCCTTTTTAAAAATATAAAGTGCAGGCACAGATCGATGTGTCGTAATGACATTTGTTCATAAGTTAACAAAGAATCTTTAATTCCTAGGATTTTAACTCTTGGTATTAAAACAACTTCTATTTGCTAATGAACATTCAGTGGTATAAATACATAGAATTATTATTAAGGAAAGGAATGAAACAAATTTGTTGTCATGAACCGATAAAACCAAGTTGCAGGAATTATAAATGCACCAGTGCATGAATAACATGCTTTCACGATCCCAGGCAGAAGTAAACTAAGATTTGTAAAAAGGAAATGACCAAAGGTAAATCAGACTTAATTAATGCTCATGCCATGGATCCGTCACACTTTGATTGTCAATGAAATAAACCATAATTCTTATGAAGGAATAATTCATAAACTCAATCTACACTTTGCATTCAAATAAAATCAACACACCTTTAACTAAATGAAAGAGAGAGGGTGAACTAGCTGGGTTGGCTGGACCCTAGCTAACCAACTCATTTCCCATTTTAGGAAACTTGAAGCATCAAAACTCAATGACCCATCGGTAATAGATTAAAACGAAGAATGTAAAAAACATGGTGTAGCTCCTTGTATTAATTACAAATCAGCAAACATACATCATACGTATGGATCCAACCCAGAACAGGGGTGACAACACAAAATCAAAATTTTTCCAGAGTTATAGTAGCATGGCTATCACTCTCTAATTCTTATCTGAATTCTATATTTTATAAAACCCTTTTGGCATGTGGCCATAACGAAATTACATAAAATTGTTCTAATTCTAGCCTTTCGGCTGAAACAAAATAAAAACTAGCATTACAAAATAAGAATGCGGCTATAACAAAATGCTAATCTAATCGTTGTTCAGTGATCCAATCTTCCATCATATCCCTGGCTATCCTCCGCTCCGAATTCAACTCAATATGACTGCAACTAAACTTAATGAGTTGGAACGAGATGCCCGCATTAGGTAATGAGTTGTTGTGGAAGTTTAGGAGCTGTCGGCTAGCAATGGTGCAAGAATCTTCTTGCATTAGACCATGTTGATACAACGATTAATACGTTTTCCTATCAAATACTCTAGGAAGGAAAATATTAGTTGCAAGAATATTAAAGGCTTAAAATCTATTAAAAATGATTAATTAAGTACTTAATAAACCTTAAATATGAAATATAAAACTAGTGCATGGATAGATAGGATTCTTGGACTAGTGCAGGAATAAGGAATTTTATGAGGATAAAACATAGGTTTATGACTGTGGTTTTAAAGTAGGAAAGGGGTAAAAAATGAAGTATTTTATCCTACCAACATCCTCCCATCGCTAAGTTTCTTTTTGTCCTCAGACAACCTTTACCTGCTGCAAAAATCCCAAAATAAAGAGTATCCCTCTCATCCTAAACTTGTATTTTGAACCCTTCTTTCACTGTGTTCATTTTACCTCAAGCCTTCTTAAGCTATTGGGTCACCCATTTAAGACGTTTATATCACTTTAAGGCCCGAAACTTCCATATCTTGACTTCTCGTTTTTTCTCTTTGACTTCTTCTGCCAATTCCATTTTGCCTCGATTATGCACTATATCCTACTCCTTCATGGCTTGGTTTAATGATTCCAAGTCATGAACTTGTTGCTCGAGCTTTTCTATCCAATTGTTTAAATAGAGGGTGGAGTTCTCTGTTTCCAACTCGTCTGGTGCAAGCACCATCTCTGCAATTGACTCTAAACATGTACCATCATCACCAAGGTCAATGTTATCTTGGCCACCGAATTTCTGTATTTCAATTTCATCCAGGGTTTCAGTGCCCGAAACATCAATATTACCAAGGGTCTTAGTATCTTCCACGTCCATCTCACAAAAGGCTTCAATACCCTGCACATCTATCTCATTAGGGGTTTTGGTACCCTGTACTTAAAAATTATTGAGGGTTTCAATATGATGCAACTTATCATCTTCCGTACCCTCTGCCAGTTCTCTGCTTGCACTCAATGTCACTTTTATTTTCTTTAATGTAAGAAGAAAGGATCACAAGGGTTTTTCATCCTACTTCTCTACATGACCTTCATTAACCACAGTATGAGCTGCTGCCTCTACAAGAACTGATAGATTATGATCTATGGGTGAAGTCGATGGTGATTCGTCTAACAAAATTGGGGAGCTCGACTGATTGTGACTCTCCCTCAAAGAGGCAGTCCCTCTCTTAGCCGAGTTCCTAGTCATTCTTATTACTAAGGACAGAGTTTCTTTGACATTTTTCTCTTATGCTTGCACCATTATTTTTTGTCTTTTTGTCTTGGTGGGGCATGGAGTCAGAGCTTCTGTTGTTATTTTCTTACCTGCATGATTTTTCTCGGACGATTTCCCTATACTTCGTCCCTAGAATTCCTTCAAAAATGCCTTCCAGGTCATTCCTTTAACCTCCAACTCCTTCTTAACCAGAATCACGATCAGCCCATTATGATACAATTTTCATATGACCCGACTCGCCTCCCCTTTCTAAACACCTTTCGCCATTTTTTCCAAGCTTCTGAGCAGGAAATACGGAAAATTGATGATTTTCCCTTTCTCAAAGTGCAACAGAAAACGGATATGGTATAGGAATTTTAATGAATATCTCCCCTCGTAGGTAAGAAAATTTTGCAATATATATAGGAAATCTCGCCATTTGCCAAGTATGGCGTTGCGCGTAAGCCCTTTCTTCCAATCAACTTTTAGCTTTCGGTCGACCACAAATTTGCACCACCTTTTCTTCTCAATTTTCTCCTTCTTAATCCATTTTTTACTCACGATCGATAAGCCTGTAGCCTAAGCTATGGATTCTTCTATAACCTCAAATTCCAGTGAGCCTAACTTGGCTCGAACTCCCTTAAATGTCCTTTCAAATTCCAATGCCACAACTATATTGAATCCATCGAACTTTGCAGAAATGGGAAAAATCTTGATTCTTACAACAGTGCAAGACTTTTCTGATACTCAGTTGTCTACTCTATTTCCTTCACAAATTACGGTTCATTTCTCATGGGCACTATCTATTTTTGCATTCACCCCGATTCTTTGTGAAAAAAATATCGCACCGAGGAGTTCAAAGGGTCTGTCAAGAATTTTATGATGATGGAGCCATCCACCCATCGCCTTATTGGACTCTTTTGTCCAATCACGCTCCATCATTATTCCTTCAGGACTGATGCACACAAGTATCAGTTTAGTACAGGTAGGCGATGATGATTGGAAAATGTGGAGGTTTTAGTGATAACACGGTGTAACGGTCATGCACAATTAGATTATGAGGTAAGGCCATCTTTGATAGGTGATGAAAAATATTTTCAAAAAGAGGTTAGTGTTGGGTTTTGGATGAATTCTTATTATCCCACATTTGCTTCATAATTCACATAGGGTGTACATCAGTACTCATTAAAAAGATAAGAATTCATGACCTAAAATATCTTGTACTTAAAATAATTTCTTCCTACATTAGTAAGTGAAAAAACAAAGTCTTAACCATAATTCAAATAGTTAGATGATATTTTCCATTGATGGGGCAATCATTCTGTCTGCAAAAAATAAACATAGAATTTCTAATGCACATTTTTGCACTAGGTATCTCTGCATTACGTTGATAATTCTTGCATGTGTTTGCACGATCGGGCGTGTACCTGCACTGATTGTGCTTGCATTGAACCTGCTTGCACCACAATGTGCCTGCATTGAAATGTGCCTACACTGAAATGTGCCTGCACTGAAACGTGCCTACACTAAACATGCATTCCTCCACTAGGGATCTATGTAACATCGAAGATAAAAAGGGACAAAGAGAAATTATGATAGAGTACAATTCATTGGCTGGGAAATTTTTTTTTCCTGATTATATAAGGAAAGTTTTATTCGCCATTCGTTGGTGTCAAGCATGCCTTCTGATCTGACTTGTGAATACACATAAGATCATGTAATTGATCCATGAGGGAAAAAAAGAAGTGGGAAAGGGTAATTTCCAAAATGGGAAGGAATATCATGGTAGGGATTCTAGGAGTGAAACCACCAAGAGGGATAAATGAAAAAAGGATTTGGAAAAAATAATTCATGGGGAAAAAGAGGGAAATATGAAATCGGATAGGGATAGTTTTCTTAGAAGAAAAATTAGGTTAATTCATTGCAGGATTAGAAGAAGAAAGGTAGCAGGAAAGTAAAAAATGGGAAATAGAAGAAGGGAAAAATTTACCTTTAAAATCTGCCTGCACTGGTGGCAGAAAAAGTAAATGCAGCGAGAATTGAGTGTTGTTTGAATAAAAATCTCAGTGCCAACTATCCAAAACTTGGGTAAGGGCTCAGTTCCTACTCTAACCTAATTCTTGTTGGTGACATCCAACACATCTAAAAATCAAGCAACATTCCCTTTTTATTGAAATTTTGATCCTCCTATCAGCATGGTGGTTTTCAGGTTGATCCTTCTGTAATCATGTCAATCCACTAATTTTCATAATTACAGGAAAATACATTTCTTTTTTTCTTCTTTTTTTTTCCTTTTGTTTTTCTTTTTGTCATTTTTTTTTCTTTTTCTTATATTTTTTTAGTAAAAGAAAAAATCATGTTTTCAATAGGTTGTTGTTGCCACCTACCATCTCCTTCTTAGATTGTTGTTTGATTTGTTGCATACAATTTAGTTTAGTGAGGGGCTAAAAATATACCTTCAATATATGCCCATTCACCAAGAATATTGAATTCTGTCAATCAATAGTTTAGATTTATACCACTACGTTTTAAAACAATTTGACCACCTTGTAAGGTCCCATCCAGCGTGTATGGAATTTCCCTCTAAAATATTTAAATCTAGAATCATAAAGGAGAACCCAATCACCTGGTTGGAACTACTTCTTCCGGATGGACTTGTCATGCCACTTTTTGTGTTTTTGTTGAACCAATATGTTCTGCTAAACAACATCCCTTCTAAATTCATCTAACTCATTCAATTGTAGGAGTCATTGATGTTGTGCTTCAGAGAGGTCTAGCCCTAACTGGATTGCAGTCCTAAAGGTATTGATCTAGAATTCTATCGGCAAAAGGACTTGTTTCCCGTATACTAGCTCATATGGTGTATGTCCCGTGTTGTTCCTCCAAGTGGTTCGGTATGCTCACAAGGCTTCTAGTAATATGCTATCCCAATCCTTTCTATGCATGTTCACTGTCTTTGTGAGGATGGACTCAATTACCTTGTTTGTGGACTCCACCTGACCATTTTCTTGTGGGTGATACAGTTTGGATTTCCTATGTCGAATTTTGTACTGCTCCATTACACCCTATACCAGATTAGAAATAAACTACAGATCATTGTCAAGAACAATCTCTCTAGGCACACCAAATCTAGTAAATATTTAAGTAAAAATAAAATCAACAATAAATTTTTCAGTAGCAAAAGAAACAACTTTAGCCTCTACCCATTTTGTAATGAGATTTGTAAAAACAAAAATATGTGTTTTATTTGATGATGTCAGATTTATTGGCCCTACAAAATAAATAGCCCATTTTTCAAAAGGCTCAATCATAGTTTTAGGACATAAATATATTTCATTGGTTTGATTGTGTTGGCCCATTCACTGATAGCTATCACATCGCTTGAAATATTATTTGGCATCCTTAAATAAGGAGGGCCAAAAATAGCCATCTCGTAAAATTTTGTATGTAGTTTTCTTATCAGTGAAGTTGCATCCACAAGGTTCATCATGAGAATATTTTAAGATTTCAAACACTTCCTCCTCTCTTACACACCTTCGGATAATGAGGTCTAGCCCAGTGTAAAAGAGGTCTCCTTGAACCCAAGAATATGTAACACTTTTCTGTATAATATTCTTCTTTTCATGAGCAGATAAGTGAGGTTGTGTCTTTCCTATGATCAAATAGTTAGCTATGTCAGCGAACCACAGAGATTTCATTGACACAGAAAAAAGATATTCGTCAGGGAAATCATCATCAACAGGAATTACTTCACAAAAATTATTTAATCTTGAAAGATAATCTGCTAGTATACATGTCAAATATACATGCCACCCGAATGACGTCCAATTAAGCATCGGTCGTAGCAAGCCATGGTCGTCCCAAAATCAAGGGATGTCCTCCTAGAGGATTCTATGGTTGAAGCATAATGAATTTTGTAGGATATTCCCAAGAATGTAATGAAAAAACCACATCGTCCAACACCCCTTCTGGCTTGATTTTAGATATGTCTACCAATTCAAGCATAGTAAGAGTATGACGAATATGGACCAATCTAGGTTGATCCATGGTTTTATTGGTCATAACATTAATGGCTCCCCCCAGGTCTATAAGCACATTAGAGACAAGGACATCACCTATCTGAACAGAGACAACAAGGTTTCCGAGGTCAGTATATTTTTCCATGTGCATACATCTCGTCATTAATTCTACTGCTCTTCCAACAAATTGAATGGTTTGAGATTCAAATCTTCTCCCTCCTGGCTTCTTGAGATAGAGTTCCCTAATTGTTTTTGTACAAATGGGGATATCTTTGATAGCTTGGAGCAAAGGTACCTTTATAAAAATATTCCTAAGCTTAGAGCCAGGCTACACTCAGGAATGGGGTCATTCCTCTCCACAACTAGCCTCTCTAGATAGGGAGGCTGGTTTGAAGAGGATGGAAAAGGCTTTGAAGGTACGAGGATGGGTTGAATGGTGACATATATCATAGAATGGTTAGGATTTTCCTCCTCACATTTTTCTTCGATAATCACCATAGGCTTCTTCTGCTTTTCTAAAATTATTATCTTCCCCGATCTCAATTGGAGATCATTGACTCCAACTGGCATAGATAGATATCTAGATGAAAAAAGCGGGTTCATAGAATGGATCATTTTTACCACTTTCTTATTGGGATTTGGTATGGTTTGGGAATGAAGTTGAGAAGGTTGAAACGATGGAGTATAAGGTAATGGTGGTGTTATCACTCTCAATTTTTCAAAAAATTTTGATAGGGTCATCATAAGCTTCACCTTGTCTCATTACGTTAGATCATTTATTTGATGAGAAATTCACTTAATCATGTTTATTATAGGTCATAGACACTTCATTAGTCTTTTCATTAGGGTCATATCCACAATAATCCACCTTGGGTTCACTTGCATAGTCACCAAATCTTAAAAGAGAGCCACTTGCATAGTTTTTCACAGGTTTGTTGCGAATACAGTGCAAAATAGGCGGATTTCGCTACAAAACTACCTGACACTTTCGTACTGAATTTGAGGATTTCTCTGTTTTTTGACTTTTTGATCAATCAACTTCAAGGGTGGTTTCTGGGCAAACAGAGAAGCATTCTAAGAAACTGAGAGAGGTTATTGTCAAGAACAAATCAAATAACATTAATCTCTTTCACTTTTCTCAAAGGTGCTACAAATTTGGAGATTTAGAGGTGTCTTTCGGCTCTATTTTCAGAATGCATTTTTTTTTCTTGTTTGACACGTGTTTTTCAAATGCAGTTCCTGGACACCTAGAAATGTTTTTCAAAAAACCAAGAGAATTTTTTATTCAGAACGAACTGACCTACAAAAACTACCTTCAGTTTTGCAACATCTATCAAGGATATGGATATATCATATCATCTCTAAACCCTATTTGTTCAGAAAAAACAGAGTCATTTTATTGGTAAATAAACTTGTTAAAGGTGAAAAAGATGCTTTTTAAAGAGGGTAAGAGGCATTTTGAACCAGGTTTTCTTTATCATCCTTCATGATATCAATTTTAAGACCTACGGGTGAAATTTTGAAGAAAGAGAGATAATTTTGAATTTTTCTACAAAGTGAGGCAGTTTTGTAGTGAGCTCCAGTCTTGAGGGCCGAAATTCCCTACACAATTTCTGTAGGATGTTTTCTACTTAAAAAATCAATTTTGATGGAGATCCAAGGAGGAATTTTTTTTTGTTTAGCTCATTATTCCCAAGGAAGATCCTCCAACAGTCAGAAAGGTCAAAGGTTATGCAAAAGGTGGATTTTGGAGTTTTCTACAAAATGAGCGCTATGAAATTTTCTGTACATGACTGTTTTAGCAGTCAACTTCACATTTGATTTCTGACCAAATGAAAAAAAAATTGGAAATATGAAAGACATGTTTCTTCATCACGTGCCCATATACAAAAACCTCTCTCATTTTCTGCGAATCCATCAGGGTTTGGAAATTATAGACTCATCTTTGAAGCATATTTTTCAGAATTTCCACTAACCAGAATTGTGAAAAAATTGTAAAATTCGACTTGGAGGAGGTCCAGCTCAGCATCCATGTGGCATAATTACACATCAGCACTCTAGCACACTCAAAAAATTATTTTGTTGCAGTTGATAAGGGTTATTAAATTGATTTTTTGAACTATTAATGAAAGAAGAGTCCTTTTCTGCAAAACAGAAATATCCCTAAGAAGTCTCCAAGTGATGGAATCATGTTTGAAATAGGTCTCTGAGGTGGGAATTCGAGGTGAGAAAGGTGAAATAACATTTGTATGGGTCATCACTCTATAAATGAGGGAGTTTTAGAGTTATAAAGAGTTGGGAGATGTTAGGCATGCACTACTATTCTAATCTTTCACTATTAGTAATATACTTTTGCAACAACTTGTTTCAGGCCCAAGATTGATTGTATGTTCTTATATATGCTTGCTTATCTTATTCCTTTTGATATTTATGCAATGGCTCATGTGCAATCACTTGGAATTCAGTAATATGCTCCAATTTATTGTACACATGTAGTTGTTGTTTTTTCCTTTATGTGTGATTTGATAAGAGTATAAGTGCTTTGGCTTCCATGACATTTGTTGTTTTGTAATTGAGGTTTACAATGACTCCATAAGCCCAATGGTAGCAAATCCTCTACATTTTCCACCTGAAATAATATACAATCAAGTCATTATCATAGAGTTAACCATATAATAGAGTTTTTATTGAAAAAATCATAAGTTATCTTGAGAGAGCCCTCTTAGACTGAAGAGGCTAATATTCAATCAAAAGCTAGTATGAAATAGTTACTCCATGTTGACTATTGAAGCAACCCATCAATACCAATTTGGTGATAAAATTTTGGCATCGTTGCTGGGGACGAACGTGTAAAATTTTCCCTGGAAAGAACGACAAAGTTTTAGTTCTAAGTTCTGAGAGCAATAGACACTTAGGCACATATTTGCTGTATTTATGCTCTGGAAACTCCACACATCAAATAATCAATTGGAAGGTGACTCCACTGCTTGAATATGATTAGCTTTATGAAGTTCCAAGATGAGTTCCATTGCAAGAACAAATTCCAGGTATGCCCCGATGATTCGGTCTCACATCCCTGGTTTTCCAAATCCTACGCTAAATGTCAATCGGTTAATGGATCTTCCCATATTTAAAAATGAAAAGAAAGACAATGATGCTCTTCACTTGGTTAGATTCCATATGCATGTACGTAGACTTAAGGTTCAGTTCCCTGACGATTGTCTCATGAAGATTTTTATGGTAAATTTAGAGGGAAAAGCATGGTTTTGGTATGAAAGCCTGCCAAATGGTTCATTATATTCTCTTGTTGATTTCCATGTTGCATTTTATGAGATGTGTAAAAAATTTCATTCTTCCTTATTATTGGTCAAAGACTGTTGTAAACATTGTGTGAGTTTTATTGAATATTTGGATAATTGTTATGAAGATGATGAGTTCATGGATGAGGAAATTTTAGAGGCCCTTCATGACAATCCCTTTCATCACCAAGAAGAAAGGGTAGTCTCTCTCTTAGATGAAAATGAAACCCAACAGGAGTTTATTTATGACAATCATGTTACATCCTTTGAGTTTGATGAAAATTTGCAGTAGACTTGTCAGTCTTTTGATCATCAGGAATATGAGAATAATTTCCAATAGTAGGAAGAAATACTGGAAGATAATTGCTATAATCCTCAGGTAAAAGAAGAAATTGATTCTTCATGTCATTCCTTGCATCAACTTACAACAAATGAAGAAATTTTTGAAAATAAAATTTTACACAATCAGATGAGTATGATTTTTGAATCATATGAAGAATTACCTCTAGAAATTTCTATGGTACATGTTGAGGCAGTTCCTTTTGAAAGTGTCCAAGAGTACTCCAAGTTTTTCTTTCTCCCAAATGAAAATAATGATCATCATATTTTTTCTTTTTTATTCGAGAATGGTCACAAGAGTTATAAAGAAAAATAAAGAAAAATATGAACAAGGAACACCATCAAAGGATCATATTTACTCACATTTTCTTGTTGATCAACAAGAATTATTCATGCATACTCTTAAATATCCTTTCGCGAATCTGTTGGAATCTTATATAGAAATTAATTTCAATATGTTTTTCAGTTATGTACACAAATTCAGATGGTGGAACAAGTTGTCATGTCTCAGGAATGGTTTTTTGATTAGAGAAGTGGAATGTTCGTTCCAATCCAATACTCAACTTCTTGATTGGCTTCATTGGAAGTGTGAGATCACTTGATTCAACTTTTATGCTGAGCAAGTAGAGTAGGATCATTTGTATATAAATAAGCTTGAGGATCAAGCATTTTTTCAGTTTTAGTTTTAAACTTCAGCATGTCTACTTTCATTTCTTTAGCAGCTATTGGTTTTTTCATTGTCGAAGTTACAAGTTAGAGAAGGATGCAATTTTTCATTTTGAAGATGGGAGCAGCCCAATGGAGGTGGCACTGGAACTACTAGTTCTTTGTTATACCACAGGGGCACACCATCCCCAGTGGAGCCACTGTTATCACTCTCAAATTTTCAAATTTTTTTATAGGGTCATCATAAGCTTCACCTTCTCTCATTAGGTTAGATCATTCATTTGATGAGAAATTTAGTTAATCATGTTTATTATAGGTCATAGACACTTCATTAGTCTTTTCATTAGGGTCATATCCAGAATAATCCACCTTGGGTTCACTTTCAATGTCATCAAATTTAAAAAAAGAGCCACTTTTCTAGTTTTTCACAGTTTCGTAGCGAATGCAGTGAAAAATAGGTAGATTTCGCTAAGAAACTACCTGACAATTTCATAGCGAATTTGAGGATTTCTCTATTTTTTGACTTTTTCAGAATTCAACTTCAAGGTTAGTTTCTGGGCAAACAGAGAAGAATTCTAGGAAACTGAGAGAGGTAACTCATGGAAAATTTTAGGGGCTAATATTCGCAGGTGGGCTAATTTTCCATGGAATTTCAAAAAAAAATATTTGCCAATTTGCGTTTTTTTAGAAAAATTATTCACCCAAATTTTACAATATAAAATTATTTTACATTAAAATTCACCAACATTATATAGAATATATATATAATATCATTATAAATTTGAATAATTTTACAAATACATCAATAAACATTTTATAGTTTGCATATTAGGGACTAGTGAGATTCGCCAATTTTTTAAACTTCAAGATAATTTTCCATCCTTAAAATTATCCCTCGAGAGGTTATTTTCAAGCACAGATCAAATAACGTTAACGTATTTCACTTTTCTCAAAGGTGCTACAAATTGTGAGATTCAGAGATGGCTTTCAGCTCTATTTTCAGAATGCATTTTTTCCCTGTTTGATACATGTTTTTCAAATGTAGTTCCCAGACACTTGGAAATGTTTTTCAAAAAACCAAGAGAGGCTTTTATTCAGAACAAATTGACCTACAAAAATGTCCTTCAGGTTTACAACAACTATCAAAGATACAGAGATAGGATCTCATATCTGAACCCTATTTGTTAAAAAAAACAGAGCCATTTTATTGGTAAATAAACTTGTTAAAGGTGAAAAAGTTGCTTTTTGAAGAGGGTAAGAGGAATTTTGAACCAATTTTTCCTTATCATCATTCATAATATAATTTTTAAGACCTACAAGTGAAATTTTTAAGAAAAAGAGAGAATTTTGATTTTTCTGCAAAGTGAGGCAGTTTCATAGCGAGCTCCAGGCTTGAGGGCCGAAATTCACTACGAAATTTTTGTAGGATGTTTTTTACTTAAAAAATCAATTTTGATGGAGATCCAAGGGGGGATTTTTATTTATTTATTTATCTAATTAGCCCCAAGGAAGATACTCCAACAGTCAAAAATGTCAAATGTTATGCAAAAGGTGGATTTTGGAGTTTGCTATGAAATGATCACTACGAAATTTTTTGTACATGATTGTTTTAGTATTCAACTTCAAGTTTGATTTATGACCAAATGAAAAGGGATTTTGGAAATATGAAATACGTTTTACTTCATCAGAGGCCCATCTATAGAAATCTCTCTTAGTTTCTGCAAATCAATCATGGTTTGGAAATTATACACTTATCTTTGAAGGATATGTTTCATAATTTTCACTAACTAGATTTGTGAAAAAACTGTAAAATTTGACTTGGAGGAGGTCCAACTTAGCATCAACGTGGCATAATGACACATCATCACTCTAGTACACTCAGAAAATTAGTTGGTTGCAGTTGATAAGGGTTATTAAATTGATTTGTTGAACTATTAATGAAATAAGAGTCCTTTTTGTATTCAAACTCTACAAAACAGAAATATCCCTAGGAAGTCTCCAACGATGGAATCATATTTGAAATAGGTCTCTAAGGTGGGAATTCGAGGTAAGAAAGGTGGAAAATCATTTGTATGAGTCCTCACTCTATAAATGAGAGAGTTTAAGAGTTAGAAAGGGTTGGGAGATGTTAGGTATGTACTACTATTGTAATATTTCACTATCAGTAATATACTTTTGCAGCAGCTTGTTTTAGACCCAAGATCCATTGCATGTTCTTATAAATGCCTTTTTATCTTAGTCCTTTTGTTATTTATGCAGTGGCTCATGTGTAATCACTTGGAATTCAGTAATATTCTCCAATTTCATGTACAAATGTAGTTGTTGTTTTTTCCTTTATGCGTGATTTGATAAGAATTCAAGTGCCTTGGCTTCCATGACATTTGTTGTTTTCTAATTGAGGTTTACAATGACTCCATAAGCCCAATGGTAGCAAATACTCTACATTTTCCACCTGAAATCATATACAATCAATTCATTATCATAGATTTAGCCATCTAATATAGTTTTATTGAAAAAATCATAAGTTATCTTGAGAGAGCCCTCTCAGACTGAAGAGGATAATCTTCAGTCAAAAGCTGGTATGAAATAGTTACTCCACGTTGATTGTTAAAGCAGCCCATCAGTACCAATTTGGTGATAACAGGTGGCATAGGTTGAATTAGCTTGGAAAATGATTATTGTGGCATTAGGTAAGGTACATATGTAGGTGGGTATTATTGCATAGGTGCAAGATAGGAATGATGTGAATGGTTTGGCCCTCTCCAGCCTTGTTGCCAAGATTGGGAGGGTTGTCCATAAGGATATTGGTTCCCATGCTACCAATGTTGAGAGTGACTACTATTAGGATAAGAATATGGATATGCATTTTAACTAAAAAAATACAGTGGGAGTTCAAGAGCCATACCTGCACTTACCTGAGGCCAGCTTCTTCGTGCTCCCATAGCATCCAATGATTTGGCTTCAGGGTGTTCTCCCTCAAATACGGCTTTCAGCCCATTTATGGAAGGACATTTCTCCGTGGCATGGTTCTTTGCACAAATTTCACATTTATTAGTTCCTTTAAAATCAATAGGGAATTCCCTTAAGAGATTATTTTTCCTACATTTTGGAAAAAAATAGATAAGGACTCTTCTTCCTCTATAAGTTTTTGCTGAAATTTCAAAGAGTCTATTTTTTTGCTAACGGTATTCATTATTTCAATTTTCATATTACCCATTTTTTTCTCCAATCCAACGATCATAGAATAATTATATTTGGCTTTATTATTTCTATTTCAAATTCCTTTACCATATCTATATTGATTCCCTAATAATTTCCTGCACAAGTCATAGATTTGATAAAAAGGTTTTTGGGAAATATCTCCTTGTCCTTAAAAATTTAAATTATTCCTAGCATCATCAGTAAGCCCTCGTAAGAACAAGTTCCTAATGGTACTCAGATCAAATTTTTTCTTTGACATTTGGAGGATATATATGAATCTCTCTAAATATTCCTCTAGGGTCTCATCATCATTTTGCACAATAGTAAAGATTTCATCTTGAATATCTCTAGTTTTAAATTATTCCTGATATTTTGACAAGAAAACTCTCTTCATATACTCCCAAGAAGATATAATGTTTCCCCCTAGTCCCATGAAACAACATAATGCTGCATCCTTGAGATTTGCAGAAAACAAATTTAATTTGTGAGCATCAGATGAATAATCATAGCTCCTACACAAAATATCAAACTAAAATAGAAAAGAGTATGGGTATTCATGTACCTTACCATATAAATGAGGAAGAGAGGATGGTGGAATATTCTTCATTTGCACAACTATGTCAGGATCCACAATTAGGAATCCAAAAGTGGATTGTTCCTCAATTAGCTGATTTTCGCCAGTTCCCTCTGCATGGTCCTTGTGATCTTCCATTGTTGTTCCTCAAGGAAAATTTCTCTCAATAGGCTGAGAAGGTGGGTTCCAATAGTCTCCTTTTTCCCCTTCGTGGGTTGCGTCACAACTGGACTACTATTTCCAGAGTCCAAGTAGATAGTTCCTACGTGATGAGTCTCAGTTTGTTTGGATTTTATGCCTGTAAAAGAAGGCCCAATGTGAGAATTGATTTCATATTTACCAGCATTTCCTTAGCCATTAGTGGGCTTCACATCCCTATCCCTTTTAGGCATTCATTTCAAACAATGACAAAAGAAAATTCAATAAAATGCTGCAAAAATAACTCAACACCTATAAATTCCTTCAAACAATAGAAGCACACTACAAAAAAAAAAATAGTAGACTTACCCCTATTGCAGAAAACAGAAAATTCTTACCAATTCAAATTTCCTCCCCGGCAATGACGCAAAAATTTTAGGTGCAAGAATTGAAGTTAAGAAAACTCATTTCATCACTTAATTGTCAACCCGGGGGTTTCATAAACTTAGAGACGAAGCACATGAAATGATAGAAATGGCATGAAATTTTCCTATCACTATTCCTACTTCTTTAATCAGTCTTGCAGAATTGAAAATAAAGATCACACAACAACTTACACCAAAGAAATTCTAGTGCTAGATTGCGGAAGAAGGTACTTTGCGAAGAAACCAAATAAAGGAACTTCCATACAGGTGTAAACAATATTGGTTGCTGAAATAAAATTCTATGTTTATCTCTAGTATGGGTGTTGGTAGGTTCACAAGCGAGCCCTTGGAAAGATCTACCTTCTTGCACTAAGTTGTTATTCCTTTCTGCACTAAGTTGTTATTCCCGTATTCCTGTAGTATGCTTGCACTCGTACAAGTACATGACTTATGTGTGGGAAGTATATTTTACACTTATACTATAGATTTATGTCTTTGTGAAAGGGCTCTAAGGTTCAGGTTTCGAGCACTCTGTTCCCGTAACAGGATATTGGTTCCTGTATCGAAACATAGATTCCTACACCAAGTTTTCCAATTGCTTCCAGGAAAAATGAAAGGGTGTGCTAATCTATGAAAAGAATTTGCAAAGGTGAATCCGAATTCTGATAAAAATTGCACACGTAAAAGAATGTTTCAACCAAACTGAATCTCACAATGGAAACAGGCCTTAAAATAAAAAAAAAATTCAAAATTCAAAGCACACTTTCTTCAATGCAGTGAAAGAAATTACTTAAGTATGAAAACAAGCTTTATCCTTGTAATAGTTACTCACATGAACCAGATCCGCCTTTAATCTTTGTCAACTCAAAAAGGTTCACTTTAACTATTCAGATTTAAGTTTTAATTATTTCATTTTTAAAAAATAAAGTGCAGGCACAGATCGATGTGTTGTAATGGCGTTCGTTCATCAGTTAACAAAGCATCTTTAATTCCTAGGATTTTAACTCTTGGTGTTAAAAATACTTCTATTTCCTAATGAAAATTCACTTGTAGAAATACATTGAATTATTATGAAGGAAATTAATGAAACAACTTTGTTGTAATGAACCAACAAAACCAAGTTGTAGGAATTATAAATTCACTAGTGTAGGAATAACGTGCTTGCACGATCCCAGGCAGAAGTAAACTAATATTCGTAAAAATGAAATGACCAAAGGTAAATCAGAATTAATTAATTTTCACGCCACTGATCCATCACACTTTGAATGTCAATGAAATAAAGCCAGAAATATTATGAAGGAATAAATCATAAACTCAATCCACACTTTGCATTCAAATAAAATCAACGCACACCTTTAACTGAACGAAAGCGAGAGGGTGAACGACCTCGATTGGCTGGGCCCTTGCCAACCAGCTCGTTTCTCGTTTTAGGAAACTTGAAGCTTCAACACTCAATGACGCATCGGTAATAGATTTAAACGTAGAATGTAAACAACATGGCGTAGCTCCTTGTATTAAATCCAAATCAACAAAAATACATCATAATTATGGATCCAACCTAGAATGAGGGTGATAACATAAAATTACAATTTTTCCAAAGTTACAGTAGCATGGCTATCACTCTCTAATTCCTATCTAAAATCTATATTTTATACAACCCTTTCGGCCTTTGGCCATAACAAATTTACATACAATCGTTCCAATTCCAGCCTTTCGGCTAAAACAAAATAACAACTAGCATTACAAAATAAGCCTGCGACTATAACAAAATGTTAATTTGATCGTTGTTCAGCGACCCAATATTCAATCATATTGTTGACTATCCTCTGCTCCAAATTCAACTAAATATGACCGCAACTGAACAAGAAGAGTTGGAACGAGATGCTCGTGTTAGGTAACGAGCTGTCGCGGAAGTTTAGGAGCAGTCGGCTACCAACAGTGCAAGAATCGACATGCACTAGACCATGTTGATACAATGATTAATACAATTTCCTATCAAATACTCTAGGAATGAAAATATTAGTTGCAAGAATATTAAAGGCATAAAATATATTAAAAATGATTAATTAAGTACTTAATAAACCTTAAATATGAAATATAAAAATAGTGCAAGGATAGATAAGATTCTTGGAATAGTGCAGGAATAAGGAAGTTTATGAGGATTAAAAAAAGGTTTATTATTGTGGTTTTAAAGTATGAAGGGGGTTAAAATGAAGCATTTTATCCTACCAACAATTTTTCTAGATACACACAACTTCTAGTAGCAGAACCTGACAAACATAAAACTACTTTTAGGACAAAGTGGGGTACCTTTGCGTTTAAGAGAATGAATTTTTAACTCATCAATGTAGGAGATACTTTCCAATGGGCTATGCACATCGAATTCCATGGTTTAATTGGATAAAGTTTAGTGGTCTATTTGGATGATGTGACAGTATTATCGAAGAAGACATCTGATCACCTACGTCATCTGAGGCAGATTTTTAAGTAATGTCGCAAATACAAAATATCTTTAAATCCTATGAAGAGCCTCTTCAGAGTGTCTGATGGAAATATCTTCATCCATATTATTGCAAAAAGCGGGATCAAGGTTTACATATATTGGGTCAACTATATTGATTAGATTCCTTTTCTAGTGAACAAGAAAGCCATGCAATTCTTCCTAGGGAAAATCAACTTCCTCCACAAGTTCATCCCAGATGAAGCATAGATAGTAAAACCATTACACGAGATGATCGAGAAGGATGTAGTTTATAAGTGGGATAAAATGGAAAAGGATTCCTTTGTCTATATCAAGAAAGAAATCATTGAAGTTAGTCCAAATTTCAAAAAATATTTTTTATTATATGCTTTTGGTTTTGACACTTCTCTTGCAGTCGTTCTCATGGATGATCAAGGTAATGACTGACCCATATCATTCATGAGTTTTGGCTTACATGGAAATGAATTTAACTACCCCACCATTGATAAACAATCTTATGCACTATATAAGGCAGTGAAGCACTTTAGGCCGTACCTTCTAAAAAGTCATGTCATTATCTTTGTACCTCACCTAGCAGTCAGATTACTTTTTTCACAACAAGATTTGGGTGAGAGAAGGGAAGACTAGATCAAAATATTGCAATATTATGGTCTTTAATTCAAGAAAATTCACACAATAAAAGGCCATGGTATTTTTCATTTTGCAACAGAAGTGACTAGTACACCAAAAGATAAATCTTCTCGGTGGGATGAGGAAATCAAAATGTATAATGTTGAAAAACTTCCCCCCCCCCCACTAATGCAACCACATCTTGGTACATAGATGTGTGACAATATCTTGACTATCATACCTTTCCCTCTAACTTATCAACATTAAAATAGAGGGCTATTTGACTCAAACCTCTATCATATCAGTTGGTACTTAGAGATAATTTTTGAAAGAACTACAATGGGGTCCTACTCAAGTGTCTGGAAGCACCTAATTCAGAAAGGGTATTAAAGGATATTCATGAAGGACCATCCAGAAGATGTTACATAGGTGATACTACAACGCATCAATTCATGCAGTTTGATTACTATTGGCCCAAAACATTCAAAGATGCACATGGTTATGCCCGAGATTTTTTTGTTTTCCAAAGATGTGCTGGTCATGATAGAAATTCAGCCACCCCATTGCATCCCATTTTCGTAGAAGAACCTTTTCAACAATAGGGATTGGATGTAGTTGGTGATATATTTCCACTAGTCAAAGGAGCATCAATATATTTTAACTTCTACAAACTATTTTACTTGATGGAAGGAAGCACTTCCTATAAAACAAGTGAATAAGAAGGTCATCAACTTCCTCAAAAAAAGTATGATCAACAGGTTTGGTGTTCCTACATCACTGTTTTTTATAATGAAACTTATTTCTCATCACTTAAACCTTATGGTTTTTCATTCTAAAATGGAATTGTTTTAAGACATTCATCCAATCACTACCCTCAAGGAAAAAATTCAGTAGAGTCAACCAATAAAAAATAATTCTTATTATCAAGAAAACCATTTATCCTCAACAAAGGAACTGACATAATGCTTTGTGGGTTGAACATGTTACACCTAAACCCTCTGTGAAAAATTCCACTTAATTTCTTCTGTATGGGAAAGAATCCAACTTACCTCTGAACATATACTTCCCAGTGCTTCAACTTTTTCAAGATTCTCATGGTAAGCCATGTCTGGTGGTTTATAGTAGGATATACACCCTCTTGAATTTACATTAATAAAGGACGAAAAAGAAAGAAAAATTTGGTATGCATCATAGTCGTATCAAGTGATGGTTTGAAAAGAAGTTTGTGAGGTAAAAGGAGTTTAGTGTGATAGAACTGGTATTAAAGTGGGATAAATACCATGAAGAGAAATCTAAACTCCTTGAATTCTAGTATATGTGGCTCAAACCTTATGTTCTTCAAAACAAGCTTGATCACCATACTTATCATCTCCAATCCTTGGATGGGAAGATGGCCTTACTTTTTGTCAATGGCCAAGATCTCAAGCAATATTGTCAATAACAGACTAGGATTGTGTCCCTACCTTATGTACATATTTAGTTTCTTATCTTTAATTAATCTGTTTGTTTATGTCATATTGCGTTCTTTCAATTGTATTTCGTGTTGTTGTTGTCTTAATCAAACCTTATGTGAAAGTGTTTTTTTATGATTCCAAGGCATGTGGAAGAAGTTGAAAAGGGGCTTGCAACACACACAAACCTCTGGCTAATATTAGGTAATTCCATTATTATTTAGCTCCAATTTCCAATTTTCTCTATCAATTGAACACACTAAAAATACATAAGATTTTCTTTCTTGGCCACACATTGACCATTAATCCAAAACCCAAAAAATAAAGGTTAAAAAACAAAATTAGGTACAAAAGAAATAAGGTAAAACATAAAACAAAAAAATATGTTGCCTAATATCAGTTTCTATCAGCTTAGTTTTGATTTCCAATCTCTTCCATCTATTTAATGCCCTCTAGGATGCCTTGAATTTTTTTTTATGGCCACATGTTGGTCATTAACGTGAAACCCAAAAGAGAAGTTGAGAAATGAATTAACAACACAAATGATAAATGAATCAAAAAATTTATTTAATGCCCTCCAAAACACCTTGGGTGGTTTTTTTTTTTAATGGTCACAATCATGGTTCATAAAAAGTAATAAAATAAAATCATTGTGATAGTACAGGAAACACATGACGTGAATTTAAATAAAATTGGCATATATAAAAACAAATGAATATGTGTAATATCTCCATGTTTTTGATATATACTTGTCTATGTTATTTATCATCCCATGTCTCTTTAATATCTTATCCCAATGACATATCTGTTATGGTTATAGTAAATTTATCCCATTTAACTCTTTAGTCATAATTAACATGGTTAAAAGATTCCTCATATCCATTAACCTATCTCTTAACATTCCCATACCCTTACCTTCTAATTCACACCCTACATCTCATTCATCTCTAACATACACTTACCTTATGATTTTAACTAATGTAACCTTCTAACACTATTAGACTTTATTCTAATCCAGTCTCCTAAAAATTTTACCTATGGTCTTATTGCAATCCTATTCCAACCCTACATTGATATAGATAATCCTATATTAATCTAAATAGGACATACATACATTACAATCATATTCCAAATCCTACCTTAATATAGATACCCCTATATTAATCTACATAAGACATACATACCTTAATACACTTAGTGCATATTTGTTGGGCTTCCCCAAGGTAAGTACGAAGTTTTTTATATGATGCCCCTATAGTTTCATTTTCGAATTAATTAACAATACCCCACTTGATGACTTGTCCCCTTCTGTGGTTTCCATGTGGCGAGAGTCACATGTCGTCACTTGGCTTGTACGCTTATTTCGAGGTCCTAATGAATGATGGAGATTAGACAGAGAGGAATCAATGGTTTTGATGCACCGTGGAAACCCTAAAGGGTTTACCCTACCTGCCTCTACTTCATTTTGTCATTTCGTTGTGAGTTTGGCAGTCGTCTGTGTCTCTAGAGCAATCCCTCAATAGCTCGACCTACTAGTGTGATTTCCAAAGGCCCTGCGCATGATTCCTCGACTATCATCATCTTTGGAGCTACACCCCCATAACTCGATCAAAAAGTATATTTTTCATAGGACTTGTGCATGATTCCTCTAGTGATATTGTGAGGACTATCATTCAAACTTGAGAAAACATAGCGCTTTGTCTTCAAGCCCTCACATGTAAGATAATTTAGGTATTTTTTCTATTTTAATGTTGAGACACTTTTTATGTTTTGTTTACTAATGAATTTGGGTCAATTTTTCAAGGATACTACATTTTCATTTCGACTGGTTGCTCATCGTCCCTTCAGGTAAATAATGGCTAACCCTACCTCTGTTTTTAATCATGAATTTCGTTTATTCTTAGCTCTCTCCTTATGAGTTTTTTTTTGTGTGTTTGCAGAGTGGCATCCTCTGTCTTCGATACAAAGACTTTGAGCATTGTGTCCTCTTATCTGTGTTGCTACAAAACTTCTTCAACCATCCCACAACCTTTATTCATCGCAAAAGAGGTAATCTCCTTTCAAAATCCCTCATAGCTTCTGTAATTTATCTCTAGTTCACTTCAGAATTTCTAGGGTTTGGTTAATGTCAGTAATGTCATGTTAGTATTTAGATTTTGGCTGTATACCCTACTCCCAATTTTTCTAGGTTTGCAATTTTTCATTCCACTATATGACTTCTTTGTTCTCTATGCAATTCCTATTTCCAACAATTGTTATTTTACTACTGTCTGTGTTACTTTCAAGTTCTTTGTCCATCGATTATCTCTATTTTTATTTTATGAGGGTTTACTCCTCTGTTCAAGGAGGTGATGAGAAGCTATTCGGTGTTGGCAATGCTGGATTTGACGCAACCCTTTGTGATTGAGTGTGATGCTTCCAAAGAAGGAGTTGGCACAATGTTGATGCAGGGAGGTCACCCTATAGATTTCGAGTGTCGGAAGATCTTGCGGCATGAGAGGTTGTATTCAATATATGAAAAAGAGATGTGTACCATCATTCATGCGTTGGCCAAGTTCTGAAAATATTTGGTGGGTAACAGATTTCGGGCGAGGAATGACCACAACAGTATCCGATTTTTACTTGAGAAAAAGCAGTTATAGGAGAGGCAACAAGAGCGGGTCAGTAAAATTCAGGCTTATGACTTTGACATCGAGTATGTCAAAGGGAAGAACAATGTGGTAGCAGATGCCTTATCATAGAGACCCACAACATTATCCTTGATGAGCATTGATACGGACTAGAGGTCCCAGCTATTAGTAGAGTATTCTAAGGACCGCTTCGCATGTGAGATATTGGATTGGCAGGTGACCGATGATAGGTATCGGGTGATGGATGAGGTCATCTATTATCGGAACCGAATCTTCTTGACAGGAGCCTCTCGGCTCAAGTATAATATTTTGCACACAACACATGATTCACCACTTTCAAACCATTAGGGATTCACCAAAGCATACTGGGCCATCAGAGAGAGGTTATCATGGAGAGGCCTTAAGGAGGACATACTTTGACATGTCAGGGAGTTTGAATTTTTCTAGAATAAGAAAGGAGAGCTGAGCCATCCCACAGAGTTGTTACAACTTCTTCCCATTCTTGATTGGAAGTGGGAGATCATTTCCATGGATTTCATCATAGGGTTGGCTATGGTGCAGGGCAAGGATTGTATCTATGTGGTCGTTGATCGGCTGACAAAGTATGCTCATTTATTAGCCATATCTTCATGGTACATTGCTTCACAGGTGGCCGAACTATTTTTCAGGGATGTTTTTCAGGATTCATTGTCTCCCCAATACCATAGTGAGTGACAGGGGCAGTTGTTTCATGGGCAGCTTTTGGCAGGAATTTTTCCGTTTAGTGGGTACCGAGTTAACACCCAATACCAGTTATCACCCACAAACGGATGGATAGGCATAGATATTAAACAAGTGGCTGGAAGGCTACTTCCAAAACTATGTCTTGAGGCAACAGAAGGCATGTCTACGCTGGCTTTGTCTAGGATAATACTGCTACAACACAACATTTCATATGTCGATCAGTATGTCTCAATTTTGTACTTTATATGGTTATGGTGATTTACCATTTGCTGATGTGATGTTCGGAGCAAGCAAGGCCCCTAGGGCCAAGGATTGGATCCAAGAGAGTCAGGATATAGTTTGTGCCCTTAAGGACAACATTGCTACAACTCAGAACCAACAAAAGTTGTATGTAGATCGAGGTCGTGTGGACAGGCAGTTTGAGGTGGATGATTTGGTCTACCTCCATATTTAGTCGTACAAGCATTGTACGCTGAAGCAGAAGGGAGTCGAGAAGCTGAAGCCCCATTTTTATGGGCCATATAGGGTGATCTGACTTGTTGGGGAGGTAGAATATGAGTTGAAGCTCCCAACTGAGAGTAGGATCCACGACATCTTTCACATCTCATGCCTGAAAAAGGTTCTTAGGCAATAGATAGTTGCCATTAGGGAACTCTCGCCTATTGATGATGAGGTGCACTTGGTCTTACAATCAGAGACCATTTTGGGCACTCAAGAGAGGTAGCTGAGGAGGAGGGTAGTGAAAGAATATCTGATCAGATGGAGGAACCTTCAAGATGAGGATGCCACTTGTGAGGGGGAGAAAATTATGGAACATTTGTCCTTAAAGTTGCTTAAGGACAAGCAAGATTTTGGCGGGGAGGACTGTAATTTTCCTAATCAACATTTAGCTAATTAGAATATTAATTTTTTCTTTCCTTAATTGAGTAGATGAATAAGAGGGTAGAGTGACCCATAAATTCCCTTAGTAGAATAAAATCACTTCCTTAGTGTGAAAGTGGAACAACATAGTAGTGGATGGGGCCATGAGGCTAACTGACTAGTGCAGTCTATGTGGAGGATAACGACCAAGAGAGCAGCATAGTTATGATGTGGGCAGAGGGGTGTGAGGGTTCCACAAGTATAAGAAGGGGGTGAGGACAACCATAGAGAGCATTCTGAGTTATTTTATTTTTCTTGTTGTTTATGACTTGAGCACGCTTGAGATGTTTAGCCAAGTTTGCAATGTTGTTTAGCACATGGGTGTTTCCGAGCGGAAATCCCAACCTCGTCCTTGGGGGACTTCGAGTGCCTGCTCAGGAGAGGAGTTCTACTATCCTTGAGAGCATATTTCATTATTCCATCATCAGGCCATCTGCAGCCCTTTAGAGCAGCGCAGTCACTGGGTGACTTACGCAGTGCAGAAGCAGAGAGATCGACAGGAGGGTGAAATTCCAGAACATCTCGCTTGGAATCGAGTGAAGGGATCAATCCTTCAACAATTGAGCTACGAGGGAGTTGTTGCAGCGTTTTATTTGTCAGTTCAACTCATATCAATGCATATCTAGCAATAGTTTGTTTTCATACTCTAGGAGGGTGATTTTTCGGGGTGTGCTAATCCGGAAATCCTCTCTAGGGTTTTATGGGTTTTGTAGTAGAGTAGGGTGTCCAAATTCCAACATTTTCTGAGCAATAGAACAACCTGATATACACATCCGTTTTTAGCGAGTAACAACATTTCTAGCATTTCGAACAAGGGCAGCGCAATGAAAGAGTCCAACAGAGGAGTTACTCAATGTTTCAATGGGGGAGCTTTTGAGGGTCATTCTAGCCATCTCTGTAGTCTTGAGTGCTATCATTTTTTAGCATTGTTGTACTTATTATTCCATCTCCATATTAATAAAATGGCTGAGAAGTTCTAACTCTCTCGCTCTATTTATGGTGTTTTGATATTACCACATATTTTGTATTTGTTTATTACCACATATTTTGTATTTGTTTACTTTGTATTACTGTGGTTTTCCTATTTGGAATATTATACAAAAATATGAATACTTTAAAAATAATAAAATCTAATGTATTTGCATTCCACATAGTTATTAATAATGGCTTATCATAGATAATAAAGATCATCATCCATTAACCATTTAATTACATAGTTAAATTGTAATGATTAAAATAAAAATTAATATATCTTGCTCATCTAAATTTATATTTCTTATTATTTTTTAAAATAAAAATATATTAATTTATTAATTATATTATTTTTTTAATTCAATTAAATTAGTCAAAACAACTATATAAAATTAAAGAAAGAAGAGTTAGAATATTATGTAAATATTTATTTAAATTAAAGAAAGAATAGTTAGAACATTATGTAAATATTTAATTTTTTTACAATTATTTTGAGAAAACAAAGTTAAATCCAGATATACTATTTTCTTTTATCATATTTTTTAAATATCTGTTACATTTAATTTAAGCTCTTACACTACCTATATTGCAATATCTAAAATCATGAAAATGTGAGTAAGGTTATAATAATAGCAAAATTTTTTATAAATCTAAATTACAACAGTCAAAATAAAATTCAATATTTTAAATGTGTTAGAAATTTTTGTATAATGCAAAATTGATTTGCAATTAAAAAAAAAATAACATAATTCCAAAACTTCTATTATGACATTTTTTTGGAAAAGTATTATCAAATTCTGGAAAAATATTTAATGCTTCAATAGTTTCACCGTAATCTTATTGCATAGCCGTAGTCAGAACCACTTTTCTCCAAAGCCATACGCATCCTCCAAATCAATAGGCAGCATTAAAATTGCTCTTTCAGCGTTGATGAATAGGAAAATACGGAGTGAATATCTGACACATGCGTGTTCTTGATGTTGACAGTCAACAATACGTTTTGGATAAGTGGTCCCGAGAGCGTGATTGCGATAGTCCATTACTATTCATCGTTAACTTTCATTTAAAAATAAAAATAAAATGTAAATATTAACAATTCCTATCAAATTTTAAAAAATATATTAACCAGAAAAAGCTAAATTCTCAGCCTTTATTTGCTTCACTTTTGACTAATCAGATGGAATAAACTCGTGAATCTAAAAAAATCATATTGGGGAAAATAAATAAATTTTTTGAAATAATGAAATTAAATAAAATATAAAAAAATTATATATTTATTTATTAATTCATATACATATAAATTTAATTAAATATTTTAAATTATATAATAAGTATTAAAATATTACAAATATATATAAAAAGTTGATAACATTATTTGATTTAGGAAATTTATCGTTAATAAATATTTATATATTACTGTGAAATCACATACACTTTGGAATTTCTATAAAAGTTATACCTTATTATTATTGTACTAAATATTAACTTTTTAACAGTATGTATTAAAATTTTACATTTAAACTTTAATCTATCATTAATATATTATATTTAATTGTTAAATATATTAATTATTTATTTAAATTTGTTGTTGGATATTAACACGTAATGAAATTTATATTAATATAATAAAAATTAAAGGTTTTATGTTATAACATAATTAAAGTTTTAAATTTACAATAATTTTGAATAACCATAAGGAAATAGAAAAGAATGTATATTTTAAATTAAGTGTTATGTTTGTGAAATTTTGAAGAATTTAATAATTTTAAATTGATTAAATTGCAATTTCTTGAATAACAAATTATTTTAAAAATTTTACATGAATAAAATAATAATAATAAATTAAAATTATTAACATTAAGGTATTGAGTATAAAATAAATTGTTATGGAGATTTGAAAATAAGATATAAAATGTGATTATTTAAATTTGAAATGTATTATAATATATAATCAAACTTATAAATTAAAATAAAATAAAATTTACTTATTAATTATGATTATATTACTTATTAATTATGATTATATTATCTAATGGGTTAAATTTCATGGTGAAAAGCTAAGAGTTATTAATTGTTGCATAACTTTTAATTTTGGTGAAGGCTTAAAATTAAGTTATTTGGGCACCTTGAGATAGATTAGATGTGTTGTTGCATCCATAAAAAAACACACATAAGTGGATCAAAACCAATCTTATGTTCTTCAATTCTAAAACCCAAAAAAACCAATCAAACAATTAACATAAGGATCTATTACCTAACCCTCAACTAAAAATTATATTAATAATGGTAAAAATCTACCTTAAAAAATATGAAACTCTCCTAATCACTAATTCGTTTTTATATATATGTTAAAATTAAAATTATGTTAATAAAAAATAAAATTTACAAATATTAAATTTCCTATCTCACTTATTATTATTATTATTTTTAAAAAATTATAATTTCATTATTTAATATCTCACTCACAAATAAAATCATTTATTTAACCATATAGAAAAAAAAACAAAACAACTATAATTATAAAATAAACTTCATTAAAAACGCAAACATAATTTGGGTTATCATTGAAAATTTCCATATTGTAAAGTCATTCACTTAAGTTCATACAAATAGTCATAATATATTGTGATCAGGCACATTCAACCTTCCAAACCTCCCACAATAAAATTCTACATTCAAGATTGTCTGGAAATTAAGTTTGTCATATATATTAAAACCACTCAAATTCATAATCAAAGAATACTCATTAATTAGTAATATTTATATTAAAATATTCTAATTAGGACACAATATTTTCACTTTTTGATATGATTAGATCAATATTTTGTTGAAAACGCGATATCGTTCATTTATCATTTTTCTTACTAGTATATAAAGAAAAAGGTTTATCAAAAGGTGATTAGAAATTTGGAATATACTAATACCATAGTAAAATGGATATCAAAGATTTTAAAATCCTAAGTGATTATACAGTAGCTTATGAGGTATTCCCGCTCAAAGTTGCTAGTTAAAAAAACATAGGGAAGTTTTAGAAGTTTCTGTACCATTTGAGAACGTATTGGGGTTATTAAAATTAAATTTAAAATAAATTTAGTAGCTTTTTTGGATGTGCTAAAGAAAAATAGGATAAGATTTATAATTGTTATAGAAGAAACATAAATAACATTTTTCAAAGAAAATATTTATGCTTATATTATCCAGGATGTTATTGGTGCCCACCCACTTATTCCACTTGGATGCTCACGAGTGTTTTTTTTCAGTTTCCTTAATTGTACCACAATTTACTATTTTTAGTTGTTTTTTGGGTCCTAAACTTCTGGAGTTGTTTTGATGCCCTAAGCGATGTTTTTTTGGAAAATAGGAAAACCCCAAGATGTGGTAGGGGTTTGCAACTGAAACTTGTTGTCCTCGAATATATGTTTCTAATGAGGCATCGTACGTGTCAAATGGAGATTGTATGCCAAAGTTACGACCATATGAAGTCGATGTACCAACTATCCCCAGCGGGGCCCACAAAATTTTGCCGCTTCATCTTCTAGGCTTAGGTTTTAGGATGTTTAGGGTTTTCCATTGCTTCTCAATAATAAAAAGGCCTCCAAGCCTCACAGTTCAGAAGGCATGTAATCGTCACAT
The DNA here is from genome assembly GCA_034641835.2 of Pinus albicaulis. Lineage (NCBI taxonomy): Eukaryota > Viridiplantae > Streptophyta > Pinopsida > Pinales > Pinaceae > Pinus > Pinus albicaulis. The sequence continues at coordinate 846,121,160 of CM076575.1, forward strand.
CTCCTCTTAGTGATAAGTTACCATCATCTCGACTAGTTTATTTCAATTCTGAGATATAAGAGACCCTAAAGGCAACTTGAGATAATCTTTGGTGTTAAAACATAAAATTATCATATCTTGCGTTGCGATTATTACAATTGCAAGATGCCATGCCATAATAAAACACAACGTCGAGCTGGATGTCATAGCCGACATAGTTGGTACAAGTAATGATATGTGATTTTAGGAATATTGCTTCTGTGATCCATAAATTGTGAAAAAATCTTTCGGTAAAAATCACATCCAAATAAATTTGGTCGATGCGTTTCGAACCAGCCAATGTGGTTCATCATCAGGACTTGATGAAAAAACTGATCAGAAGACCCAATTAAATAGATATGAGAAGCTCCAACTACCCGTTGAAAAATAACGACTAGTTAGACTAAATCAAAGTCATAGAAATAAGAAGTCAAAAAATATATATAAAAAGATTAAAGTGAATATTATTTATTATTATTTTTAATTTTAATAATTTTTATTTTTATTTTTATTTAATATACATTAGAAATTATTCAAAATATTCTAGAAGATTAAATAAATATAGGATTATTTCTATTAATAAAACATAGTTAAAATATTTATCTTGTCTAATCTTATTTAAAAACATAAAGGATTAAATGCTACTACAATGAAATGAAATGAAATAAAATAAAATAAATAAAACAATAAAAATAAAAATAAAAATAAAATAAATAAATAATAATAATTTAATTTTTAATAATTTTTATTTTAATTTATTTTATAATATTTATTAAGTAATTTACTTATTTATATATTTATTTTATTTAATTATATATTTATTTATTTTTGATTTGATTTGATTTGATTTTATAGATTTATTAGGTTAATAAATAAATAAATAAATAAAAATAAAAATAAAAAAATAAAAAAAAATAAAATAATAATAATAATAAAATAAAAATAAATAAAAATAAAAAATAATAATAATAATAAATTAAAAATTAAAAATTAAAATAAAAATAAAAATAAAAATAAAATAATAAAATAATAAAAAATTAAAAAATAAAAATAAAATAAAATAAAAATAAAAATAAAAATTGTAATAATAATAATTATAAAAAATAAATAATTAAATAAATAAATATTTTATTTATTTATTTATTTATTTTAGGAATGAAGAGCAGGAATCCAACACCTGCTAACCATCCATCCATCATCTCTGTTTAGGTTAAGAGGCCTCTTTTCGATTTCCAAGGCTTCTCGCAACTTGCGGTGGTGGAAGTGGTCGATCTTCGCAATCACCTTAACATCTTCAATGCAAATGTGATGATTAGTCTTCTCAACATGCTCTGCTAGGGCCGAGGAGTGCGATCTATTATGCTTAAGGTCAGCAACATGCTCATGAATTCTTTGATTAATAGACCGACCCATTTCACCAATGTAAGGTGTCCCACAAGAGCATGGAATCAAGTACACACCCTTACCATCCTTAGGGCAAATCGGGTCTTTAACAGATCTAAGGGAACTTCGAATGGTGCGGTAGGGTTTAAACGTTGAGGAAACATTAAACTTCTTTAGGATCCTAGCGATTTTATCCGTAGTACCTTGGATAAACGGAAGGTGAACTCCAGATAATTGTTCGCAAGGATCTTTATTAACTCTAGGACCCCTTTCCGCTTTTTGAAAAGCTTTAAGGCAGTGACTTATACTATAACCATTTTTATTAAAAAATTTAAGGAGATGAGCCTTTTCACCTTCAAAATGGTTAACATTAGAGATTCTAAAGGCTCTGGTAGCTAAGGTGTTGAGAACCCCAAGCTTGTGAGCAGGGAAATGGTGAGAAGTAGCATGTAAATACTGCTCAGTGTGCGTCTTCTTTCTAAAAACTTGATGAGAAAAAGAACCATCTTCATTCCTAGAAAGGAGGACATCAAGAAAAGGCAAGCTACCATTATCTTCAAATTCCATGGTGAACTTAATGAAGTCAGATTGATCATTAAGATGCTGGAAGAAAAGGTTCAATTTCTCCTTACCATGAGGCCACACAACACAAGTGTCATTGACAAACCTTTTCCAAAGCTTAGGTTGAAAAAGGGAAGAGGAAAGGGCTCTAGATTCAAAGTCTTCCATGAACATATTAGCTACCACAGGAGAAAGGGGGGAACCCATGGCCACACCACAAGTCTGTTCATAGAATTCACCCTCAAAACTAAAGAAAGTCGAGGTCAGACAAATTTCAACAAGATGAGCCGTATCTGGATCAGTGACACGAGAAATAACATCAACAGCCTCCCTAATGGGGATGCTAGTGTATAAGGAAACAACATCAAAACTAACAAACCTATCATCACTGTCTAACTTCCATTATTTCAAATCATTAATAAAAGACCAAGAGTCTTTAACAAAGGAAGAGGTCTGACCTACAAGCGGTTTCAGCTTAGTGGCTAGAAATTTAGTGAGCAGATAAGTTTGACCTCCTATGGTGTTAACAATAGGGCGGAGGGGGACTCAATCCTTATGAATCTTAGGAAGACCATAAATCCTTGGCGTAAGAGGGTTACTCTCAATTAGCTTTTTGCTCAAAGAACCAACAGTGCTACTCGATTTTATAGCCAAAGCCACTGCTTTTGAAACTTTTTTTAGAGGATTTTTCAAGCTTCTTATAACTCCCGCTATTAAGAAGGTGATCTAACATCTTATTATGATAATCATCTTTGTTTAAAATGACTGTAGCACCTCCCTTATCAGCTTTAAGAACCACAATGTTAGGGTTCTCATTTAAATATTTGAGAGCCTCAAACTCTAGTTTGCTAATGTTGCTCTTAAGCGGCTTAGCTTTTCTACGGATCATGGCACAATCCTGCCTGATAATGTCTTTGGTAGTATCAGGTAAATCCCTAATCCCATATTCAATATCACAGATAATGTCTAGACTTGGGATTTTTTTATGCGCAAGAGAAAAATTTAGACCCTTTTCCAACAAACTAAAGACATGAGGATCGAAAGAAAAACTAGAGAGATTAATAACAGTATTATTCAAGGGGAGAGAATTACTATTACTACTATGGTTTTTATAATTATCAATATTAAGTTTATTATAGTATTTATTAATATTATTATATTTAATAACATCATTATGATTGTTATTATTCTTTATAATACTATTATTCTTAATAATACTATTATTATTATTATTATTATTATTTTTAAAACTATTATTATTAATAATACTATTATAATTATTACCAATCCTAATATTATTATCATTAAATTGTAAAAAATCATCTACGTTATTCATGTTAATAATAAACTTATTATCTTTTTTACTGTCACCATTGTTTAAGGAATTATCAAGATTAAAAGGTTCACTATGAGAGATTAAAAGGGAATCATTGAAAACTGAAGTAAATTCATCAAAAATATGATCGATCGATTTAGGAAGAGCGCTCGTAGCTTTCGAATGGGAGGATGGAGTCAAACCTAGAGAAGAAATCTGAACACCCATCAGGTTGATCGATGCTGTCACATCATCCTTGACTGTCACCAACTTGGACGCAGGAGAATGCATGGCCTTGGAAGAATTAACGTCTGGATTTGAGAGGGTTGAAGTCAAAACAGACTGCATATCTCCAGACGAAAAGGACTGAGCATACGAATCATCCTCTGCCAACGTAGATCTCAAACTAAAATCAAACGCAGGTGCAGAAGCCAAAGTAGAATCCGCATGAGAATCAGAAAAATCTACTTTATTTAACAAACCCAATTCCGGCACTTCCGTCCTATCTCCCGAGACTGGAGAGGGCCACACAGCCTGCTCTCGGACAGAAACCGATGAGGATGAAGAGGTCAAAGAAATCGAATTCTGAAGAACATGCCCATTAAGAACCATATAACGCAAGGCTTGAATCTGATTACAATTCACCCTGCTGTTAGAATTGCCTCTTATATCAGAAATCGAAGAAGAGCCATTCGATAATTTCAGGAATTTGGAAAGGTGCTTCCTATTCCATAATTCTTCCCATCGTTGGGATTTTAACGCTAAGTGAGCTTCAATAATAGACCACCAATTAGCTGGAATTAAATAGGAAATCTCTAGATACAATAAAAGTAGCTTCCGAGACACAAAATCAAGGTATTTCCTCACCCTCGAAATTTCAGATCTAATAATACCCACGCTAGCAAAAAGAAAAACACGTTCATTACTAGAATTTCTAAGAGGATGTTTAATTTTCGCAAAAGAAGGAATAGAAGAAGAGTCTCTACATCTTTTTAAAAAGGTCAGATCAGATTTCATCTTAGATACCCGCAAACGTGCCCTTTCAAATTGATGAACTTTAAGTGCCAAGGCCCTCTGACATTAGCCTCTGTTGCGAGTCTTGAACACACAGTTCCACAGGAATTCATGTCTTTATCGACTCCTTCATGTAGAAACTGATATTAAATAATGAACAAACTAAAAAAAAATGGCATCACACAAGACTGTTCTTCCTATTGCCCTGGGCCCTCCCTCCATCACCAGTTGGCCTAGCCTAGGCTCTGATACCAATTTAAATTTATTGATCATATTCTCTATAAATTAAATAATTTTATATCTAAATACAAGTAGTGTTATCTCAATATAGAAAAATTATGTTGGACACACAATCACTTGGTTGAGAGAATATCTCAACCACACACCAATCTAGAAATCATCTAAATCTAAACAACTCCTAAAAAAATAAGAACATAGTCCTTTACTTTGAAAACGTTGCACTTAAAACAAGTACAAATTATATGTTCTAAATATTTCTAATACAATATTCTAAAGCAATCTTCTCTAAGAAAATAAACTACAAAAAAATTAAAGTAGCAATTGCACTAGATGTTGCAAAGGAAACGTCATAATGCATACATTTGAAAAGAATCAAGACATATAGAAGATCATGTGTAACTAATCCAATGATTAATACTTGATCATAATTCAATCTCATTATTTTAAATTTATAGAAAATAATATTTAGAAAATGTTATTTAGAAATATAATTCAAGAATTGTATGAAAAAAAAGTGGAATAGAAATAAAATAGTTCAATGTTAAATAATGAAAAATATTAATAACAAAGATGTATTCAATGCAACATAGTTTAGAATCTCCATGTATTTTATTATAATTTTATTCTAATAACATTTTTTTTACAATAACAATCACTAATGTTTCCATTTTACTTATTTTAATTTAAAATCATTTAAAAATGGAACTTACAATTATAGACCATTCAAACCAACATTTTAACAACACAGTGTGTTAAACATCATATCCTCTCTCTCTTACTTGTCACAACCAAGAATACGTGATAATGGAATATTAAATATGTTAGCAAATTTCTATACCAAGCAGTCACTACCCTTAACCAAAAATGATTATACTACAATAAATACTAAAAATATAAGGAAGTTGGGTAAAAATGCGAAGTTGGGTTACACTTTTGTGAGAATCAAGGATGGATTTTTTTTCTCTCAATAATTCGGCTAAACTCTTCGAGAGTTCGGAAGAACTTTCAAAATTAGTTAGGCCGAACTCATTCTGTCATTTACATTGACAACGTATTGGTGGCGTGGGAAAATATATTTTTGGCTGGAGATGGGAAAACCGGCAACAAAAGTTTGGACGAACTTTTAAAATAGTTCGACTGAACTTGTATTTATAAATATATCAGCCCACAAACTTTTAGAGGTTTCTTATTCACATGTGTCTCACGTCTATCTGTCTAGGTGTTGTTGTTGCTCTGTTGAGGTGTTGCGCTCTGTGACGAGGTGATTTTTGTTGATTTGCAGTTGCGCCACTGTGCTCTGTGATGAGGTGATTTTTGTTGATTTGTAGTTGTGTTGCGACGACGAGGTGATTTTTGTCGATTTTCAGTTGCGCTGCGATGACAAGGTGATTTTTGTTGATTTGCAGTTGCAGTTGCTCTTTTTTTTGTATTTTTATTTTTTATTTTTTTGGTTTGATTTTAAATTTATTTATTTTTTTCGCAGGGAATTTGGTCTACGTCTTCCACAACGTCTTCAGTGATCTCCTGGCTTCATAGTCATTGCGTGTTCGTTTGTGAATTTTTGTGAATTTCCAGGTATGAAATCCTCTGTCACTGAAATCCTCTGTTAAACATTAAATGATTAAATCTCTTAGGAAACTCGAATTTAAGCCTCTACAATTTCTATCACCGATATTTTTTATTTTAAAATTTATTTGATTTTTTTATCGTATGTTAATAAAAGCAAGAAAAAAACCAATTAAATCTCCTTTTTTCTTGTTTTCAATTAGCTCTAACAAAATATTTAAGAAATTTACAGTAGATATGCATGGAATAAATTAACAGGAATTTGTTGAAACCAGATTCCTGTACACCATACACCAGGACTTGTAATGCAAGAAATTATTTTGCTGAAATTGAAAGTAAGGTTTAATCCTACATTAAAAAAAAACTATTAAACATGACGATTAATGATTTGACCGCTGGTTTCAGAAGCATCGTGTAGCTCCCTTGTTCTCTCAACATGACGACGTAGTAATTCTTCTGGAGAATGTCATTTGGGTGATTGTTCTGCAATCAGACGTGGAAAATGAGTAGCTAGTATTTTTGCTACCTCATCATCCACACTTATCGTTTCATTTATCCATTCGATAGAGTCAGCATCAACATAAATTTCCGTATCATCATCATCATCATCATTGCTTGTCTCATGTTCCACTGATTCTTCTGGAACATCTTCTATCTCATTATCATGGGTTATCTCAACAACGTCCTCTATAACAACTTCGTGTGTCTGATTATCGATAAATGGTACATTTTTCAGATGAAACCCATAAATCTTGCATACTATTTGGGAAGGAAAATAATAATAAAAATCATCTGACTCCCACCTACTCTCATGATTCATCAACAATATCATGTGATATTCATGAGTTGATCATCCCTAAAAAATACAGAGTGGCCATCATGATCTCTGACTGTTTTGCACACAATAAATATTCCACCTTTTCATGATATTTTCATGAATTTAAGCCTCCGCAAAAAAATATAATCTTTCTTATGCATGCACAATTATAGTAGTGTTAAAGGGAACAATTTTTTCTTTATATGTATTTGAGGTATGTTACACTCTTACCTATCATATCAGATAGTTTGGATTCTTGAACTTCCTTCATGATATCTATGGTTGCTCACCTTCATTCAATATTGGGTAAAAGGTCATGGTCTTACCTTAATTTCTATTCTAATTCCCTTTCCTAACTTTAATTTTCCTTTTGACCTTGGAGATAAACCCAATCATTAAATGTGATATTCATCCCTTCTAGGGAACTTAGTATGGGTTTCTTAGTGGTTTCCAACCCTTATAATGATGTGAGGTGGTGTTTAAAACATGGGAGTAACTTGTGTTTGCATGTGATGCTCATGGGCCATGGTTTCTTTTGTGGCTTATAGACGGTTTAGTTCTACCTCCTAAGATAAAATTTCTAAAAAACTTCCCTTTATTCTTTAAAATCAAAATAGATCTATACTAAGGATTAATCTTTATACGTATTTCTACCATATAAATTCTAATGATAATTAATCACATATGTGTTAAAGTAGAATATGAAATAAGCCCTTTTTACACTTGGCTTGGTTCTTAGGTACATAGATGGGTGAGTTTGGGAATGTGGTTCACATGAAAAGTAATAGGGAATGGATTTAGTGGAAACCTTTTATAAGATCAGGACTCAAACATTGAGAGTGAAAAAAAACCTTTTATATTCAATGTAAAACACGTGCATTAACATATAATTGTGATATTTTCGCTTCTTTCCAACTTAGTCCATCCTTCTAGAAAAATCCCTTTTAATGAAGAATATATATCCATAGTGATCCACTGATATTTGTTTACCAACAAATATTCCCTTTTGGACTTATATATCTCAAAATTATGCTCATTGAATTTATCCATCTATATTTTTAAACTACTCAACTATTTTATTACGCCATAGGAATCATTTCGATATATCTCCCATTTTAATGGGTCTATCACATTTCGAGAAAAACACATTAGCCATAAAAGTTTCCCATTGAAATCAAAAGTAATTTAATGCAAAACATAGTTTTTAACCTTATATAGTTAATTGTTTCAAATAGATTCTTAATAAAATGAAAAATATTCAATGTAGAACACATGCATATTAACATATAATTGTGATATTTTCCCTTCTTTCCAACTTAGTCCATCCTTCAAGAAAAATCCCTTTTAATGAAGAAAATATATCCATAGTGATCCACTGATATTTTTTCACCAACAACTATTCCATTTTGGACTTATATATCTCAAAACTATGCTCATTGAATTTATGCATCTATATCTTTAAACTACTCAACTATTTTATTACACCATCAGAATCATTTCGATATATCTCCCATTTTAATGGGGTCTATCACAGTTCAAGAAAAACACATTAGCCATAAAAGTTTCCCATTGAAACCAAAAGTGATTTGATACAAAACATAGGTTTTAACCAAGTATATAGTTAATTGTTTCAAATATATTATTAATAAAATGAAAAATATTCGATGTAAAACATATGCACATTAACATATAATTGTGATATTTTTCCTCCTTTCCAACTTAGTGGACATCCTTCTAGAAAAATCCCTTTTAATGAAGCAGATATATCCATAGTGATCCACTGATATTTTTTCACCAACAACTATTCCATTTTGGACTTATATATCTCAAAACTATGCTCATTGAATTTATGCATCTATATCTTTAAACTATTCAACTATTGTATTACACCATAGGAATCATTTCGATATATCTCCCATTTTAATGGGGTCTATCACATTTCGATAAAACACGTTAGCAATAAAATTTACCCATTGAAACGAAAAGTGATTTGATACAAAACATAGGTTTTAACCAAGTATATAGTTAATTGTTTCAAATATATTCTTAATAAAATGAAAAATATTCAATGTAAAACCCATGCACATTAACATATAATTGTGATATTTTCCCTTCTTTCCAACTTAGTGGACATCCTTCCAGAAAAATCCCTTTTAATGAAGTAGATATATCCATAGTGATCCACTGATATTTGTTCACTGACAACTATTCCATTTTGGACTGATATATCTGAAAACTATGCTCATTGAATTTATGCATCTATATCTTTAAACTAATCAACTATTTTATTTCACCATAGGAATCAATTCGATATATCTCCCATTTTAAATGGGTCTATCACATTTCGAGAAAAGCACATTAGCCATAAAATTTTCCCATTGAAACCAAAAGTAATTTGATACAAAACATAGGTTTTAACCTTATATAGTTAATTGTTTCAAATATATTCTTAATAAAATGAAAAATATTCAATGTAAAACACATGCATTAACATATACTTGTGATATTTTCCCTTCTTTCCAACTTAATCCATCCTTCTAGAAAAATCCCTTTTAATGAAGCAGATATATCCATAGTGATCCACTGATATTTTTTCATCAACAACTATTCCATTTTGGACTTATATATCTCAAAACTATGCTCATTGAATTGATGCATCTATATCTTTAAACTACTTGAAGCTATTTTATTACACCATAGGAATCATTTCGATATATCTCCCATTTTAATGGGGTCTATCACATTTCGAGAAAAACACATTAGCCATAAAAGTTTTCCATTTAAACCAAAACTAATTTGATACAAAACATAGGTTTTAACCTTATATAGTTAATTATTTCAAATAGATTCTTAATAAAATGAAAAATATTCAATGTAAAACACATGTACATTAGCATATAATTGTGATTTTTCCCTTCTTTCCAACTTAGTCTATCCTTCTAGAAAAATCTCTTTTAATGAAGTAGATATATCCATAGTGATCCACTGATATTTGTTCACCAACAACTATTATATTTTGGACTTATATATCTCAAAAATATGCTCATTTTTTTCCTAAAAACATTTTTTTGGGGCACTACCCCTGAACAGATGTATGTGGGGATTTTTCCGTCTATATGAAACCCTAAAGCGGGGGTCCTTTCCGCTCATTTTATTCTCACCACTATGCTTAGAAAAATAAATAGTGCATGGAGGTATTCACATAAAGAATATAACACATACCAAACATCCAGTAATTCTCTTTAATGTGACCATCAATGTTGCACTGGTTAGAATTATTTATACTACCCTTGCATGGATGTGTAGTGGCTATTTTATTCTTATCCTTCTATTTCCAGTTCTTATTCCCCTCCTTCAAAGCTTCTTGGTGCTATCTTTTCGACAAACCACTTAAGTACCATTTATTTTGGCCTATGGTTTCTAGATAATGTGCATATACACATGGCTCATACATTATCCTTAGCTTGGAAAGAATCACTTGTTTTTGTAGATGGTTATATAGACCCCACATATACTTAAGGAGTAAATTTGGGCTCCTGGGAAAGATATCCAATAATATGACCATATTTTTGAACTTAGTACACCCTTGTACACCCTTATGTCTACGTAAGTAGTGTGAGTGATTCCACGGATCCTCTACACACTTCATAGGGTATAATTGGGACAGGTAGTGTTAACTTCTACAAGTTTTATAGGCAGAGTCTGTAAAGGTCCAGGTAACCTCTGCATCGCATCTTTTATGAAAGGTAACATATCTAGTAAATTCCCCTACAGTCAATCTCTGGAATAGATCTAAATAGTAGTTTTTCATTTTAATATCCATAAACCACAACCACTTTAAGGAAAAATGTGTACATGTGTCATTTCTCTCATAAATTCTTAGACAAAGTTTTGAAAGCATACATGTCATGTTGGCTTTCTCCCATTAAATTTAAAGCATGTTTTTTGCAAGTGCATAAAATAAATTTTCAAACCATGTAAATGTCATTTCTCCCACAAACTAAAATCTTTCTCTCATTAATTCAAGGAAAACTTTAAGGCCTAAAAATTGAACCTAAAGTGGCTAAACTCTCATAGGATTTTAGTTTGTCTGTTGAGTGTTAAATTCTACAAGTTCTAAAGGAAGAGTCTGTAAAGGGCCAAGTAGCCTTTGGATCTCATCTTTTCTCAAAGGCGACATATCCAGTAAATTCCCCTACAGTTAATCTCTGTAACAGATCTAAATAGAAATTCTTCATTTTAATATCCATAAACCACTACCACTCTAAGGCAAACCTTGTACATATGTCATTTCTCCCTTCTCCCATAAAATTTTAGGCAAAATTTAAGGCATGTGTCATTTCTATTTCATTTCTCTCACAAACGCATAAAAGTGTGACATTTGACATAACTTGTTGTTTTAATAAGTGCATAAAATAATTTTTCAAACCATGTAAATTTCATTTCTCCCAAAAACTAAAGGCTTCCTCCCATTAATTCAAGGCAAAATTTAAGGCCTAAAAACTGAACCTAAAGTGGCTGAACTCTCATAGGATAATATCCCCTAAACTCAAGGCTTTCCCCCATTAATTCAAGGAAAAATTTAAGGCCTAAAAAATGAACCTAAAGTGGTTGAACTTCCATAGGATTTTAGTTTGTTGGTTGAGTATTAACTTCTACAAGTTCTAAAGCAGTCTGTAAAGGACTAGGTAGCTTCTGGATCTCATCCTTTCTTAAGGCATGTTATTGAACTTGATGTGATTTATGCCATAAATTTTAAGGAAAACTAAACTTTCATGAAAACCATGCATGAACCATGTACATGTGTCATAAATCTCCCTTAAACTCTAGGCAATGCAATCTTTAACGCAACTCATTTCTAGATGTGATTTCTACCATAAAATTTAAGTCAAACTTTAAGATAAAACATGCACATGTCATTTATCTCATGCACATGTGTCATTTCTCCCATGCATTTGCAATAACTGTCAATTTAATATATTTTTATTGAGTTTTTTTTTTTTTTTTTTTTCAGGGATAAACAATTCCACTAAATATGGTTGAAAAATGGAAATTATGCATAGATGTTTCTTGCTATCCCAATCCAAGGAAAGCAGTGATTACATATGTGCTTTCCAATATTGCGACTAGTAAAGTTGTACAAAGGAAAATGAATATATTGGGAATAAGAACAAACAACGAGGCCTATTATATTGCATTGATAGAAGGCTTGGGAACAACTATGGAGTTTGGATCAAATGGAATTATAGTTTTCACCAATTATGAACTTGTGTGCAACGACATGAATGGTGTGTACCAATTTAAGAAGGAGAGGCTAAAAGAACTGCATGGAATAGAAAACAATATTGTTAGCCAATTTCAATTTTTTAGTATAAGACATTATACAAATGTGAATAAGATGTTTGCTGATCTATTGCATGGGGAAATTCCAATTCAAGATTCATCTATCAAAGATGAATTAATAGATAAATTAGAATTATAATGGGCAATGCCAATGCAAGATTCATCTCTCAAAGATGAATTAGTTTTGAGACGCTCTTCTTCAAAAATTCAAGATTCATCTCTCAAAGATGAATTAGTTTTGAGACGCTCTTCTTCAAAAATTCAAGATTCATCTCTCAAAGATGAATTAGTGTTGAGATGCTCTCCTTCAAAATTTATTGATGGACATTGTAACATATCTTGGATATGTGTGTGTTTTGTACTTATAAATTCGTCTTTTTTAATGACCATGTGTTTTTTTCAATAATATACCAAGTGTGCTCCCACCACACCATGTAAAGTGCAACTTGGTGCAATTCACATTTACAACAAGTGGTGAAATTCACATTTCTATAAAATTAAAATGTGGGGACTTCAACAAATTTTTGTTTAAATGGAGTTTCACGCTTCTTTTTTAAGGACAATGTGTTTTTTTCAATTTTATACCATGTGTGCTCCCACCATGTAAAGCAAAATTTGGTGAAATTAATATTTTTATAATTTATTTTTCTTAAATTGAGTTTCACACATCAATTAGTGCTTTGAAAGTTGTGTTTTACATAATTTGTGTACACTAAATTACATTAGTTTTCTGAAATTTATTTTGAATTTATTTTTAAATAGTAATTAAAAAAAAATAATTGTAAATGTCTACTGTAGATATATATATATATATCATGGAGGATGAACAACGAAGATCAACAAAATCCCATATCTCTACGAGAGAGGGGGATCAGGGATCGAGGGGTGTTCATGGTATTTAATATAATATTAAATCTCCATACATATACATACATGTGTTTACATATGGAATTGATTTTTTATCAATTTTGTGAGTTAAATTAGTTGTTAATAAGTTTCATTTTTTATTTTTTAAGAGCCAAGAGGAGAAGGGTGTATACTCCATCAATGGAGCATGCCCATGGTTCACACAATTTAATCAATGGATATGTACATGTATTCATACATATGAATGTATTTTTGAATTGATTATAAATTCATATTTGTTTATGAAGCTTCTATCTCGTCTCGCGAGGTTGGTGGTGGTTCAGATTCCCTTAGAGGGCCATCAATAAGTGCTAGCAGGTTGCATGAAGGTGGTGATATGTATTCCCCTAGAGGAAAATCAACAGATGGTCGTATTGGTTTTCAACCAATCGGTGGTCATGTTGGTTCTCATCAGGGTCATTCTGGTTCTCCCCAGTCTCAGGGTGGGCAAGATGCTAGCCAACCACATCAACATGGCTATCAATTTGAATATTTTTTTCATTCAATTTGTACAAGTTTGTTTACATGTGTTTTTTAATATACAAAATTTTATATATTGATGCAGAGGCTGAAAATGCTACTCCAAATGTTGCTAAAAAAGACATAGGGAAGAACGCCCCATTCAAGAAGAAGGTTGTCCACCAACCACAACTTATCCGACCTACATTTTCGATATACCTTGGGAAACAAACATGCAGCAATGCACCTTAGAAAGGTGTCAACATCTTCATGAAAAATTGCGAGAGATCTCGTGGCTTTGACTCTACCTGCTGAGAGTCAACAAAGCTTGGAAATAGTTACACACTCCTTAGGCGAACTAGTAGATGTGTACCGAAAGCTTGGGCGAACCACTGATACTTTTGTAGAAGTCATGAGAAAAAGAAAGGAAACAATGATGGGTCCCAATAAATGGGAGGTTATTAAAGAAAGAATTACAACAGCAATGGCCAAGTCTATGTTTAATTTCAAAGAAGGGCTGAAAAGAAAGATGTTGAAGGTGCAATATTTTGAGCAGCCTAATATAGCTCACTATTTATATGATAGACACCTTGCGGCCTATGGAAGACTCCCATGGAACGGCAAGGTTCTGCCTTATTTTGCAAAATTATTTTATTCAGAATTCTTTTTGCAAATGAAACCCAATTTCAATGACCTTCCCTAAAAAAATTTTGGTCCTGGGAAAGGTCGATTGTGTGACTATAGGGGCGTTAGGCGTGACGTTGAGTTGCCTCGCCCCAAGCCACCATTGGTTAGTCGACCTTTTCGTGTTGAAACTTTGTGGTCAGAGATGGAAGCCACTTCTCAAATTAGTCGAGAAGCAATGGATGCCATCATTGACAATGTTCATGGTGGATTGGGTGGAGTCGATGTTTATCTGAATCGACAAAGAGCATGTGAGAATGCACATGCTAATTTTTTGTATTATACAAATGAAGTGATTGACAACATGAGTGTTGAAGATCTCAAAACATATGCAAAGAATTGTTGCAATGGTTGGCAGGACCTAATTGTTCACGAGGAAGAGGGTATGGGAATGGTGTGTGTTAATGGTTAGGCTTCAATTATTTTAACACGTACAATTTGTAATAAATACATATATACATACATTTGTTTGTATACATTAATCTAACAAAAATGTATCATTTTATGTTAACACCATTTTTATTTGTCATGCTTGATGAATGAAGAAAATGTTAGTATCACGGTCAGAGCCTCTAGTTCAAACAATCAAGATGGATCTCACCATCAATCATACAGTCAAGATGGTTCTCACCATCAAGATATGTTGGCAAATGTTAGTGTTTTTTAAGTGAACATGATCATGTACAATTATTTTTTATCTATTATTATATATATCGAAACATGATGAGATATTTTTAAAATAAATAATTGTGCATAGATGTACATGTACATATATATAATATTAAAATGTTTTAACAAATTCCGATTCCGTTTGATGTTTTTGGGATGGCGGTACCTTATTCTTCTTTGGGAGATGTACCTTCTAATTCCTTAGGAGATATGCCAAATCCACAATTACAAGTATGGACAATTTTTCACTTTTAAAATTTATGTTTTTAAGTTGTATATTCCACCTCAAAGAGTTCCATTAAACAATGAGATATATCTATAGCTTGAGTTATTTTAAATTTTTTGAATTTTAGGTTTTTGGATATTTTCTTTCTGAACCACTCTTAGGAGATGTGCCAAATCCACCAGCACAAGTATTCAATTTTTCACTTAAATATATATATGTTTTTAAGTTATAAGTTATAAATTGAAGTTTAAAATTTTTATTATAAATTGAGATCTAGAGATCTTGAGTTATTTTAAATTTTTTGAATTTTAGGTTTTTGGAGATTTTCTTTTGGAGCCTCTCTTAGGAGATGTGCCAAATCCACCAGCAGAAGTATTCAATTTTTCACTTAAATATATGTGTTTTTAAGTTATAATTTATAAATTGAAGTTTAAAAGTTTTATTATAAATTGAGATCTTCATCTTGAGGTATTTTATACTTTTAAATTTTTTGACTTTTAGGTTTCTTTAGAGGATTTATTTTCTCCACAGACTCTAGCGATGGAGATAAGAACATCCACACCATTTCAACCATTTGAACAAGTTTTCTAACTTTTTTTTTAATATTATTGAAAATAAGTTTATATATATGCATTTTCATTTGAAATTTTTTAATATATATATATATATATATATATATATATATATATATATCAACTGTACATGTATATTCTATAGTTTACTGTTGGAGATGTTCATGTGGGGGAAGTTATAGTGGACGAGCAACAAATGGAGAGGGAACCTCATGAGGTATTGCATGATTTTTTTTTTTACATTTTGTTTTTTACATGAAGCTCTATATATTCTCACTCAATTTTAAAATATCAAATTTTAATGTTTGTACACATTGTGTATAGGTTCCCCATGCTTCGCAAGATAGCTTGAGGATTGAGACTTTGCTGGGAAAGACACTAGATCCATCTGTATTTGATGGATGATGCACATGCACATGTGCAACATTATATTTTCAATAGATTTAGTCTTAAATATACTTTTTTTATATATCTAGTCTTATCTAGATGCAGTCATATATAACTTGATACTTGATACTTGTGAGATCTACAAATTTTGGACATATTTTATGTGAACTACATTTGGTACATGTGAATGTGATATATAATGTTTTTAAAAATTAAGTTTTGGATGGTTGAACTACATTTGGCATGTGAAGTAATGTTACAGTGTTATATATAATTTGTTTTGTTTTAAAACTCAAGTTTTGGATGATTGAACTACATTTGGCATGTGAAGTAATGTTACTTGATACTTGATACTTGTGATCTATAATGTTTTGTTTATAAAACTCAAGTTTCGATACTTGTGATCTATAATGTTTTGTTGTTAGAACTCAAGTTTTGGATGGTTGAACTACATTTGGCATGTGAAGTAATGTTGTGTTATAATTTGTTTTGTTTTTAAAACTTAAGTTTTGGATGGTCAAGAACTACATTTGGCATGTGAAGTAATGTTGTGATCTATATTAATGTTTTTCTTTTGACAAACTCAAGTTTTGGATGGTTGAACTACATTTGGCATGTGAAGTAATGTTTTGTTATAATTTGTTTTGTTTTTATAACTTAAGTTTTGGATGGTTGAACTACATTTGGCATGTGAAGTAATGTTGTGTTATAATTTGTTTTGTTTTTAAAACTTAAGTTTTGGATGGTTGAACTACATTTGGCATGTGAAGTAATGTTGTGATCTATATTAATGTTTTGCTTTTGAACTACATTTGGAATTTGAAGTAATGTTGTGTTATAATTTGTTTTGTTTTTAAAACATAAGTTTTGGATGGTTGCACTACATTTGGCATGTGAAGTAATGTTGTGATCTATAATTTTTTGTTAAATTAAAACTTAAGTTTTGGATGGTTGATCTACATTTGGTATGTGATATAATGTTAAATGTTTTTATTGGATAGTTGAAATACAATTGGCATGTCATGTGAGGTAATGTTGTGATATAATCAAAAAGTTTTTAAAACTCAAGTTTTGGATGGTTGAACTATATTTGGCATGTGATTATGATATTATGTTTTGTTTTTAAAATTCAAGTTGTCATTTTCCAAACAAAAAAAAATTCACATGAATATATGTACATGTAGAAATGATTTTACACATGTTTGAATATATATCTTAAAATGATTGAAGCACACACACACACACACACACACACACACACACACACACACACATAAATATAAACAATCATAAGATTCTAGGTCTTTTTAGATGTGTTGAAAACAATCATTAAATTTTTAAAAAATGCATTCTATAATGTATATATATCTAGTACGTGCAACATTTTTCATCAATGCCAATAGAATTTAACTACTTTTAATTAATTTCATTATAGAACATATATATTCAGTACGTGAGACATTTTTCATCAATGCACATAGTAGAACTACTTGAACAGTTAATTGCATTCCAGAACATATATATATCCAATACGTGCAACATTGTTAATCAATGCACATAGAAAATATACTTTTAGTTAATTGCCTAGAACATGTATATATCCAGTACCTTCAACATTTTTCATCAATGAACATAGAAAAACTACTTTTAGTTAATTGCATTCTAGAACATATATATCCAGTACTTGCAACATTTTTCATTAATGCACATAGAAAAGCTACTTTCAGTTTTAATTGCATTCTAGAACATATATATATATATATATATATATATATATATATATATATATATATATATATATATATAGAACATATATATCCAAGACGGTAACATTTTTATCAATGCACATAGAAAAGTCAATTAAAGAATTGCATTCTATAACATATATATTTATCCAATACATGCAACATTTTTAATCAATGCATGTATAGAAAAGCTACTTTCAGTTGATACTAGTGTGCATGTACCAAAATAATGTACATGTGCAAACACTTGCACAAGTAACATAACAAGGCAACTAAATTTTTAGTTGAGTTCTGGAAGTTCTAAAACATGAATCCAAAGAGAATAAATTGGTGGGCAGTTCAATCAAAAAAATTCCAATGGAATGCCATCTTCAATGATCCGTTCATTATTGGATTTTGACATTTTCCATTTCTTAATTTTCATTTTTTGTTTGATTGAACCTCTATAAACTTTATGTGTGCTACACACACCAAGTGACTATATTGAAAACTTATGACATCAGGTTCATAGTCTTCAAAGTAAACAAAATCTCCACTTTTATTAGTTTGTGTGAAAAAATAACCTTTCAGTATAATAGATCCTCTTTCATATGGAAACTCGTGATCATTATAGTTTTCTAATAATTTCATTTTTCGTTCAGTGCAACGCATCAAAAAATACCTCACATTTTCATTGTTGTCAGTTGGTGCAATTACAATAAAAACATCTCCTGCACAATAAAAAAAACTTAACAAACTTATGTATTTAAATTTATTTCTAGATCTCTATCATTTGAAAGCAATTGAAATGTTACCTTCTCTAACAATATCAGAAACTCGATCACCATCAGATGATATTGTAGTCTCCTCTGATTGCATTTCTTCAAACATCGCAACGGACATTTTCCCCTTTGTATTCAGCTCTATATGTTTCCAATCTTTTACATACATTTTTTTTTCACAAACGTCATTGGATTCTGTGTTGTCTATGCAAACATGACAAAAATAGGAATATTTTATTTTATCCAATGCAAACAAATTTTTCGACAACTTTGTTTTAATTGAATGCAATTTCTGAGTCTCTTTTATTGTTTCAACATCATTTCCAATTGATCTATCTACATCTTCGATCCTAATATACCAAAAAAACTATATATGGAAAATTCAAAGAAGAATGTAAATATGATATCAAAATACCATCAAAGATAATCATTACATGATAAATGTACACTGTTTAAAATTAGATATCCAATAAAAATTAAATTGAATGTACCTTCGCACTTCCCTTCATTGGTTAGTCTCATTGCTTAGAGCATCGATGCACCATTGAACAACCTCTTTAGCATCCATAAGTCGATTTGCCAGGGGTTCATTTAATATCTTAGAAGTGCTCGTTTTAGGCATGCCCCTACACCATCATGTTCTCCTTTTCCATGTTCAATCTCAAAGAAATTCCAACAATGTTTAATGCAGGTTTTCTTATGAAGACAACACAACCAAAAGAATGATCATGAAGATTTGAATTGACCTACGCATCCATCTTACCATATCCAATGTTCATTGAATTTTATTCCACGACTTTTCAAGGAGTCATAAATCTTTCCAAAATAGTGTTGTACAAAATATGTATCATGTGTACGATCGTCACTGATATAAAATTGATATTCTTTAATAACATGTCAATTCTCACTAGTGATTTCTATATGATCGACGTCTTGCTCAGCATGTCTATATAGAATATGAACGAGCATGGAGACTTGGTCAGAATGATAGTATTCACTCTAAATTTCTTTTTCTGGAACGAATGTGTAGTTTTCTGCAAAATCAATTATTGACAAAATGGTCCCTAGTGGAAAAAATTCACAAGATTTTTTGAATTGCAAGTCTTTCCATCGAGCTCTATGGGAATGCTTGGTGTATTTATAAATTTCTGCCTTGAACTTTTTCAAAAAATCTATCACACAAATTTCTTCTTCTTGTAATTCAATTCTTTTAGCACTATTTGAACCTTGAATCGATGTATGGATATATTCATATCTCTTCCATTTCACTTTCATGTTGGACAATGATTTATCATTTATATCAATACGATATTTGTTTTGAAATTTAGTCAAATTTCCACAATCATTGCATTTTTTACGTGCAACACATTTCCTTTCGTAAAATAATTCATCGCTTTCTCTTTCACATAGAATTTGAGATATGAAATCACGGACAGTGGAAGGAGGAGGTGAATCTTTCCAAAATGTTCTACCAAAATTAAGGAATGTGTCATAATATAACTCAAATTCCACATGATAAGGACAACAACAAGTGTCACGTACGGTGATAGGTTTTACATACCATGGTTTTTGTTGAACAAAAGCACTGATTGAGACATGAATTTCACGACTATCTTCTTTGAACTTGTTGAAAAAATCTATCTGAGTGGCTTCCAAGAATTTTTTTTCATGTTGTTCATACTGATTTCGTGCTATTATTCTTCACATCACATCCCTTGCATTTAATGAAACACGTGAATTTTTCTTCCAATATTCATATATTGTTTTTTTTACATTTTCTCCAAGTCTATATCTGTATGGTTGCCTACAAATGGCTCTCCAGCAAGCGATTTCATCATTTATATCTATTTGCAACCGAAATTTTCAATGTTTGTGAAAAAAAATTGTGAGGTTCCGAATGCTTGTGCCATAGATTTTACCAAGTGATTCTCTTTAGTACTTGATGAGACCACTTCCATATGTATTTCTCTACGTACAACTGAAACATTTTTCTCTCTAGATCTTCTAATTGAATTTATAGCACTATTTATATTTTGTATCACATTTTCCTTCATTTTTTTTATCTTTTGTTGATTTTTTAATACACAATAAAGTGGTAGCTTGTTTTAATTCCTTGATGATAATATAACTTTCAAAATTTGGGCTTGAATTATCAAATTTTCCTTTATGAAGTACGTATCAAAAATGTGTTTAACACGATATCTTATAACATGGTCAGCTCTTTTATCTCCATATGTGTGAGTGTCAACATTTTCTAACATCTCATCATTGACATTAATTTTATCTGTACATATTCGAATGAATAGTACATAATAATTTTACATATTCAATAAATAACTAAATTAATAAATATGTATAATTTCAATAGTACATGCATGTGTTCAATATATATATATACCTTGTGATTCAATTTCTTCACTTGATTTTCTTTCAACATTTTCACCATCTTCAGTCATTTGTTCAATATCTCTTTCACTTTCTCTTTCAAAATTTTGTATCTCATCATCAATGTTTTGAGAAATATCTCTCTTTGTTTACATTGCAAAATATTTTTCAAATTAGTTAATCAAATAAAAATTAAGCTTCACATTTTAAAATAGGAAAATTTTAAATATAAAATTCATAATATTTACATTTACATACCTGCTTCAACTTCTAGTTGAGGTTGATTTTCCCTTTCAATATTTGAGAGTGTTTCTCTCTTTATTTTGCGAGATTCTCTCGTCTCTTCTCTACATTCCTCAGGGTCTCTTTTTCGATCATATTTTCTCGCACAATTCCTTTGATTTCCCATGATAATAGAGTATGAAGTTCAAAAAATTTCCTTCAAAAATATAGACAAAAACTCAATTAAAAAAAACATTACAAAAGATTTAATTTAAAAAAAACTCATTTTAAAATTTTTGCAAAAAACACATACTTCAATCTAAAACACTTTAAAAAATCTGGGAAAAAACATGTCTTATAAAAATGAAATGAAGCTCAAAATATTTCCTTCCAAGTCCTGCAAAAAAAAATCATTTAAAAATTTAGACAAAAACTTATTTTAAAAAATCATTATAAAAGATTTACTTCAATCCAAAACACGTACTCTAAAAAAATGTCAATTCAAAAAATACCTCCAAAAAATGTCCATTGAAAATTAATTCCAACTTCTTGAAAAATGCCACTTAAAAAAATACTTTAAAAAAGCCTCTAAAAAAATATCACTTTAAAAAATACCTCCAAAATATGTCCTTTGAATATTAAGCCTAAAAAGAGTCCTTTCAAAATCAAGCCTAAAAATATTCCTTTGAAAATTAAGCCCAAAACCTCTAAGAAAAATGAAAATTAAGCCCAAATCCATACCTTCAAAAAAAATGAAGCCCAAAAAACATCCAAAAAATGTATCACATACCTCCAAGAAATGTCCTTTGAATGTAATGTCGTTTGAATGTACCTCCAAGAAAAGTCCTTAAACCCAAAACAATCCTTTGCAAAAATGTCCTTTGAATGTACCTCCAAGAAAATTCCTTAAACCAAAAACAGTCCTTTGCAAAAATGTCCTTTGAATGTACCTTCAAGAAAATTCCTTAAACCCAAAACAATTCTTTACAAAATCAGACCAAGACCTTTGCAAAATCATCAAATGTGTGAAAATATGTGACAATAATGAATGCTTTCGCGACAATTTATATTGCTGCGAAATGTTTTTTTGGAGAGGCTTCGTGGTATTTTCTGGCTGAAGGAAAGTCAGGTAAAAGTTCAGCCGAACTTTTATAAAAAATCCTGCCGAACGTTTATGTCGTTAGACTTGATGGGCCGTTGGCGCAAAAAACAATTCGGCCAAACTTTTTTTAAGAGTTCAGCTGAACTAACATGTCTGTAATTACACAGAGTCACACTCTGAATACATATCTTCAACTTTGGACTGATTAAACTCCATTAAACATTATGAATTAACTGTCGAAACCAAGATAAACATTTTCAGAATTCAATCTACTTTCAAGAAATATAACTTTTATGGAATTTCATAAATATTTACTAATTTTAATTAATTTTGTAATAAAACGGGTGCATAAAATTTCTGAAGGTCATTATGATTCAGTGAAATCATAATTTTGTATCTTCCAAAATACACTGTAAAAAAAAATTGAAAAAATTATGGTGCATTACATTGGTCCGTCGTCTGTAATGGGTAGTTTTTAGATTTTTAGTTTACAACTTATATATTAAGAAATTTCGTGCGTCGCGAAACAAATTCAAAATATGCGGCTTTTTCATATAGGACCAGTTCAAAAAATTCTAGTAATTATGATATAGTTGGCTTTGTAAATATAACTAAACCAAAGTAGACTCTGTCTACATTGTTGTAACGCATTTTGTTCTCAAAAACAAAAAGTTTCAAAAAATATAGCAGTGCATATTAACATGACTTCTTATGAATCCTTTGATTGTTAAAAAACACACATTCAAAGAAACGCTAAGTTGACATATCAAATGTGTATAAAAAAATTCCAAAAAATAAGTAATAGAAAGCTAATGAATTTCTGACAACTTTTATTTTTATCGTAAAATGAAATTCTAAAAAGAAAAATTGATTTGGCTTGCAGAAAGTTAAAGAACAGAAAAAAATGAATTTTTTTTTCAGAAAAGGGAAAAAAGTGTAACCCAGCTTCACATTTTCACGCAAATATCAATATTATTAACTAGAAACAATGACACTACAAAAATGAAGTGGTGTATAAATGGAAAAGTAGGTAGATTAACCTTGGCAACTCATGACACAATAAAAAGAATTAAAAGATGACCAACAATTTAAAATAAAAATAGGTATAGATTATCCTTATGTGCAAATAATAATAAAAAAATTCTACGTAGTCAACCACAATAATAATCTCATGTAGCAGTCATCCAAACAAAAAAATAAGCACTAATTATCCTGATGTGCAAATAATAGTAAAAAATTTCTATGTAGTCAAACAATTTAATTTTTATGCTTAACATGTTCCCAAATATATTAATAAGAAATGGTAATTTGATATCCCTTACTCTCATTTGGATAATTTCATATTATTATGTTTGAAATTTAGTGTAGTAATATCTTAGTTTAGTCATTATTATTCCCATTTTGTCGAGATGGAAACCCCTCATTTGGGTCCCTTGTGAACGTCATCAAACATAACAGGGAATGCATCGATAATCAACTAAAAATTGCTAGGGCAATACTATTTAGAGGATTTCCACTGAGAAGTACATCAGATTTCAATGCAGTTGTTGAAGAATTTGGATGGGAAGAACATCCATATCTGGGCTTAGCATCAAGGACCAGGGTTGAAGGAAGGTTTTACACTTCAAACTAAGTTCCTCTGGATCAACCCATCAAATTTCATCATGAGATGGCTATGGTAATATGATCCTTTATGTATTCCACACTATAGTTTGTTTATCTTCTTTCTGGCTCTCCAAAATAATCCTCGACCTATTTTTTTCTTCCCCGTTTTAGTTTGATAATTTTCCTACCAAATTAATTTTATTCTATGAGATTGTGCCTCCAGAGGGAGGGAGGGAAGAAAGCAATTGTTTAAAGAAATAATGTCACACAATATATGGAACATAAATTTCCACAACTTGTAAAAAAACTGGAGGGGGGGTTGATTTATTCCTATAGAGTACCTCAGGAAGATGATCCTCAATAATTTTTGAAAGAATGGCAGTCCTGTTACAAAACCACCAACAAGCACGAAGCGGAAAGGAAGTAATATTAAATTAAATTTATATGCAACATATATCTATCTTATTTTTTAGTAATATGGGGAGCCTATTTCCTTATAACTTATTACAAATTTCCTCCCAAAATTGCATGTGGAATAAATAAGGTGGGTTTATAAATCAAAGGCTAAGTTATATGTGGAGTAGATCAATGGCTACTGAGTAACTAACTTTTCGAAGCCATAATTTGAGTTCCTAATGTCCACATTGAGAAACCAAGGGCTTGGTGGAAACCTATAATTGTTAAGAAAAACTTGGAGATGGTTTACATGGCTGAAATGTCATGTATCATAATAATAAAAAAAAAAATTAAATTCGTTACCATTTAGGGCTTGGTAGAAACTTAGCTTTTTACAAAAAAAAGGTCTAATTTAAGGGAATCTTTGGATATTTAATATGGGAATCTACTTTGAGAAAAAAATTAAAGTGTATATTTAACAAAGGGACTTAATTGAGTTGGAACAAAAGGGGAAAAAATTAATTGTAAAGTAATTCCACGAAGATGAATAAATGATTATTATAAAAAGAAAATATGGAAGAACATTCAAAAAAGAGAGAGAAACCCCTTTCAACATAGTAAGTAAAGTAACTTTATAATTGAGTTTTATGATATATTATTCTTAGTTGGAAATCATCTATCCTTTTCATTTCAAAATCATCTTGAACGATAAAAGTTGATTTCTTATTATTTTCCTCTTTCTCTTCTAGGTCTTTTCATTTATATGGTCCATGGGAGCCCAATTTCGTCTATTTTGAAGAAACGGATTTTTATTTTCTAAACATTGAAATATTTTTAGATATTCGTACTTCAGGTTCCATAGATAATTCTTAGGAGTTCATAGCTAATGTGATATTTTGACTTCAAGTTTTAAGCTTAAGATTGCAAGTGTCTAACTCCTTTCATCCTTAGGAGTTTAATGAAAATATTATGGTAAGTTTGTTGTAAATATGGTCTACTCTTTTCATATTGTTCAATGACATGGTGTGTTTTACTTACTACTATACTCGAATTCTTAATTATCATAATCTTTAGATGTACTTTCCCTTCTTTAGTTTACTTTACTTTATAATCCATATTTTTTTCAAAGTGGTATTGTTCATTTAAGACTTCAAGTACCATTATACTAGAGAAAGCTCTGAAAATGAATTTTAAAAAGGAATGAACCTAATGAAAAATAATTCAAATTTTTTTCACCATTCAATGATATGTATGAATGATGTACTATTTCCTTTTTTTACTTATGCATGTATATATACTATACTTTCTTCATTTTAATTTATAATTTATAATTGTTTCTTATTTGGTATAATGTTGTTTATTGAATGCTTTCTTCATTCTTTGCAGTAATCAAATATATATCAAAGGGTTTTGTCTTAGTTTGATGAGTTATATCTACATTTTTGTTAATTGTAGATAAGGAAGGTGTTTTTATTCTCTAATGTGTAGTAATCTACAGCTACGGTTCCTTCTTGTAGGTCATTCACTCAAAGGTTGGAAGCTCCACCAAGGAGTGAAATTTACAGTTCATCTCGCTCCTTCTCTTCTAAAACCCTAATTACTTTTTTTTTTATTTTTTTGGTAATTGAGGCTAAAATATATTAATTCAAAAATAAAACATCACATATGTTATAGGCTGAGTTGGTAAGATGCACTTACCAATCCCAACCTTTGTTGCCTTCATAGTTGCACATGTATGGGGTTGCCTCCATGGAGGAAACCAACTCAGAAAAAACATCAAATAGAAGATAACAAAATGTGTCATAGCACCAGTGAAAGTAAAGGTTCTGTGATAATAAGTATCATAACAAAAACCTACGAAGAGTTGATCCGATGGACATTCATGGGTCTTTTGCATCATCCTTGATATCTGGATCTTCCTCGATGATGGGTCAGGCATACCCATGTGCAATGGCTTCCTCTTTAGCAGTAGGTCAACACAGAGGCCTAGAAGCAAGAGTGCAGAGGATGGGAGCAACCAGGTAATTGACATCCAAGACTCGTGTCCAGGTGCCTTCCAAGTCTGTTATCCAAGCGTTGGTGTCTTCCCCCTCTACCTCCTCTACCGGGAGAGGCTCAGTTTTGCAGGGCATGGGGTGCTCCTAGTGCACAATGGTGGATTTCCTTAGTCCTCTTCTACTTCTCTACATTTCATGAGTAGGGGCCTCCTCCTATTGGTCACGCGCGGGGTTCGGGGCGGCCTCCCTAGAATGAATGCCCAAAGAGGAGCCCTCAAAGGACTCAAAGTGGTTATCGGGCCCTCGCTGGTAGTGTCCAAGGAACACACCTCTCTGGCCTCCTCTGATCGTTCTTTGGCGCAGTCTTGGAGCCATGGATAGGTAAATCAGAGGGTAGATGGTGGGCTGTGAGGTATGGAGAAGCGGTTCCGACCAGAGACAAGGACTGCACAGCGAAGTGAAATTGGACAGGGAGGTGTGCTGGTGGAAGATTCACAACAGGGGGGGCTGGGTAATGGGAGCACATAGGCTGGTGAAACTATCAAGGAAAATGAAGCCGAGGTGAGGCACGCATTCATGGGAGTACGCAGCTAGGGGAATTCTTCATAGCGCATCTCTCGAGGGAGGTTGCGCAGTGGGCGGGGCGTGCAGGAGGGATGAAGATAAAACACAAAATCCAGAAGGAGAAGACTATGAGTAGCTTTGTGCAAAAGGGCCTCCACTTTCGTATGCCTACGGAACATGCGAAGATGCTGAGCATTATTATTACTCGCTCGCAGCTGCATGCTGCAATAGTTTTCATGAGGAATCATGTACTTCGAGTTATGGTAGAACGGCATATCCATAGGGGAGGTCATTCAAATGATTATAACTGAGAGGTACCCCTGAGGGGAGGTTGTTGGCATTGCGTATCTTCATGATTCCTTGCCTCTGTCACCTCATGCAAATTATTGCAGGACTGTGGATCCACTTCAAGTGAAGGCCTACGTTGCAGATATTCATCATCTCGAGCGTGGGAGATATTGTTTTCATACATGCTTCCACTGTCACCTGCATCCATGGAAAATCCTAGTTACTTTCTTGCTAAATTTGCTAAATGAAATAAAATTTGAGATGTAATATTCCTAATTACCCATTTGTTAATTAGAATATTAGAGTTCTTACTTTTCTATATTATTTAAGTAAATAAGAGGGTGGAGGGACCCATAAACCCAGTAGATAAATAAAATCCACTTCTGTAGTGTGAATGTGGGTTAGTTGAGTAGTGGAGTAGCATTATGAAGTAGTGGAGAAACATAATAATGAAGAAATAGTGGATTTCATAGAGCATTAATGAGGAAGATGATCGAGATAGTAGAGGAATAAATGCTAGATGATAGAGATAGTGGAGAAGCAACTGCAGAGACGATGGAGGAAGTGGTGCATTAAATGCACACATGATGGAGGAAGTGGAGAAGTAATTGCAGCCGTGATGGAGATCATGGAGGACAATGCAGTATTTATGGAGGCTAGTGGCCACATGTGCAGTGCAGTTATGAGGTGGGCCAAGGCTAGGGAAGGCTCACAATTATAAAAGGAAGATGAGGGCAGCAAAGCAAATCAGTTTGAATATTATTATTGTTTGTTCGTTACGACTTTCTACACGCTTTAGCTGTTTAGCTAAGTTTTTTGTGCTATTTAGCACACGGGTGTCTCTGAGTGGAGATCCCACCCTTAACCATGGGGGAATTTGAGTGCCTACTCTGGAAAGATTTCTTTGAGCATCCATTCATCATCCGAAAATAGTGCCACATTTAGCCCCTCTCTTCATCACTTCCGGCTATAGGAATTACACATTCTTGCACTAGAGTTTGAGAGGAGGAAGGAAGTTCCAAGCATCTTAGCTTGGAATCTTATGAGGGATCAACCCCTCACTTGGTGAGATCATTTCCATCAGTTGTGAGTATAATTTCATAATATAGCAGCAAGCTACAACATCATCCCTCTTGAAAGCACAGTCACTTCCAACAGTTGCACTTGAGAGGAGGAGCTAGAACTCATGCTTTCAACTTGGGAATTAGGAGAAGGGGCCAGCCCTTCATGCATTGAGCTGATTGGGTGCTATTCCAATAGTTATATTATCATTTCAGCCCCATCTCAGCAGTTACCCAGGAGTAGTGTGTAAGTCAGTCAGTAGGGGTGCAGTTGGCAACCCAGAAAGGGCCAAAAATCCAAAGTCAAAATCTGGCCAAAATATTTATGGGTTTTTCTAGTAGACTCTTTGGTTAAAATCCAATATATTTCTAAGCACTCTATCAGCCTCCTGCACATGGTTCTTCTTCCCAATAGCATCAACAGTAGCAACAACACCATTTCTAGTTTTAGGATTTAGAGTTATTTCCACTTCTTGTTGGCTTGCGTGCATTTTCTTTGGAGAACTTTGTACTTTATATTTTTTGTTGTTTATAATGAAATGACTAAGCTATTTCTACTGATGGTTATGATGTCTTAACGTAATTTCTAGTTGCAGCATATTTTCGACATTTTCCATATTTTAGTGCTATATTCTTGTTTTTCTTTATTTGGAATGTTGTTAATGTTCTATATTTCTATCTTTCCCAATCTGGGATATTACAGTGGTATTAGAGCATGATCTTTGGCTTAGCTTGTGGGCATTTCATGACATCAGAGGAATAAGAAGAAGAAGCAGAAAAAATAACAAGTCTTCAATGGTGGGATCAATGCAAGATCTCACCATGGAGATCAAAGAAATGAGAAGGGAAAGGAAAAAGGAAACCTCAATAGGGTTTTAGAATGGAGAAGGTGTGAGAACTTCCTATCAGTAGTATAAGCAACCAGTAGTGCAGAAAGTTCCACAACGCCCTACTATGCCCACTTTCCTTGCAGAAGGAAATGAATGGCATGAAGATGGAGGATGTTTGGAGCATGAGACTCTGAGTGATTTTCTTGCAGAGTATAGATCTCAATCTAGAGCATTCAAAGAGAATATAAATTATCAACATTTTTTCTGGATCAAAGAAAACCGGAGACCTTGCAGTAGCAATAGAAGAAGAGGGCACATGAAAAATAGATTATTTTTGCCTACATTCGATGGGTCATCCAATAGCATAACAAAATATTGGATGGAGAATTTAGATGCATTCTTATAGTTATGCCAAGTAGTGGAATCATAGGCTATTCATATTGTAGTGTTGCACCTTGAGAGTGAAGAAAATTATTGGTGGTTCAGCAATACGGAGCATGCAAGAGTGACTCCATATGTAGACCTCACTCAAAGTTTGGTAGAGAGGTTCAATAGAAGAAAACCATAGGCACTTTCCATTGAGACATTTTCTAACATTGATGAGAAGGTATATGAGGAGCAAAAGGAATATGTCAACACCGATACTCCGGGAGAGGAGAAAATACAACCACCACCAGCTGTAGTAGAGGTACTTGCATCAGTGGTAGGAGCACTTGCATCTTTGCAAGATGGTCCTGAGAATTCGACATTGAGAGTCCCAGGGTTGATTCAGGAGGTGCATGGCCAGAAAATGGTCTGGTGATGATGCGGTAGTAAGAGGGTAGCCATCACAATAACAACGGTTGAATGAGGGCAATTGCACTAGTTGGAGGAAATATTGTAGCTTTGCAAGATGTTCCCAATCATTAGCTGATCCAAGGTATGCAAGCATTTCCAACCCATATTTCACCTGAATGATTTTGGGTCATGCCATCAGGGCAATTGCATGACCAAGGGTTAGAGCACATTGCTGATTTGGAGCAGCAGAATATCACTACGCAGAGGACCCTTGACTGGTTCAAGGAGAAGATGTATAGCTATCCTAATCTGACATTGTTTAGCTGCACACAACACTTTGAGTTGGAGTGTGGAGTTTTTGAGGATGGGATTAAGATACTCCTAACGTAGAGAAGCTATACAATAGATTTCGAGAACCGAAAGTTACTGTCGCATGAGCTGTAATATTCTATTTACGACAAGGAGACATTGGCCATTATGCATGCTTTGGTCAAATTTCAATAGTTTTTCATTGGCACTATATTTTGGGTGAAGACCAGCCACCATAGTCTCCGACGTATTTTTTAGGAGGAGCAACAGCTGCAAAAGAGGCAGAAATGGTGGATCAGTACAATGCGGGACTATGAGTTCAACATTGTGTATGGAGAGGGCCATGAGACAACAGATGCACTATCATGGAGATCAGCAACGCTGTCACTCAGAAGCAGTGATGATTTGAGGGCCCAACTATTATTTGAGCATTCTGATTACCGCTTCACTTATGAAGAATTAGATGGGCAGATGGTAGATGGTAGACATCATGTAATGGATAACATCTTCCATTATCAGGATAGTTCCTTCTTGATGAGAACCTCACATCTCAAAGAGATGTTTCTGCATACAGCATACTCAGAACCTCATAGGTTATACCAGGCCATCGAAGAGAGGTTCTCATGGAGAGACCTCAAGGAAGATGCACTTCGACATATCATGGAGTTCAAATATTGTCATCAAATTGTGGAGGATGACATTGTCAACATTGATCTGGTGTCGAGGTATGAACATTACTTCAACATTTTCACATAGTACATCTCTTCACCCGTGACTGGATTATCTTTACAAGATGTCTTCATGCTTCATGGTCTTCCTAAGGCCATAGTTAGTGACAGAGAAATTTATTGTATGAGTATTTTTTGGCGGGAATACCGTGCTGGTGAATAGTATGAGTCATCACCCACAATTGGATGGATGGATGGGATGATGAGAAAGTGGCTAGAAAGCTACTTTCAAATCTATGACATAGGGCAGAAAGAAGCATGGCTACATTGGCTGCTCTTAGGTGAGTATGGTTACAATCCAACATTTCAGATTGGTATGTTCCATGCCTTGCATAGTACAGAGGTGATGTAGCAGCAGGAGGCATGGATACGTTTGTTACTCTTGGGAAAGTATGGCCACCATATGACATTCCACATGTGAATTGAGATGTCACTATTTTATACTTGGCATGATGATGATGTGTTTTGGTAGCAGGAGGCCTTGATGTGTTAGCTTCTCTTAAGAGTATGGCTACCATACTTGGTATGATAATGATGTGATGCAGCAGGAAGAGGCATTGCTGCAGTGGCTTCTTGTGAGAGAGAATGGCTACCATAGTTGGTATGATGATGTTGTGATGTGGCAGTAAGAGGAATTTCTGCTATGGCTTCTCTTGGGGGAGTATGGTTCGACATTCCACACGTTGATCTGTGTATCTCTACTTCTCACTTTGAACAACGTTGATATGATGCTTGGAGAAAGCAAGGCCACTAGGGCCAAGGATTAGAGCATGAAGAGACAAAACATACTCCATGTAACATGGGCTAGAGATATTGCATATGAGTTGGGACTTTCTTCTAGAGGGAGGAACCACAACACTTTCCATGTCTCATACCGGGAAGAGGATTTTGGATAGCAGATAGTTGCCACTATGGGACTCATTGATGATGAGAGGAATTTGGTTATACAGCCGAAGGCCATTCTAGACATTCTACAGAGGAAAATATGGAGCTAGGCATTCATAGCACATTAGAGAAGATGGGAGAACCATCTGAATGAGGGTGCCACCTGGGAGGGAGAGAAAGTTCTACAACATCCACTTTTGCAGTTGCTTGAGGACAAGCAACATTTTGGCAGGGAGGACTATAATGTTCCTAATTAGCCATCAACTAATTATAATATTAGAGTTCTTACTTTTCTTTATTATTTAAGTAAATAAGAGGGTGGAGGGACCCATAAACCAAGTAGATGAATAAAATCCACTTCTATAGTGTGAATGTGGGTTAGTTGAGTAGTGGAGTAGCATTATGGAGTAGTGGAGGAGCATAATAATGAAGAACGAGTGGAGGGTGTTGGAGTGTGTTTCATGCACATATGTATGAAATCACACCAACTTAAGGGGTGTGGTCTACCCACTTAAGTTATTGGTAACATGCAGAAAAAGAAGTGGAGTCAGGCAAGTTAGTGGAACAAGCTAGAATCATAAGCATACTAGATAGAGAAATAGCATGCATATATAAACCAAAAACTAAAACAAATAAACACAAGCTCTGAAAAGAGTCAAACAACAAAAATAATATGAACGGTGGCTCTAGGCCCCTCTTATTGAGTGCTGGTAGTAATAAGAGTGAAACTTTACCCTCTTGCCAAAGGGCCCCTAAACCATGGGTTCTAGGTCTCGATGCAAGGATGTTTTTATCCCAAGCTTGCCTCAGTGCAGTCTCGCTCTCTCTCTACTATGATGGACTAAACTTTTTGGATGGCCAACAATTGAGTCCCCTCTATCTTCAGCTCTGGCTCACACATTGCTGGTATTTCTTGGGCAATTCCGGCCAGCATAACAATGTGTTCACAAATTATTCATCTCATGGTGGCCTTATATAGGAGATTTCAAATCCTCCCTTCCCTCTCCTTTTACATTGTGGATGGTGACCCAAGAGAGGGGTATGATTCCTTTGTGTGCTCCAAATATTCCATTGTGTGCTCACTTGGTGTCTAACGAGGCATTGGTGGTTGTCCTTAGGCAGATTCAAGTGAGGAATCACTTGTCCTTTGCTTTGTGTGGTCTCAGATAGTGACATTTTTCCACTCCGAGGATTGCACGCATATTGGGAAATAAGGCACGCAAAAGGTGCTCTTCATGAAGGATTATTCATGCAAAGAGAATTTAGGACTTGTTAAAATTTGATTTTCGTCAGACTTTAGAGATTTTTAAATACTTTCCAGATTCTGTAATGTCTTCCACCCCTATAAACCCTTTTTCTTGACATTAAATAATGTCATCTTTGACTGTACGATTTTCCAGTGTTAATAGTTTCCCCCTAATGTGTGAGGTCTAGGAAGAACTGTATAGCCAAAATACATTATAGTTTCTTTTATGTATCATGCATAGAGAGAGAGACAGACCTGCGTGAAGCTTGGAATTGAAAACACCCTGAACTGGTTCCAAGAATGACCATGTCCTAAGGAACCCCTGTAAGCAAATATAATACAATATATATACAAATTCTGTATGAGGCGGGCATGTCCCATGCTTGTAATGTTGTGGCTAGTTAAACAAATCTAGTTGACAGATACATGTTCTGTCTGTGTCACTAATATGGTAGTGATGTTGGCGGTTTTTGACGACGACTGCTGACACCCTCAGGGGCATTTTTTATTTGAAAATAGGTGGAATATGGTGCCCATATGCATAAAATTGGTATGGCATATAGTTGTGCATTGTACGCATAGGCCCTTCCTGGGACATTCCCGTGTAAGCATTGTTGACAGAGACACTTATGGAGGCACGGGTCTTCGATGGATTTGATCAAAGTGCAATGGTTGTAAGGTACAATACCATCTTGACATGAAAGTTTTATCGTAGTTGAATGTCAAGAGGATTGATGACATCTATGGAAAATGATGTCTCCCACAGTGCCACCAGAGGATGCCCCCTGTATGGAGAGGGGTGATCCAAGGTACTACTTCCTTTTTGGAAAATAGGTGTCAAAGTCAACAAAAAGGAAGCCTCAACTGAACGAGGGGTCACCAATATGAGGGATCAAGGACCTGGATGTGATGGGTTTAACATAGGCATGTTGGCGAGGGATGACTAAAAACTGATGATGGGGGTTCAATGGCCTAAGGTCGGAGTATACTAAGCAGTTTGGCGGCAGTCATAGTTATTTCTGATGGGGAAATCCCTAGAGTCGGTAGGACTTCCAGGGCGGGTATAAACTGGCTATGAATGTCATGGTGGCTTGTGTGTGGGGGTATAATACTCTGACCAAGGGTGTTCAGGGACTGCTGCCATGGGAGAAAAAGATGGATGGAGGGTGAAGGATGTAGTGCACCATTCGGGGTCTTTGTACACTTACCAAAAGAATAAAATAATGGGGTTTGGTTTGTACAAAACACAGAGACGGGTACCCCAAAACATGAAAGTGTTTGCTCACTAACGTTGTGAGGAAGGTGTTTTGATGAGGGTGGAGGTCCCATTGGTTGGTCTTGTGTGTGGGGTTGATGAAGAAGATGAAAAAGTATCGCAGATGGGATTATGTTGGTGGAGGTATGTTGGGCCAAATGCGAGGTGCGGTGGTGCACTTTTGATCTGCTTGTACAACTTGGTCATCCGGGAAGGGGTTTTAGCTTGTGTGGAAAAATTGTCTTTATGCATGGTGAATGGATGGGCATAAGGTGCTTCCCAGACTAAAGTAGTATGGCCATGGTGTCACTTTTCTTGTGATATATGGTCTACTGTGGGTGACAAGCGCCATGGAGGGGAGGCTCTACTGACCAACAAGGATGTTTATCATGTGCAAGGTGAGGTGATGATAAACACGGTTGGATATGAGGATCCTGTGGTTTATTTCTGATGGAGAAATGATGTTAGGATATGCAGAGTTTCCTGGGACTCTATCATGCTGGGGGTAGAATGATACTTGCTCTGGAACTTTCAGGAGATGACGTTGTGGATGGTTTGTGAGCTTTTCTTGCAAAAACAAATACCTCAAGTGAAAGCATATTCTTTATCAAAATTTATTGAAAATCATGAGCTTTAAACAAGAAGGTGAGAGAGGGCATACCTGCCGGCGCTGAACAATTATATTTTTGTGAGTGAAAATGTGTGGCATCACCTTTGTTCATCATGGAGTGTTAATTGTGGTGCAACTTACGGTTTGGAGAATGGACTTTCTGATCTCTCGTTATGGTCCTCCGAAGTTTTTGAAAAGGGCGATATATAGGTGGATATGGCCCTAGTTCAATTCATTTGTACTTGGTGAGTTTTTGAGAAGTCAGAGGATTCTGCATAGCATTTATTGCCGTTGCAGTCAGCCTGAGCACCAGGGAATTGCAAGATCATGCCTAGGTAACCTCCATGATGTCTTGCACTTTAATTTTTTCAGTTTGATGGTGTTGAGGTCCGGACAGACTGGGTTTGTACAGATTTTGGGTGACTTTTTCCAGGCTAGATTGCGCGGGCGATCGGGGCAAAGGCGCGCTCTCCTTGTGCACATTTTCAGGCGATAAGCATGCTAAAGTGCTCTGTTCCCCTGTTTTGGCGTGCCTTAAGAGCGCCTATCCAAAATGAAGGCATGCGCTAAGCGCACTTGTCTGAGGGACAAGTGCACAAAGCCGAGGCGAAAAATATTTCAGATTTTTGCCTATTTTTGTGTTTATTTTGTACTGATGGGTACCTGTTTTGATGACAGGTTATTGTGGAGGGAGCGGGATTGGCCCGAGCTCCGAACTGCACTGGCTGCTAATGCTTGGGAACACCATCAACTAATGCTATGGGGGCTTCTGAAATTCGCGAAGAATGAGCTTCTTCTATCGCAGGACCGACTGCTACGCTACTTGATCCGACATTGGCACAGGAGGTGCAACATGTTTGTGTTGTGGGGGATGAACCTGGTCATCCGTCCTGAGACGGATGTGTACTTTGTGACCAGGTTACTACCTTAGGGTGAGGCGCTGAGATATCCACTCCCTTTCTGGAGAGTGGACTTGGAGAGATTTCAGAGAAGTCACTATGGTGGGGAACCTCTTACTGAGGGGTGCATCAACATTGCATCCATGACAGATTTGGTAGAGCGATGTGCTCTAGTGGTGATTGTACGACTGGCAGGGTCGGTTGCTCCGCATCAGGAATCAGGCCCTCAGGTTGGAGTACTGCATTGGTTGAGTTCCGAGCATTTTTATGACTTTTCTCGTTTCTTCTTTGACATGATGGTGGCACAACTCAACAAGGTCCATTGTGGATCTAAGTCATTTGTTTATGCTAGTATATTGTGCAACATTATGTATGAGAGGGTAGTGCTGCTGTGGCCAGTAGTGACGGTGCCTCCTGGGGGCCCACAGGAGCCCCATATGAGGAGTTGGGCTCTGGTGATGTTGCGAGGCAATGGTGGTATGGTGGGGCGTTATTGGAACACCACGACATAGGCCTAGTTTGAGGCTAACCTGCAGATGTTCTTGCCATTCCCATATGCGGGGATGGACTTCCGGGGGGATCCAGACATGGGTCTCCCTTTTGGTTATGCTTGGGGGCCTATAGGTATGTTTCATACGTTTTATGCATTTATTTGAGTATATATGTACTTATGTGTTGTGCTAGGGACACTGACATTGTTTTGGTTACTCTTCAAATGTTGGCGAGGTGGGTCACCCCATGGCACGGTTGGTTAGCCACAATCCTCTACAGTGACCTAGGGGTGTTCAGGGAGGAGGTGTTGTTGGGGGACCTGGTGGTGATGCTGGTCCTTTAGGAGAGGGCAGCAGCTCGGTCACTGCGGAGGCTATGACTGAGCGGGCTCATGCCGATGCAGCGGTAGCACGTGCGGATATGGCGAAGGCTCGTATCGAGGAGCTAACCGCTCGGGTGGCAGGTCTTGAGGATGCCTGAGGTCGAGTGGACCACTTGAACCAGGGGGTGCCTGCTCGAGGATTTATGGATGATTTTGAGGAGGTCTAGTTGGAGACTGTGATGGCCCACAAGAGGGAGTATTGGCTCATTCTACGTTAGGTGGCAATATCTGTTGCGACGATAACTGTAGTGGTGGCACCGAGAGCGGTTGTGGGTCCAGGTGTCCCTCTTGACGGGGCACCACCCTACAGTGTACTTGTACATGGGGAAAGCACTATGTGGATTCTTCCCCTATTTTTGAAGACTTTTATATCTTTGGGCTGGTAGTTGGGCTAGTGACACTATTTTTGTACTCAAACATATACATTGTGATATATATATATATATATATATATATATATATATATATATATATATATATATATATATATATATATATATATATAGATATATATCTATATATATATATATATATATATATATATATATATATATATATATATATATATGAGAGATATTTTTTGTGACTCTACGTGTTGTGTCACCTGTTTCGGTTTATGTATGATGTTATGCTAATGGATATCTATATTTTTGGTTTTTATGTGTCATGGTTTATTCGAGATGCATTCCAGTCTAGGATATTGTTAGCAATGCAATCAACTGTTTGGTTTTGACTCTTTGGTACATTTGTGAATGTGATATAGACAAATTTTCTGCTTAATATTTTTGCACGCAAATATTTTCTAAACAAATGTGTATCTCTTGTCTCAAATGTTTGGTTTAACTGCGACACTAGTAACTGGGAATCGAGGTAGATGTGCATATCACGTATACCCTCATGGATTGCATCGCACATCAATCTGATGACAGTGTCATATTCTTCCTGATTTTTTATTGTTGAACTGATGCACACACCGTTTGAGTAGAGTGGCAATCGGTCAGGGTGGTAGATGATGCAGGTAGCTACGGCTAAACATTGAGACCATCTTGATGCTCCATCAAAAAATCTAAAATAGGGTTCAGTTTGGTGATCCATGGTGGCACTTTGAGCACTTTTATATAATTATTTTGATCAAAAATATTTTAGTGGTTGGGGTTGTGTACGTTCACTCTAGGGAAGGGCTGTTTTGGCCCTTATGGGTAGAAATTCTTGAGGTAAAGTCCATTGACGGGGTTGCTGAGGTAGGTCCCGTTTGGTTCTATCAAGATGTATGCCCCCTGTTCGAGGTAATTTTTGATGATGTATGGTCCTTTCCATAAGGTTTCAAACTTTCCTGGCCCTAGGGCTTATTTTGCGACATCATAGTGGAGGACTAATTATCCCTCGGTGAATGAGAAAGGGGTGATGTGGCGATCAAATGATGCTTTTACCCATTTCTTGTGGGCCTCATTGTATTGCAGTGACTTTCGTCAAATTTCGTCGACAAGCTCTAGTTGTACTAGGCATTGTTCTAGAGGCTGGGTATCATCGAGTAGTTCAATGGCAGCATGTAAACTTGTGATCTTGCGGAAGTCAATGCAAAAGCACAAGGTACCTTAATATTTTGCGACAGGAATAGGGTAGAAATCCTGGGACGTGGGGGCGGCTGGAATCCTATTTCCAATATGTGGTGGATCATGCCATCGACATTCGGTGGGGGAAGAATATCTATAATGGGATTCTACATGAACAAAAGGTTGGGTTCCCCGCTAGGTCGATGGTCAATTTCCTGTAGGTAGAAATTGTGCCTACCGCAGAGATTACTGAATGTTTCCATTAGCGAGCATACTTCTGGTGTGTGATTTTGGCCAGTGAAAATAGTGCATGGTATCACTATGCCAACAGAGTAGATTGTGTGAGATTCTACACTACTCGTTGTTCCTGATGTGGATGCTTGGAAAGGGTATTTCATAGAAGAGGTTGTCTTATGTTTCCATTTCTGTATTGTTGGCTTGGGTGCGTCTACCTCTTTGGGGGAGTGTAGACTCAACGCTGCTCTTGCCGCACTTAGCTTGGGGAAGTGTACACATTTAATCGTATGGTGAAAGTGTGAAAAAATCTAACAATAGGTACGCATGATTTTCTCTTGGTTAGAGAGAAGCTTCTGAGGGAGAGAAGAGACTATACGAAAATTGTTTGCAAGGTGCTTCAGCTCTCTGCACTGGTTGACCCAGTGGTCATTCAGGCTGCATAGCCCACATGTTATCATAGGCTTGGCCGGGGTCATGCTTGGTTGGTGTGTTGTCTTAGCTTGCTTGTTACACCACCGTGGGAGTGGGGATGTTGACCCGATGATGTTCTTTTTATGCCATTCCCAGAGGTTGTCCTGTCTCTTCTCTATGGTATGAATCATGTTGATGGTGGGACGAAGTTGCGAGGCATAAATACAATGTCATTCATAATTGTTTCCTTGACATATAAGGCAAAATATCCTTGATATGACGGTTCAGTTGTGCTCAGTTTGAGGTCTGACGAGGAACCAACATCGTAACACTGCTAAATCAGGACAGGTGATGACCGCATGATTGGGCATCTTGCATAATGTGCATGTCGGTCTTCTCTGTAGAGAGTGGTTAGGGGTAACTAGGGGTTCCCTGATTGATCGCTTTTCGACTGACAAGAACATGATGGATCTTCTTGTCACATATTCATGGGTTGTGGAGTTGTCCGTGGACTCCACATCCATGTCATCTTCTTGGGAGAGGTGGACTATGGTAGAGTGTAAGCTAGTGAGGGCTAGCCGGAATCGGGGGATATAGTGACAATTATCCAAAAGGTGATTTTCAGCGCATAATGGACATGTGAATTGTGCTGCCTACAATCCAAAGTAGTAAACCCTTTCTATAGGATACCATCGATGGATGAGTTCCAAGGATGCACACTCTTCTAAGAAGTGACCACATTCATCGCATAGCATGCAACATATAACAGGCATGACTGGGGGTCTTTCTTGTGCCCTTCGTTGTTCCTCCTGTAGGTAAAAGATGGTACGAGGTTCATTTTCGGATGTCTAGGTGGAGGGATCCTCTTGATAGGATCGCTCAATGGCGTGTAAGGTGTCCCCATATCATGGGATCTCTAGGTAATGGTGGGTATAGTTCCCATATTTTCTACAGAGGGCAAATGCGTGATTGGTAAGCAATGCTTTGCCTTTACCTTTGATGGTAGGTTCCTTTTTATGGGAACGCGACGTCACGATGTCTATCTCAGATCCAAGGAGTGGTTTTAATTCATCCAGCTCTGGATAGATATGGGTAGGGTGACCTATTATGTCGCATATGGCGCAGACTGGTGATACCCGTTGAATGACAGGGGTCACCATCTTCTTTCCTCTTTTCTTGTTTTTCTTAGCCCTAATCACCAGTTATTCCAATGGGAATTTCCTTTGCAGGGGTGGTTTCGACTATTTCTTGGATGAGTGGGGCCTCCTCATGACTGAGGGGCTTCAATGCTGTGGTAGTGACATAGGTGGCTCCTGTTACTGCAGGGGGAATGAGGTACCAAACTGGGATTGCCAATGATATTTTGGGTAATACCAGTATTTCCAAAACCTGTTGGGAGACAAAACCAGCTGGGGGTAAAGGAAAGGTGTTTGGGAGGCTGCGTAGGCTAGAGAGGTTATCGTGGCCAATGAATCGGTGCCATTACTTCTTATGTCTGTGTCCTAACTAGCTTCGGTTCTTGATGTGGGCATCATGCACACCAGAGCCCCTATGACATCGGGCGATGACTTAGAGATTATGGGAGGATCTCCTAGGAATGACCCTAGAACGGACGAAGGTTTGAACTGGCCAGGGCCATATTCTTGGTACCCTAAGAGAGCATCTGAGGATGTGTCTACATAGGGTAGAATTACATCTGTGTTCGTTCGGGGTCGCTTCTCACTATGTGTCAGTTGGTCTACAGTAATGATGTGGTCCTCATGGGGGAACATCATGATGCAGAAGACGGAGGAGGCTATGGCAGACATGGCATACATATAACTCTGCCAAGGAGTATATTGTAGTCCAAGTGAGCATCCAAGACTTCAATGTCTATGTGGACCGTTTTTCTGGCTAAGCAAATCGGGACGTTTTGGTAGAGGTCAACGGGGGTCAAAGGACGACCTTTGTATGCTCTAAGCATGATGACTGAGGGTTTTAGTTCGGGAGAACCTAACTTCTGCAAAAAAAATTTGGACATGATGCATGTGGATGCACCCTCGTCTATGACACATCGGTGAATTGTGATATTCTGGACCGACACTGGTATGTAGAAGGTGACCATGGAAGGAAGCCTAGGGGTGGCTTTGTCTAAGTCAAAAGCCATTAGACGTGTATCGGCAGGGTCAATAGTGCCTAACGCGGAAAGTAGGGCTTTTTGTTGTTTTGGACATGACTGCAATACTTCCAAAGCTGACATAGCAGTGGGAGATTATGCTAAATCTTCCACGATACTATAATTATGGGCCACTTTGGAGTAGTTTCTTCCTTGCCTATTGGGAACCTTCGCCATTTTCGGCAATGGTTCTATAGGAATATTTGAAATGGTCAAAGGTACAGTTGGTGCACTGGTACTTTCCCCCGACGTATTGGTTTCTGGTGGGGTGTCATAATTGTGATTCCGTGTTTGGAAAAACATCTCTTCACTAGTCATGTAGATTTAATGACTGATTTTCCTGGACTCATCTGTATTTTGCTACTGAGTGCTTACCGTCCCTGGATGGGGGAAAGGTTTTTGTATTACAGCTGGTTGCTAGGAAGATTCTCCTTATCCTCATTACTTTGTAGCTTCTTCAGCTCAAGAGATTGGGATAGTGGTGAGTATAGTGGCCGTACTCACCACATATCGAACAAGAATGGTTTGTTCGAAGAGG
This sequence comes from Pinus albicaulis, assembly GCA_034641835.2. Taxonomy (NCBI): domain Eukaryota; kingdom Viridiplantae; phylum Streptophyta; class Pinopsida; order Pinales; family Pinaceae; genus Pinus; species Pinus albicaulis. The sequence goes on from CM076575.1 coordinate 846,162,753, forward strand.
TGGCCTTTTTCTCTACCGTTGGGAATTTGTCGGCTCCTAGTTTTGATTTCGGTTGGAGTTGCCTCTAGCTTGGGATTGTGGTGGGCACTACTGGTTGCTGCCCCGCTATCCAGGGTTTCATTTTGGCTTGTTTTTTGATTTTTTCTTCACCATGTTAGGAGGGTAGTTCTCCTGGTTGTGTTGGTATGGTTGGTTTTGGGACAGCTACACAAAGTTTACCTGTGCATTGGTTTGCATAGGTGGGTCGTGTGCTGGGAACTGAGCATAACGCGGTCCTTGGTTCTCACCTGGCTATTGGAGGGAAGCTCTTCCTTCAATGTTTCTTTCTGCATGCTGATTCCCCTGAGCTAGAGGATAAGGTCCTCCCTGGTGATATGCTGGCACCCTATTGGTTAAATTTTGCTGAGGCATATGATGACTTTGAAAACTGGGTTGAGGTATGTTCTGGGTAGAATTGTATGTGTAACCAGGGTTTTGACTACTGTTTCCTAGGTAATCTTGGGTTAATGACCCAATTAGTCCATCTGCAGAGTTCGATGCTCCTAGAAATTCTTGATAAGTTTGCAAGTGCAGGGCATTAGGCAGGATGTTGTAAATGTATCCTAACTGCGTATAAATCAGCTCAAGCTCCTGGGCTTTGTTGATTGCGTCCTCTTCGAATATGGGATTATGTTGCACCACATCCTTTGAAATCTCTACCGTAAGAGTTCTCAAGAACAAATCTAAGAGAACTTGATCATTGAGTTTATCTTTACATAAACTGCGATGCTGCCTCCATTCATGGAGATGGTCTGAGATATGGACGGTGGGGGTTTGTCTAAAATGAGTCAGTAATTCCATTCCAGAATCATGGTGAATGGGTAACTGAAAATATGTTAGGAACGTGGTAGCGAGGGCGCTAAAGGTTCCATGTGAAGCAGAGGGTTGCTCCACGTACCACTTCACGACTACTCATGTAAGAGTGCGTTGAAATAATCTCAATCGAATAGTGTCGTTATGATACTGTTCGATGAGCACACAGGTGAAAGGTCATGACATGATTACCTTGGTCTTCCGCTTGCTTTCCTTCAAACTTTGGAATATCCAAAGGGAGATTCATGGGCATGGGAGGTGACATAGGATTGTGGGTGATGGGGTTATTCGTCAGCTTGGTTAAATCGGGTAGATTCAACGAAGCTAAGTAAGGTGACTGTGAGTTTGACATAATTGCACTATGTGAAAACACAAAGTTCTGGTCAGGAAGACGGTTAGTTTGTGACGTATCCTGTTGTGTATTTGGATGGCTTCCCGAATGGTATGCACTCCTCTGCCCCTAGGGGTTGTGGGAGGAGTGGTGTGTGGTGTGGTGTTGGGAGACCAACTAGGGTTCCCAACTACGACTGCCCCAATAAAGGACGAACCAATAATGGTGGCAACATTCTGTCTTTGACGCCTGAATGGCGAAAGACCTGGTACCTGATCCAGGTGGATATTGGTGGTCACCCGCCTATTCCACTTGGGGCTCCACCATTGTCTATTTCAGTTTTTCAGTTTCGGCACAGTTTACTATTTTTAGCAGTTTTTCGGGTCCTAAACTTCCGGAGCCGTTTTGAGGCCCTAAACGACGTTTTTTGGGAAAACGGAGGGCAACATGGGTCCATGGACCCATGTTGCCCGTTCCAAATTTGTAGTCCTCGGATAGATCTTTCTAACGAGGTATGGTACGCGTCAAACGGAGATCGTATGCCAAAGTTACGCCCCTGGGAAGTTGAAACACCAATTTACCCAAGCGGGGCCCATAGTTTTGGCGCTTCATCTCCTAGGGTTAGGGTTTTGGCTGTTTAGGATTTCCCATTGTTTCTAAATGATAAATAGGCCCTCGAGCCTCATTGTAACACAGTTCAGAGGCCTGTAGCCGTCACATCTCTTCTCAGAGATAGCTACCAGTGCCCTAGCTAGTTTTATTTCCATTCTGTCTGTAAGCAAATTTCAGTTCTTTGATATTAATGAAATGAAGTGTTATTTCCGCTGCATCTCTATCTTTATGGTTATGTGTTTATTCTGTTGCGTTCCTGCGTAAATCCGGATCAGTGGTATCAGAGCGGTCTGCTTTTTCTCGATCCTTCTTTGCATGTCCCCAACGAGGTCGGGGTATAAGGAGCTAGGGCTTGATCTGGTGGAACCTTTGCAAGATCAGCCTCGCAAACCTCGACGGACGCCCATGGGGGACGAAAAGAAAGATGAGGGAGCAGGAGATCCTATCAAAATATTGCTCGAGGAGGCCCTCGAAAAGCAAAGGAACGTGATGATGGATAGCTTTGCTCAGATCCTTCAACGGCTGCCCACCGGCGGCGCATCTGCATCCAGTAGCCACCCTGGAATGGCGACTCCTTTTAAGGTACAAGTAAATTTTGACATTCCCATATTTGAGGGTCAAATAGACGCAGATGCCGTAGATAGATGGTTGAATCTATTAGAAGGATATTTCTCTGTTCATGACTTTTCAGACCGGGAGACGATTATTTTGCACTCCTCAAAGCTACCCCCCATGTTAAGGACTGGTGGGAAACCTACTGTGAGAACAAGGACCAGACAGAACCCTCTCTGTTCTCGGCCGTACCAACTTGGAATTCTTTCCGAGACGCCGTCAAGGAACAGTACTATCCCGTGGGGGGCTATGAGGACAAGTACATACAATGGACCACGCTGCGACAACAAAGGGATCAAGATGTGCATGAGCTGACGAATCTGTTCCATACCCTGCGCAAAAAGTTGGGTATCAAAGATTCAGAGAAACATCTGGTGCTAAAGTATCGCAGCTATCTGCACAAATACATTCAGGAGGAAATGGAGTTCCTTGACATCTCCTCGCTTGGTACGGCATACCGGTATGCTGCCAAGATTGAGCAGAAATTCAAGCAGAAGAAGAGAGACTTTGGATCTGCGAATCAAAAGCAAGGGAAAGGTGCTTCCAAACCGCAGAACAAAGGACCAAGCCAAGGCATGGTGGCTAAAGACAACTCATCGAAGCCACAAGAAAAGAACAGCACCGCAAAGCCAAAGAAGGACACGGGAAAGTGGTGTGAGTTCCATAAGAGCTCCACTCACAACACAAGTGTGTGTCGGGCCAAGCAGTCGCTAGTGGCCGAGATGAGGGCTTCTGAGTCAGATGCATGCTCCGACTCCGAATCAGAACCTGAAAAGGGGAATGAAAAAGGGAAACAGATTATTGATGCGGAGCCCAACGCCACTGTTGCCACTACAAAGGTCCAGAAGGAGGAACCGGAAGATTGAGAGGAGGAGGAACGTCTCTTCCACTCCCAGATGTGGGTAAAGGGCTCCCCTGTACAGTTCATTGTCGACAATGGGAGCCAAAAGAACCTCATTTCAGCAGACGTTGTGAAGCGGTTGGGCTTGCCGACCACAGCTCACCCACATCCATACACCATCGGGTGGCTTCACCAAGGACGAGATCTCCGCGTCAGCCGGCAGTGTCGCCTTCCCTATAGCATCAAGCCCTTCACAGATGAGGTATTATGTGACGTTGCTCCTATTGATGTTTCTGATGTATTATTAGGACAACCATACTTGTGGAAGCGTCATGCTGTGTATGAGTCTCGACCTCGTGCTGTTATTGTTACTTTGGGAAATAAGTTGTACGGGATACCAGAGGTACCACCTCCTGCCGCTATCTCTTTGGTTACTGCAAAACAATGCAGTAAGCTCATTTCCCAAACCAGGAAATTCATTTTCCTGATGATCCGCCCCCAGGGCAAGAAGAAGACGGTGGCCACGACCTCCAAACGGGGCTCCTCTGCACAACAACAACAAATGGATAAGGTTGTGGAGGAGTACAAGGACATATTCACCTCACCCACAGGGGTTCCTCTGCACTGTCAGGTCAAGCACCCGATTGATCTGACCCCCGGTGCGCCGCTACCTAATGGACCGATCTATCGGCGCTCTGTTCTGGAGAATGATGAAATCAAGAGGCAGATTCAAGAGCTGTTGCAGAAAGGTCACATCAGACCAAGTTCATCGCCCTGTGGGAGCCGATCGTGTTGGTACAGAAGAAGGATGGGACGTGGAGACTCTGTATTGACTATCGGGCGCTGAACAAGATCACTGTCCGGAATAGGTACCCAATCCCACGGATTGATGACCTTCTGGACCAACTCAAAGGTGCAAAATATTTAAGCAAGATCGACCTGAAGTCTGGGTATCACCAGGTACCAATTGAACCCTCCGATGTGTGGAAGACTGCCTTCAAAGCCAAGGAAGGCCTTTTCGAATGGCTGGTCATGCCTTTCGGGTTGACGAATTCTCCCGCCACCTTCATGAGGATGATGGATGACATCTTGCGGCCATTCACCAACTCATTTGTAGTGGTGTACTTGGATGACATTCTGATCTTCAGCCAGACTTGGGAAGAGCACCTTCACCACATCCAACAAGTCCTCCAAACACTGTGGCAACACAAGTTGTGTGCCAATTTGGAGAAGTGCACTTTGGCATGACCCAGGTTCAATATAAGGATCATTATTGATGAAAGGAAGTGCATGTGGATCGACCAAGATCCAAGTCATTCGGGATTGGCCGGCTAACATATATGACAGCGACTTTACGGGTCTTGCTAATTTCTTATCGGAGGTTCGTGTTGAGATTCTCTCCTTATCACTTGGCCCTTGAGTCAAGTCACCAAGGGAGGAGCGAGAGCAAAATTTTTTTGGTCGGAACCTCAACAAAAGGCATTCATAGAACTGAAAAACCACCTCTTTTCTGCCCCAGTGCTCACTTTACCAGACTTGCAACAGCCATTTGAGATCGAGACAGATGCCTCTGACTATGCTATTGGGGCAGTTCTTACTCAACAGGGACATCCAGTGGCATTTCATAGTGAGACATTGTCTGACACAGTTCGCAAGTACCCCACATATGAAAAAGAAATGTACTCCATTGTGCAAGCTTGTCGACAATGGAAGCATTACATTTTGGGGAAGGAAACAATCATCCACACAGACCACAGGCCCCTGCAGTTCATACAGACACAAGGGGAGTTGCAGAATGATCGCCATCAGAAGTGGTCTACATATCTGCAACAGTTTCATTTGAACATCAAGTATAAGAAGGGTAGCACCAATCATGTTGCAGACTACCTCAGCCGACCACCGATCGTGGCGCTCACCACTGTACTCAACGCTTGTGGGCACGAGACTTCTGATTGGCCGCTTCTCTATGAGAGTGACCCAGAATTCGGCCAAACTTACAAGGCACTCTTGGGGGGTATGCAAGTTCCAAATTTTCACCTCCAAGATGCACTTTTATGTCACATGGGACACCTTTGTGTTCCTTCAAACGAGCGTGCCAAGATGATATGGGAAGCACACTACAGTCGAGTCGCTGGGCATTTCGGGGTCGAGAAAATAGTAGCAATCCTGCAGAAGTATTTCTATTAGCCGAACCTTCGAAAGGATGTCGAGAAGCACATCAGATCCTGCACTGCTTGTGCCATTGCCAAACCGACCATCAAGAAGCAAGGCCTATATACTCCTCTACCTACCCCTAGTGGACCTTGGGAATCCATCTCCATGGATTACATGTCGGGCCTACCTTCTACTAAGCAGGGAAATGACTGTGTTTTTGTGGTCGTCGACAGATTCTCGAAGATGGCCATTATGGCGGCTTGCAAGAAGAATATCACAGCAGAAGCCACTGCTAAACTCTTCTTTGAACGAGTGTGGGTGCACTTTGGGATCCCACAGTCTATCATATCAGATCGGGATAGCAGGTTCCTCAGCACATTTTGGTCCAGCCTCTAGTCGATGTTGGATACCAAGCTCACCAAGTCCACAGCTTTCCATCCCCAAACAGATGGCCAGACAGAGGTCGTCAACAGAATGATTGTACACATTCTGCGCATGTACAATTCAAAGCATCCTCGCACATGGGACGAGAGCCTCCCTTATATACAACATAGTTATAATCGAGCTCTCCACAGTTCAATCGGCCATAGCCCCTTTCAGGTGGGCTTGGGATTCCAGCCACTATGCCCCATTGACGTAGCCATGCCATTTGCAACTGCTCAGGCCAATTCAGCTCATGTCCACTCTGAAGTTGACAAAGCCAGTAGCTTCATCGAGCGCATTCAACACATCCGCCAACAGGTTCATGATATATTGGACAGAGCCAATGCCAAGTACAAGCAACGCCATGATCAACAGCGGGTGCCACACAACTTCCAGGTGGGTGACAAAGTATGGCTACATTTGCAGAAGGAGCGCCTCACTGGACCCCACCGCAAGCTTCGCCCGCTTCGATACGGGCCGTACACCATCACCAAGGCTGTAGGGAACAATGCATTCGAGCTCAGTATTCCACCATTCCTTGGTCTGCACCCAGTCTTCAATGTGGATCGCCTTCATCCTTACTTCCCACCTCTACTGGACACCTCGGACATTGCAGAACAACTCACACCAACTGAGTTAAATCCAGACTGCATGGAGCAGGCCACCACAGATTGCATCATGGACATGCAAATCAAGAACACTCGCCAGCAGAAGATCCAACTATATCGGGTTGTCAAAGCTGGCCAACTCCTGCACCAAGGAAAGTGGTTCACCAGGGACCAAGTTCAGCAGAAATTTCCTCATCTCATGGAGGAGCTTAACGCAATGGGGACCATTGCTTCCTAAGGGGGGAGGAATGATCCAGGTGGATATTGGTGGTCACCCGCCTATTCCACTTGGGGCTCCACCATTTTCTATTTCAGTTTTTCAGTTTCGGCACAGTTTACTATTTTTAGCAGTTTTTCGGGTCCTAAACTTCCGGAGCCGTTTTGAGGCCCTAAACGACGTTTTTTTGGGAAAACAGAGGGCAACATGGGTCCATGGGCCGATGTTTCCCATTCCAAATTTGTAGTCCTCAGATAGATCTTTCTAACGAGGTATGGTACGCGTCAAACGGAGATCGTATGCCAAAGTTACGCCCCTGGGAAGTTGAAACACCAATTTACCCAAACGGGGCCCATAGTTTTGGCGCCTCATCTCCTAGGGTTAGGGTTTTGGCTGTTTAGGATTTCCCATTATTTCTAAATGATAAATAGGCCCTCGACCCTCATTGTAACACAGTTCAGAGGCTTGTAGCCGTCACATCTCTTCTCAGAGATAGCTACTAGCGCCCTAGCTAGTTTTATTTCCATTTTGTCTGTAAGCAAATTTCAGTTCTTTGATATTAATGAAATGAAGTGTTATTTCCGCTGCATCTCTGTATTTATGGTTATATGTTTATTCTGTTGCGTTCCTTCATAAATCCGGATCAGTACCCCTCCTGGTAATGGGGGGAGGTCTGAAAGATGCCTAGATCGACGAGGTCTGTTGGGTTTGTCGTGGTGTCTACTAGGTTTGGTTTTTGGAAAAAAATTGAGAGGATAGAGTCTATGATCAAAGAAAAATTATGGTCACATAAATAAAACAAAGCGAAAATAAAATAAATTTTCCCTTTAATTTAAGTTATGTGATCAAGCAATAAAAAAAGTGGTTTTTGTTTATTTGCCTATGATACTCAAAATACTAGAAGAATTATGCTTCCTCACACACTCAAATGTAACTAGGCCTTGAGAAGATTTCTTGCGAGTGCTAGCACAACGTCCCGTAAGACCTAGTGACGCCCCCAGTCAACCGAAGAAAATCCACCAAGGTAAGGGTAGAGGTTCTGGTGCTTGCTTGCACCATCACCTATATGGAAAAGGATGCCCTAGTTTTTGGCCACTAAGAACCACCGTCCCACGTGAGTGTTTGAGTCTTGGGCTTCTTGGTAGTCAGCTAACAGTACTGAGTATCAGCCAAGTTAGTTATACTTGACTGATACCTGCCCGCACTGCGCCTAATCCTAACCCCCTCTGAAATGGGTCTTTGTCGCGCTCGATTTTTCTTTGCCGTGGGCTGATAGGTGGATTTGAAGCTCCCTAAATAGACAAATTATATGTTTCAAGATGAATTATGATCAAGAAATCTTATTGGATGCCTACCCCCTTGATCCTAACTTAAGCTATAAATTCTTTTGTGGCCCCTGTGGGGAGAATTTACTGAGTTTGGTTAACTTAGTTTTAGGTGTCTTTGCTTCGCTTAGTGGGTGAGTGCGTCTGAGCACAAAGTGGACAAGCACATAGTTTGAACGTGTGGATATTCAATGATCCTTTACAAATCCCCTATTTAAACTATATTGTATTGTTCCTGGCTCAAAAGAAAAACATGTGCGGATAATGTGTCGCTTTCTATTTTTCCTAGTTAATCTATGCGATCAACTATAGGGAAATGGCGAATTGTGAATAGGGAGAATACATATGCTTACCTAGGATCACCGGAGGGTGCAAAGGTAGTAGAGATTACTTTCTCTTCTATAAACAATTCAATCCTAGTCCTGAAATTCCTAGTGCAAAAAATGAACTAAACTAAAACTTTAAGACTAGAAAAAACAAAACTAGCTATGCATGCATGGTCTTGGGCCACTTATTTTGGCTAGTTATCTAGGTGTGTTCGTACCAAAATTTGCAAAAAATATTTTTTTTCAGAATGCAAGTTATTTTGTCCCCTACTAAAACTATGTGTGAACTTTGCAAAAATCAAATTGAAGTAAAACTAACACTAAGCCTACAAAAATCAGCTAAGAGTGAACTTCAACCAATGCTGGTAGGTGTATTAGGGGTTGCCAAGCACTTCACAAGAAGGAAAAGACATAAATAAGGGAGAAATTTCTCATTTTGTATTTTGCGTGCAAAAGACTGAAATAGGCGCGATGTCTGCACCCGGGTCAGCTCTGAACACACGCCCCGGGCATGTCTGTGTGAGGAAAAAGCGTACAAAGTCCTGCAAGAGAATTTTTTGAAGTTGTTTTGCCTCAGTATATCACTTGGGATGAACTAGTGTCTGCAAGAGAAATTAGTAGAAATTCAACTCCACTCCATAGCATAGACAAAGGTCTCTGCAAGAAAAAGGCACAACCACATAAGCATGGTAACAAACGTTAGTGGTGTCACCAATCCTATTGGAGTGTGTTTGGTGAGCATATGTACGAAATCACACCAACTTAAGGAGTGTGGTATACCCACTTAAGTTATTGGTAACAGGAAGAAAAAGAAGTGGAGTCAAGCAAGTTAGAGGAACAAGCTAGAATCATAACCATACTAGATAGAGAAATAGAATTCATATTAAACTAAAAACTAAAACAAATAAACATGAGCTCTGAAAAGAGTCAAACGACAAAAATAATACGAACGATGGCTCTAGGCCCCTCTTATTGAGCGCTGGTAGTAATAAGAGTCAAACTTTACCCTCTTGCCAAAGGACCCCTAGACCATGGGTTCTAGGTCCTGATGCGAGAATTTTTTTATCCCAAGCTTGCCTCAGTGTAGTCTCCCTCTCTCTCTACTTTGATGGATTGAACTTGCTGGATGGCCAAAAATTGAGTCCCCTCTATCTTCAGCTCCGTCTCACACACTGCTGGTATTACTTGGGCAATTTTGGCCAGCATAACAATGTGTTCACAAAATCTTCATCTCACGGTGGCCTTATATAGGATATTTTCAAATCCTCCCTTCCCTCTCTTGGTACATCGTGGATGGTGACCCAAGAGAGGGGTATGATTCCTTTGTGTGCTCCAAATATTTCATTGTGTGCTCATTTGGTGTATAAGGAGGCATTGGTGGTGGTCATTAGGTGGCTTCAAGTGAGGGATCACTTGTCATTTTCTTTGTGTGGTCTCGGATAGTGACATTCCGCCACTCCCGGGATTGAGTGCATATCGAGCAACAAGACGCAAAAAAGGTGCTCTTCACGAAGGATTATGCGCGCAAAGAGAATTTAGGATCTGTTCAAATTTTATTTTCTTAGACCTTAGAGATTTTTAAACACTTTCCATGTTCTGTAATGTCTTCCAGCCCTATAAACCCTTTTGCTTGACATTAAATAATGCTGTCTTCTGTTGTACGATTTTCCAGTGTTAATGGAGGGGGTAGAGAATTAATGCGGAAAATGATGGAGATAGTAGAGGAATAAATGCTATATGATGGAGATAGTGGAGAAGCACTTGCAGAGATGATGGAGGAAGTGGTGCATTAAATGCACACATGATGGATAAAGTGGAGAAGTAATTGCAACAGTGATAGATATCATGGAGGACAACACAGTCTTTATGGAGGCTAGTGGCCACATGTGCAGCGTAGTTATGAGGTAGGCCAAGGCTAGGGAAGTCTCACAACCATAAATCAAGATGAGGGAAACAAAGAAAATCAGTTTGAATATTATTATTGTTTGGTATTTACGACATTTTGCACGCTTCAGCTGTTTATCTAAGTCTGTTGTGTTGTTTAGCACATGGGTGTCTCCAAGCCGATATCCCACCCTTATCCACGGGGGAATTCGAGTGCCTACTCTCAAAAGGTTTCTTTGAGCAGCCATTCATCATCCGGAAACAATGCCACATTCAACCCCTCTCTTCAACACTTCCAGCTATAGGAATTAATCATTCTTGCACTAGAGTTTGAGAGAAGGAAGGAAGTTCCAAGCATGTCAGCTTGGAATCCCGTGAGGGATCAACCCCTCACTTGGTGAGATCATTTCCATCAGTTGCGAGAAACATTGCATCATCTAGCAACAGGCTACAACATCAACCCTCTTGAAATTGTAGTCACTTCCAGCAGTTGTGTAGTTCAGCAGCTGCACTTGAGAGGAGGAGCTAGAACTCATGATTTCAGCTTGGGAATCAGGACAATGGGTCATCCATTCATGCATTGAGCTTATTGGGTGCTATTTAAGAAGTTATTTCATCAGTTCAACCTCATCTCAGAATTTAATGATGAGGAGTCCGTAATTCAGCCAACAGGGGTGTAGTTTGCAACCCAAAAAGGGCCGAAAATCAAAATTCAAAATATGGCCAAACCATTTCTGGCTTTTTCTGGGTGTTTCAAGTAAAGTCCGTGGTTAAAATCCTAGATATTTTTTAGCAATCTAGTAGAATATTGCACATGGTTCTTCTTCTGAGCAACAACGGTTTCCAGCAGCAACATCATTAGTAGCAACACCATTTTCAGTGCTAGGATTTAGAGTTATTACCACTTCTTATTGGCTTAAGTGCATCTTCTTTGAAGCACTATGTATTTTATATTTTCTATTGTTTATAATGAAATGACTCGGCTTTTTTTTCTCATGGTTATGATGTCTTAATGTAATTTCTAGTTGCAACATATTTCCGGCATTATCCATATTTTAGTGCTATATTCTTGTTTTTCTTTATTTGGAATGTTGTTGATGTTCTATATTCCTATCTTTCCCATTTTGGAATATTACATGAGTGTTCTATCATTGGACTTGAAATAATATATTGAGGATCTATTAGTAACAATATTATGAAAAATCTCACGAATAACCTTGATACCTTGATACATGACTTTATCTCTTCTATTAATTCAGTTTTAAGCCAAACCATGGTACTCAAATGGATCGATGGCTTGCTTCTTGAAAATTTTCTAAGTATGAAATAATTACATTTCTCTACTTCCCTTAGAATGACAATCCTTACAAGCCAAATTGGTTCAACTAATAAGATGATGACTTTTAAGATTAGGGTAATGGTTTTATGATTGGATTTATTTTTCTTATTGGATTAACTCTTTTCATTCATAACTTTATTATCTCACTATTTTTTCCCAATGCATGACTAGATTGATACCTAGCCATATCCTCTTGAAGAATTGGAAGTATCTGAATAGTTAGGATGAATTTTTGCATCTGTTAAGGATAAGAATTAGTCTATATGACATTCTCATACATAGATATTCCACTTAATTAAATTAGTGGGTTAAAAATAATGTCCTTCTTAGAGGATTATACAAAATTCATTTTCACATGGATTCAATGCTTAAACCAATTCAGCTTTCATAGATTATTTTCGTTGAATATTTAATCTTCCAAGATGAATAGGTACAAAAATTTCATTTTTTGAGTCACTCCATGAATTTGGTTGTGGGTTAAGTCACTAGTGTCTCACACATACTATTGAAATTATGATGGGATGAAAGGAATCAACACTAAATATATTCTCTCCTATCAGTTAGAAATGTACTCAACTACCTTCCCATGACCAATAGGGTATTGAACTCGAACCTTACCTCCATTTATTGATATCATTTTCAATTTTAACACCAATGGGAGCTTCCCAAAACACACTATATCTTTCTATTGGAAGACTATTTGCATAAATTATTTGATATTAATAACAAAATATAATCATTTTAACTAATTAGCCAACTCATTCATATGTCATATAAAATTCAAATAAAATGCATAAAAAAATGATTAATCCACAAATGCTAAAAAATCTAATTCCATTCTTTATATGTAATATTCATTAACATCCTAATACTGGTACAACATTCCATAAATGAAAATGCACAAATTCCATGACCTTTCAAAATAATGATTCCATCAAGAAAGTAGGTACTTAAAAAAAATGTAGGTTTTTATTTCACTTGTTTAAAAAAATAATAATAATAATATGAGGAAATGTGAGTTGAAGGGTTATTGTCGACTGGATAAACTTTCAGATATGTCCCGATGTTGGACCTTGGACCTTGGTTGCACTTGAATTTCTCTAATTTTTAAAAGGAAGAAGCTAATGTAGGGACAAATCCAAAGTGATTTGACAGTCCTGGTCTGTCTCTTTCTTGCACAACTCGCTCTGGCCCTTTTTTGGAAATTCGCTTTTCTCGCTTCTGTTGTTGGCGATGTCAGTTTTGTGGGCTCCACCCTTCACCCACAACGACCCTCCGCCAGCATCTTCTATATCTTTACTGCTACCACTGGAGGCAGACAGTAGGAATGTTTGGTTGAATTTGGCAATCCCACTTTTAATTTGAATTCATAAAACCTGCTCAGCCAATGCTTTTCGCTGCTGCTGCAACAAACTATGGGAGGCCATTTTGGTGGTTAACGAATTCAACCGATGGTTTTCACTACTGCTGCAACAAACTATGGGAGGCCATTTTGGTGGTTAACGAATTATCCATGGATGTCAAAGGATGCCAAAGTGAGATGAGCTACACACATTTCTGTGGCTTGCAAATGCCCAGACTTCACGGTGATCTAGATTCATTCATTTCTTGTAGCAAGTTGGAAAGGGTTTCACAGTCCCCCGAAGGTCTACTTCTGAAAACTGGCATATAGGTCCAATAATATCTTCATCTAGATTGGATTTGGCGTAGTTTTGTTACACTTCTAGGATCCACCTCGTTCGGGTAAGTGATTCCAGCCCATCCATTTTATACATTTGACCCTTTCCTGACATTAGTTCAACTTACCCACACGGGTCATAGTTCATTAATACCCAACCCTATTTTTCCACGATGTCATTTTCCACCCATGATTGGGAATCTATAAGGAAAAACTTAAAATATAAATTTGTTTTTATTAAGAGTTCTCATAAAAATTATGATGGAAAAAAAGCAAAAATATTGGTTTTCAAATTGTAAGGTTAATTGAAACCAAAAAAATCCCAAGGTAATAAGATATGAGTTATCAAAATTCATATTTGTGAATTGTTTCTTGAATTTTAGTTTGGAGTTGAACTTACAAAACTTGGTCCTGTAGGGTGGAGATCATAAGATATTAGTGCGCCAGGAACAAGGGCTGCCTAGAAGGAAAAAGGTGTGTTCTTCCTCGGGTGAAGATGACTGGAAAGAACTAGTACAGGAGGATATTAGGTGCAAACCTCCTATAGTCGAATCACCCCAAGTACTAGTCACAGAACTAGTCGAAATCGCAGGTGAGTACAGGAGGATATTTATGGCACCTACAAGTCCTTCTATTGATTTTCCAATTGGAAACATTATAGTAGATGCACCAATGAAGCCCATTCCTTTAACGACTCTGTCTAATTTTCATGGGCTTTCTTATGAAGACCCTGATACATTCCTTTTCTAATTTGACATTTTCTGTCGAGGGTATGATTATATTGCTGATGCTCGGAAGCTAAAAGTATTTCCTGATACTTTAAAGGGGAAAACCCTGCGATGGTTCATGGGTTTAGGAGGAAAAACTATTTATTCAGGGGATGCGATGAAAGAAGTCTTTTTGGAAAAATACTGGGAATACTGTAAATCCCGTGACATCAAGGAGGAGATTTTTAAGTTTGCGCAGAAGGAGTACGAGAACATGGAAGATTGTGTGGAACGATTCAAATATATACTACAGAGATCAGGCCATACTGACCTGGATAAATATATCCTAAAGATCATCCTTCTCCGGGAACTGAGGGAAGATTCCCTGCAAATTTTGACCATAGTATGAAAGAGGGATGTTTCGAAAGAAGAATTCGACACCATCTATGAGTTGTGCATTCAGTGTTCATGAGGGGCTGCAAGAAGTGGACAAGGAATTTAGTCATTAAAGAATTTTGGTGGAGGGGTTACAAAGGCAGAAATTAGAAACCTACTGGATAACCTAAGGACTAATATCCTAAGCACATTATCCATCCAGATGGACACTTTGCAAGAAAAACAAAAACAAATAGAGTTGGAGAAGACTATGGCTATATTCTGCCCATAGTGAAAAAAGAAGCATCCTTTGAAAGAATACCCATTAAACATAGTGGAAGCCTGGAAAATCTGTGAAAAAACTCATGTGACTAGCTCATGCCCTTCCTTGCCATGACTAAAGGAATTTTTCAAGGGGCAAGTGAAGAAAATGTGGTAGATAAACTGTACTTCATGGGGCCAAAAAGCCATGGTAACCTCAAACACTAGCTATGAATCCAGGTATGCCTCAGGACCCATCTCATTATTTTAATAATTTTAATATGAGTCCCCAGTCTGTACCTTTTTCACATATGTGGTCTCAGTATCAATATCCCCCCTGGAAACAATGGGTTCCCCGGGCCAGTTCGAACCCTTCATGGAATCAGAACTGGCGTGGACCCTCTCCTACTCAGAAATTTCCCCAATCTATGCCTCAACAACAACTTAAGTTGCCCTCCAACGTACCTCCATGCAACCCATCCCTTTGACCCTAGCTTCCTATCTAGCCCAATCTGAATCCTAATAATAAAGGGGTCCAATAAATAGACACTCTTAACTTTCCATATTATAGAATTTATATCGCAGGACTTAATGAAATAAAATTACGATCTGGGTGGGTAGTAAATGCTTCTACTTCACCTATTATCATAGAATAGATTGATAGTGAAGTTATAAAACTAGAACAGAGGATAGTTGGGGATAAAGCAGAAGAAAACATGACAAACCAGACACCCCAACCTGTTCTTAACCATGGTCGTCCAACCACTCCACCATATCCTGAAAGATTGACCCTGAATAAACAAAACCCTCAAGCAAAGTTTGACTTCTTGGAGGAATTGCAAAATATTTTTGTCAAAATACTCCTGCTCTAGGCTATGAGGGATGTACCTATATATGCAAAAAATCTCAAATATTACTGCTCTAAGAAACCTGGGAAGAAACCAAGGGATTCGTTAACCATTCATGTGATGGGTAGACTGTCCAACATCATGCTAGGAAAGACTATGCTTGTAAAATATGGGGATCCAGGAAACCAAATTCTAATAGTACAAATCAATGGGGTTGAAATCCCAAACGTTCTGGTAGATTTGGGTGCTGCCATCAATATTATTACCTCTGAAACAAAGAATTCATTAGGTATCGAAAAAATTAAGCCAACCCCTACTATCTTGGAATTAACAGATAAGTCTACAATTAAACCGATAGGGAAATTGGAAGATGTGACTATTTCGGTGGATTCATGGCATTATCCTATGGACCTCCTTGCATTACAGACTCAATCCTCAGTTGGTGGTCATCCATTGATCTTGGGAAGACCTTGGCTTGCAACTGTAGACACCTAAATAGGGTGTCGATATGGGCATATGATTATATCAAATGGGATGGTTACAAAGAACCTTACTCTCTACCCCCTTGTGGAACCTAGCCCATATTAAAAAATATTAGCCAGACAGAAACCTCTACCAGTAGAAGAGCCTGAACCTGAAATTGAAGAAGTTAGACCAATCCTCACCATTGGGCAGGCCGTACAATTCAAAACGAAAACTAAGGATGATACCATTAACACTTTTGTTAATGATCTCGGTTCTGTTTCCAATTCAACTCGTTAAATTTTAGAATCTTCTATGAGCTGTGAGACATAGGAAAACATTGAACTAGAATATGAAATTGAAGACATTGCTGTAACTACATCCCATGATAGTATTCCGATTGAAATTGAACCAGGAAAACCACTCAATATCAACCTCAATCTGTTTGAATCCTAGACAAAACACCTTTTAAAAGTCCTTCAAGATCATAAGGAAGATTTTTCCTGGGATTATACCGACATGAAGGGGATCCCTGCTAACTTATGTACTCATCATATCTATATTAAGGAAGACTACCACCTTGTGAGACAGCCCCAACGGAGAATGAATCCTGCTCTAAAGAACATTGTCAAAGAAGAATTACAGAAATTATTGGATGTAGGTTTCATTTACCCCATTTCGGATAGCCAATGGGTATCGCCGCTAGTTATTGTTCCCAAAAATAATGGTAAATGGTGGATCTGTGTAGATCACCGAGATTTAAACAAAGAAACTCAAAAAGACAATTTCCCTTTGCCATTCATTGACTAAGTCCTGGAGACCTTTGTTGGGAAGAAGTTATTTTCCTTCCTAGATGGGTTCAACGGGTATAACCATATCCAAATAGCTCTGGAAGACCAGGATAAAAAAACTTTCACATGCCCATGGGGGACCTTTGCATACAGGGTCCTCCCATTTGGCCTATGTAATGCTCCTACAACCTTCCAGAGGGCAATTCTATGAATTTTTTCTGATTTGGTCGATGACAGCGTTGAAATCTATATGGATGATTTTACTCCATATAGAATCTCATTTGAAGAAGGGCTGGAAAACCTGGAAAAAGTGCTCAAATTATGTAAGAAAACCCATGTATCCATTAGTACATTCAAATTCCATATGATGAGGGAAGAAAGAATAATATTGGGACATTTTCTCTCAACTGCTAGAATTCGAGTTGATCCAGCCAAATTAGAGGTAATATTGCACTTCTCGCTACCCAAGACACCCACACAGGTATGTAGCTTTATTGGTTTTGTTGGTTATTGCAGATGCTTTATAGAAAATTTTTCTAAAATAACACATCCACTTTTTCAATTGCTAAAAAAAGATGCATAATTCTTGTGGACTAAAGACTATGAAGCAGCTTTCACATAAATTAAGGGACTGGTTTGCAAGACTCCAATCCTTCAAGGACTTGATTGGGCATTACCAGTTCACATACATGCTGATGCTTCTTAGACAACAATAGGAGAAGTCTTAGGATAACAGGTAGACAAAACACCGTATGCAGTTTACTATGTCAACAAGAATTTAATTCCTGCGGAATTAAATTACACGGTGATAGAAAAATAATTCCTAGTTGTCATATATGCTATCAACAAGTTTCGACACTACATCACCAGGTATCCTACTTTTGTACATATCGAACATGCATCAATAAGGTATTTGATGAATAAACCTATCACTCTTGGCCGTATTACAAGATGGTTGTTATTGCTTTAGGAATTTGATATTACAATAGTAGACAAACTAGGAAAAGATAATTTAGTTGCTGATTTTCTGTCTAGAATGGATAAAAATGATGAATGAACACCTATAGAAGATAGTTTTCCCGATGAGCATCTTTTTTCAATTTCTACCAATCCACTGTGGTATGAAGATATTGATAACTATCTTGCTACAGGGAAGGTGCCTCATCATTTGTCATACAAGGAACAACAAAAAATGATTCATCACAATGCTTGATATTCTTGGATGGTAGGGTACCTCTTTCATATAGGAGCCGATAAGCAGATTCAGCGCTGCGTATCTAAGGATGATATTTATGACGTATTGAAGGCTACCCATGATGGCCCTTGTGGAGTGAATTTTGCAGATAAAAGAACAGGACATAAGGTGCTACAAATGGGATATTACTGGCCTTCTATCTTTCGGGATGATCAAAATTATGTTTGGAGGTGTGATAGTTGCCAACGCATGAGGCAGCTTGGTCAAGTTGATGAAATGCCTTTGCAGTCACATGTTGTCCTCGAACCTTTTGAGAAATGGGCTATCGACTTCGTTGGACCCTTCAACCCACCCTCCTAGCAAAAGGTTCACATTTTGGTCTGCACTGATTACATGACTAAGTGGGTAGTATCCAAAGCTGTTGCGAAAGCAACAGAGCAGGTGGTTTCATATTTTATATTCGAATAAATTTTTTCTCGTTATGGTACTCCAAGGGAGATTGTTTCAGATGGAGGAGCAAAATTTACATCACACATGATAGCAAAGCTTGTGCAGAAATATGGGGTCAAGCACAGGGTGACATCTCCATACCACTCCCAGGTGAATGGACAAGTGGAAAGCACAAACAAGAAATTGGAAAATATCTTGACAAAAATTGTGGCATACCATCATTGGGATTGAGATCAAAAGCTACTTGAAGCTCTCTAGGCATATAGAACAACATGGAAGAACACAACTAGGTTTCACCATTTGAGTTGGTTTATGGGAAATCCCCATTGTTTCCATTAGAATTTGAAATCAGTATGCTCCAAAAAGCTCTTGAAGTTGGTTTAGACCTGTCAGATGCCCAGAAACACTGACTGGACCAGCTTAATGAACTGGATGAAATCCATTCAATGGTTGTCCAGAGGACTACTGCTATTCAGCAGTAGAGGATGAAATGGCATGATAAGTTTATAAAAAACAATGTGTTTCATAGGGGAGACTGGGCATTACTTTATGACTCCCGTTTTAAGGATTTTAAATGAAAACTCTGTACTCACTGGATGGGACCTTACAAGGTGGAAGCTATATTTGATAATGGAACAGTCAGGCTAGTCACAATTGATGATACACATGCTTAATTCATAGAAAATGGACATCACCTGAGATTATACCACCTCCTAGCCTCTAAGGATGCGTTTATCAAACATCTCTCCGAGAAATCTGGTTTGAAGGTTATCAACGCAAAGAACTCTTCCTCTGCATCCTCACTCTAATATATATATATATTAAGGAATAAAGAATAAATAATTGTAAAAATGAAAATATAAAAAATAAAAAGTAATGAAAAATAATAAAAAATAAAAAAATAAATATAATATTTTTAATAAATAATGTTACTATTTATTTTGTTGTCTTTTTGCAGGAGTTACTACTAAAGATTAATGGTTTAAAGCTCAATTTTTTTTTCTAAGTATTGATGCTGTCACTCCTTGGATGCGGCTACTCATAATGTTGTTACTCGGTGGCTGCTACTCATGATGTTGTTACTTGGTTGCTGCTACTCATGATGTTGTTACTCCTTGGTTTCTGCTATTCATGATGCTGTTACTCCAGATGCTACTACTCTGGATGCTTCTACTCATCATGTTGTTACTCTGAATGCTACTACTCGTCATGTTGTTACTCTGGATGCTGCTACTCGCACTACTGTTACTCCAGATGCTGTACTCCAAATGTTGCCACTCACACTACTGTTACTACAAATGATGTTACTTTGGATGCTGCTACTCGCACCGTTGTTACTCTAGATGTTGTTACTTTAGACGTTATTACTCCGGACACTGCTAGTCGCACTGTTGTTACTCTTTTTGTATCATTACTACGTCATCATTCTACCAACCGTCACTTCCTCTAGATGGGCCGCCAGGTACGTCTCCACGTGAATTTTATGGATTTAATTATATATTCCATGCCAAGACATTAATGTCGCGGATGACAACTTTTAAGTTTGGGGGGGTGTCGTCATAACTAAACGACAACATGATGATGATTCCAAAAGCCATTATTACAACTTTGTGTGATGGTACACCCCACGGTTCTTACGTATAATCATTAAATATGCATTGGTATATGCAATACGCAAATGATATGGATCGATCAGTCCTTTCCACTTCATACGAAATAATGACTATTCCATTCATCGCACTTACCATATTTTTTCATGATATTTTCCACTTCCTGAGAATTACCATCCGTATTTACTGTTATTACTCCTCATTTTTCACCATGTTTTTTTCTCCAAATTTGGTACCCACCACTCTGTCCAACGGTCTGTTGTTCCAGAGTGTTGTTATAGTCTCCACAAGGGCAGACTTCCTGTGCGGCATGAACTCGAAAATACAGTCTTAGTCCGCAACAATTTAGATGTGTGGCAAGTTTTTGTTAACACGGGATGGGATACCTACTTCGATATATTACAAGGGTTTGATAGGGGAATCAAAATGGAGTTTGTGCTTAATTTGGATGAGAATCACTCGTGGGTCAGAGGATTGGAAATTCCTGTCACAAAATAAGTAATTGCGGAAGTTAGCAGGCTGAGACAGCAAGGACAACAGTGGTTTGCTCAGAGAATTCCTCTCTCAGAGTTTCCCAAACTATTTTTGCAGGCTGGAGAAAGTGTCGTTCAGTTGGGTAGAGGATATGAGCGCAAGTCTATACCGTATCCATGGAACAAAGTAGCAAGTTTTGTAATGAAATACATAACTTGTGAGGGTCGGGCCACAACCCTGTTCAAATATAATTTTAAAATATTAGCTCACCTTAGATTTCCGCACGTTCAAGTGCATTCCTTAAACATGCCCTTATTTCTATTAAAAAAATTACATCATATGGCATGGTCCGCTCGATGTTCACACCGAATGCCGGCAGTTCTCTCCAATCATGGATTGTTCACTTACTAGTCGTGCATGCAATAGTTTGATTTCAAGTTTCTTGGGCAGAACTATACGAGTCATTGGAAGAAGAGATAGCAATTATCATTGCTGCTAGGGAGGAAGAACCAGTATCTCCGGCTGGTTTAGCAGAAGAAGAACAATCAAAAGAAATGGAAATAGACCAGGAAGAACCCGAAGAAATGGAGATGGAGGTTGATTAGGAAGAACCGAAAGAAATGGGAATGGAGGAGACAATTGGTGATATAGTCGAGGCTTTCACACAAGAACCAAACTCGCATGAAGAACCTACAGATGAAGGAATTATGGATATAGTGTATGAAGTTGAGACTGTCTTACAGTCATCAAATTTCATTAATGAAGAACAAGAAGGAGGAACATCAGACAGAGGGATGGCAAGTGATGTTGTTTTGCAAGAAACAACATCACTTGCCCAAGCAGATATAAATATAGAAATAAGCGGAGGTGTTACACAAGAACCACCCTTAATTCAGCCAGAACAGGGAGACAGAAAAGAATTAATCCGTGAATTTGGCATTATTTCACAAGAACCAGCGTCGACTGTAGAAGAGGAACAAATGCATGAAGAATGGGAAGACCGAGGAGAAATGACCCGCGAAGCTGACATTGTCCCACAAGAACCAATATCGACTGTAGGTGAGGAAGTAATGCATGAAGGATAGGAGGACAGAAAGGAAATGACCTTTAGAATCGACATTGTTCAACAAGAACGAGTGTCGACCCCGACTGAAGTGGCAGTGCATGAAAGTTTGGCCCAAATTGGAAACAAGGACAACGAAGTTATTCCTCATTCTCCTTTTCAGTCTATGATGCCTAGAGGGGTGAGGGGGTTTCGATCGTCCCAACAATTAATGGAGGAAATAGTTGTTACACTAGTGCTAAAGTTCATCGACCTAAGGAAGGACATGGCCAATATCGACCCAGTAATTGTTGAATCTCAGCAGGAGCACCCAGAGGCTCACAAGGGAGACAAAATTTCTATGGAAACACCAGAACACAAGATGGTCGATGGAAGCATTGAACAAGCAACAGAATTCCCTAAGGTAAATGTAGAAGAGAACGCCCCTGAAGATAGGGAGCCCAGCCAGAAAGACCTAGCAGAAAAACTAGTTGATGACATCGACATCATTCCATCGCCTCCTAAACTTGTTACAGGCTTGGGAGATGAATTTATTGTTAAGCAGGAATGGAATGAATAGTGTGAGAAAAGGAGATTAACTCTCAAGAAAAGTTATCAAATTCAGTTCAATGAAACCATGGGATTAAAGAAGGAAGTTCGAGAGCTGAAGAGGAAAGTTTCCCGGTTGAAGAAGAAGGTAAAATTTTATAAGTGGAAGGCAGTGAAACCAAAAATTTAGGTCTCCTCTACAGCTACACAGACTGGTCCGATCGAACAGCTATTTGAGGGTCAGGAATTCTTCCTAGCTGCTAAAATCCAAAGATGGAAGTCCACTGCGAATGGACATAAGGAGACAATTTGGGTTCGAGAGCAAGCTGTCGGGATCATTACAGGGTACATAGACCAGTTGGATGAAGTGCGACAGAGGAAAGAAAAACAAAAGGCCAAGATAGAAGAGTTGGAGGAACAAGTGCAGTTGCTGTAATCAGACAAGGAGAAGATGTTTTCCTTGGTGCAACAGATAATGGCCTATAGACCTCCAACACATAGCTATGCCTTATTCCTTCATGAACAATTTCTTTTCTTTTGTCTTGAGAGTATATATAAAGAAATTTGTCACGAGATTGAGGATCCCATCCAGTTTCTCCGTATCTTGAAAATTCATGATATCATAGGACAACACTTAATGTGCGAACTCTACATGCATGGTTACTTCTTAAGGCGTGATCAGGCCTTCAACCCCGTTCCATTCATGGGGGATATTCATTTAAGAGCCTTCGCCTCCAACACTACCAATCAGATTAAATGGAGAAAGGCCTATGATACGTTTGAATAAATCCAAGTTAGAAGGCTGCTAATGATGAGGAGGGAGCATGGCCAGGTAAAAAATATTTATAACAAGCATTTTACCTTTTTACATATTGAGGGGCATAGATGACACATGTTGACAACCCAGAAATTTTGTGCTAACCTATGTGTCAGACAGATAATAAATTTTTGGAAGGAAGTGCTGGACAATTGTCAAAGGAGGTGGTTATTTTCATCTTCAGCCGTCAGAGGTCAAAAACCTTTTGGAGCACCTAACTTTGCACAGGAACTAGAAAGGGTGCCACATTTTTTAGCATGCATTCAGATTTGTGGGGCAGGTGGATGGGGCTGAGGTTTCGGTTCCCCCTTATTTGGTTGCCAGCTAAGCAATATACTCCTGCGTACAATGTTGAGCTAGACTAGTGGAAGGATGTTCTTCTGACGGAAGGTTATAAACCCCCTGGGACAGAGATGACCGAAGAATATGACCTCATACAACTTCATGCCAGCCACAGTCATTCCAACCCAGATCGGAGGAGACGACGAGCTGCATGAGGACATGCAGATAGACCAGTTGGGGGGAGATTTTGGGTACCAAATCTATATATTTTTCTCTCTCATTTTTGCCCACCTTTCTATCTCTTTGCATCATTAATTTTTCTAAAACACATGACGTAAACCCCTTCCCACTATCTTACATGGAATATTTGATTAATGAAGTAATAGTAATAAAGGTTTTACCTTTGCAAGAATTAAAACTGGTATTTTTACAGATTTGGTAAAAGTAAAGGGATTATAGCTGCGAGCCATGAAGCAACTCCTAATTTCCAGTGTTATCTCAACCTGCTGCTACAGCGCAACAGACTCCGTCTTACCCCATCGCTATTTCAGGCTTTTCATGGTTTCCTTTTGGCAACTAGGTTACTATTGTAACATATGTATAATTTTAGATATTTAGTTGGTAGAGGAAATCTACGATTTCCTAAAATTTTGTATAAAGAGGGCCTTCGGGCTATGAATCGGGGCCAAGCAAGAAGAGACAGATTTTACAATAGAAGCATTTCTCAATTAATTGAATGCACAGTGTTTTGTTATCCCACTTGTAAGCTGTGAGTTTGCTGCAGCTCTGATCGGAGAGTTGGGCCCACTCTTCTGATCAGGTGTTGCGTTATCTTTCTTTTGTTTATTTCATATTTCAGTTTGATTTTGTAACTGTTTTTCCAGTGTAATTATGTAATTGCTATGAATACCTTTTTAATTCTGCAATCATTCTTAATTGTTGTTATAGTAGTTGCTTGTTTTCCATTAATTAAAGCATGTGATTCAATAGCAGATTATGCCATTGCTCTTGCATATATTGTGCTCATTATTATTGAAATAGCTAACGCACCTGAGTTGATAATCTATGTGGAAAAGGGTTTGAATATTGTTCACATTCGGACACCAATAAGTAGCAGTAGAGATATGGAGGACGCTGGCGAAGGGTGGCTGAGGACACTTGTGGAGGGTTGATAAGGGTGAAGGGTGGAGCCCAAAAAAACAGACATCGCCAACAATAGAGGCAAGAAAAGCGAATTTCCAAAAACATGCCAGAGCGAGTTGTGCCGGAAAGGGGTAGACTGGAGGTGTCAAATCACCTCGGGTTTGTACCAGCATTAGCTTCTTCCCTGGAAATTACTTTAAATTCATTCATCCATTGTTTCAACTGTCAGTTTGGGAAATTACTTCTATGTCATGTGATATTTTAATTAATTGCTATGACAATCCAACAACTTCCCTTGTACTTATTTTCATTTTCTGGTGCTGCTGCTTTCATATAAAATACAATCACAGTTCTTGGTTCTACCATTTTAGTGTCTTTATTTATTTTTGTGGTCATTTCTTAAGGATCTAGAGGTGAATTTAGGTTTCTAAGGTTTGTGCATAGCTTGTGGTAGAGAAGATGGTTTATTCATCGTGGGGGGAGCCAAATCCAACCCAAATCACCAAAAAACAATGACCCAAACTAGAAAAAACTACCATAAAATTAGTTTGCCCAAATCACCCAAAAAATAACAACCCAAACTAGATCAAATTACTAGAAAATGAGTTTAAGTGTATGTGGTCGATGCCACAGATCGAGTCAGGGATTTCTCTATTCGAGGAGCCAAATCCAGACCAATTTACCAAAAAAAACAAACCAAATCTAGCCCAAATCACCAGAAATTCAGTTTAAATGTATATGGTCAATACCACAAATCAAGTTAGGCATTGCTCTAGTCCAACCCAAATTAGGAAAAAATCGGTTTAAATGTATGTAGTTGATGCACATATCAAGTCATAGACTTCAAAAATTCGTAGGTCATCCTAAAACAGGCAATCTCAACCACTGTATTTCACGGTTACATCAATGAAAAACCTAAATTTTGTTTTTTAAATTTAAACCTTTATTTTATAGTTAAAAAAATGTATGTCAATATATTTGTGATGAAATTTAATAATAATAAAAAAATATGATGTGAGGCTTGTAATTTCGAATTTATTAATAGAATTTTTTTAGCTCCACATTTTTGAGAAAAAAAATCAACATTTCTTAACAAAATCTCTGATTAAATTAGATATTCAATTTTGATTATATTAGAAAAGGTCCACATCTTTAAATATAAATCAACATTTCTCTAGTAAATTTATGATTAAATTGGATGTTCAATTGTAATTATACTAGAAAAAGTCCTATAAATCAAGTAGGTCTTAAAAGGATATGAAAAACAAAAAATAAGAATCATATGATAGAGAAGAACATTACTTATGTGGTTATTTAAGTTCTTAATATATATTCATAATATAAATTCAAGATAAATGATTTAAGACAAACATTAAAATAAAGTTAATTGAAAATGAAATGTAAAGGTTTTTTGAATATATACCTTTCTAATTCTAATTGAAAATAAGGCGAGCTCTTCAAATTTGATTACATTCGTTCTCACTGGATAAGTGGTCCCTAAAGTGTGACTACCATAGTTGTGAGTGGATAAGTGGTTATGATGTTGACCGTCAATGATACAAGCCTTATTTCGCTGGCTATTGGCCATTTAATGCGGTATGAAGATATACTGCCCACCGTTAGATTTAAAGTCGTTTAAATCTAACAGTGAGCAGTATATCTGCCACCACATTAAATGGTCGATAGTTAGAAAAATAATCCTTGCACGTTCTGAGTGGATAAGTGATCCCTAAAGCATCACTGCCATAATTGTGAGCGAATAAGTGGTCCCTAAAGTGTGATTGCGATGGTTACTATTCTTCCTCAAATTTCATTTAAAATTAAAAAAAAATAAAAAATACATGTAAGTATTAAGAGGTTCTCTCTTCAAATTTTAAAAAATATATTAAAAAGAAAAAAATAAATTTTCAGCTTTTATTTTCCGTACACTTAATCATACTGACTAAACTTGTGAATCGAAAAAATCACATGATAGTAATGATAAATTTGAAGTTCTGTATTTTGATTGATTAGAAGATAAATTTATTTCGGAGAAATAAATAAATTTATTTAAATAATTAAATTAAATTAAAATATAAATATAAAAAAAAATATTTATTTATTTATTCATCTAAATATAAATTTAATTATATTATATTATAAATATTAAAATTATAAAAATTTATAAAAAAAAATTGATAATATTACTTCATTTACGAAATTGTATCGTTAATGAAGATTTATACATTATAGTAACATCCCATACACACTTCCGAATTTCTACAAAAGTTACATGTTATTATTTTATTAAATATTAACTTTTTAACATTTAGCATTAAAATGTTAAATTTAAACAGTAATGCATAATTAATATATTATATTTATTAATTATTTCTTTAAATTTGTAATTTGATATTAACATGTTATAAAATTTATATTGAATTATTTTAATATAATAAAAATTATTAAATTATTAATATGATTGGATTTTAAAAGTTTTATGGTATAATATAACTAAAGTTTTCATTATTCATAAATACAAAAAAAAAAATTATTATATATTAAATTAAGTGTCATCTTTATGGAATATTGATGATTTTGATAACTTTAAATTGCAATACATTAATAAATAAGAATTATTAAAATTAAAATATTGAATATAAAATAAATTATTATTTGGATTTGAAAATAACATATAAAATGTTATTATTTGAATTTCAAATATTTATATTATATTATGAAAATTACAAATTAATTATATTAAAATAAAATAAAATAATTTTTTTTCCAAGAGAGCTAAAAGTTATTAATTGTTGGGTAATCTTCAATTTTTATGAGGGTTGAATTTAAAGTCATTTGGGCACCCTCATATAGTGATTAAATGTCTTGTTGTACCCATAAAAATTATATTAAAAGATGTTGTGACACAAACATACATATGTAGATCAAAACCCATCTCATGTTCTTCAATTTTAAAGGGTACAGAGACCAACAATTGGTATGGACCTCCACTCCCTAATCCTCAACTAGAAATCATAATGATACTGGTGAGAATCCACAAGTAGCAAGTATGAAACCCTCCTAATTAATCATTCTCACACACATCCACATTTCAATTTTTTTTCTTTTATTTATGTTAATATAAATTTAAACTTCATAAATTTTAAATTTTCTTTTTTAAGTGATTATTATTATTATTATTATTATTATTATTATTATTATTATTATTATTATTATTATTATTATTATTATTATTATTTAAAAAATAGAGTTTGATTGTTTTGGTATCTCACTCATAAATAAATCTATTCATTACAATATAGAAAAAAACATCATATATTATGAAATCAATTTTATTAAAAACACAATATAATGACATAATTTAAGTTATAGTTGAACATTTTCATATTTTCACATGCTAAAATCATCCGCTCAAGTTCATACAAATAATCATAATATAATGTCATAAGGCACACCAAACCTTAAATTCCCATAATAAAATTTTACATTCAATTTACCTTAAAAATATCTGTACATTAAAAATTGTCAAGAAATTTACCATGTATACCAAAAAAAAGAAATGAATTTCTCCACTCAATGTTAGAATCAAAGAATACTCATTAACTAGGAATTAAGCATTTTCGCTTGTTTAATGTCAGTGTTAAAATATTTTAATTAGGACACCAAATTCTCGTTTTTGGGTATGATTATATCAAAATTTTATTGAAAATGTGATATTGTCCATTTATCATTTTCCTTGCTAGTATATAAAGAAAAAGGCCATTCAAAGGGCCATTATAAATTTGGAATATACTAACACTATAGGGAAATGAATATCAAATATTTAAAAAACCCACTCTTTAAGTGCTTACATAGTAGCTTATGAGGTCTCTGAGTTCAAAGTTGTCCACGTCATTTAGTTAGAAAAGCATAAGGAAGATCTAGAAGTTTCTATGCCATTTGAGAAGCCATTGGGGTTTATTAAAATTAAATGTAAAATAATTTTAGTAGCCTCTTGGTTGTGCTAATGAAATGGAGGACAGGATATACCATTGCTACAGAAGTAACATAAATAAAAAATTTCAAAGAAAATATTGATGCCTCTACACAAGAACTACCACTAATAATCCTTGTGACTACCCAACAGAAAACAAGTAATGAAATAAACATGTATTGCTACACAAGATCCAACATCTACATGCTCTAATTGCGCCGAGAGGCGCATCTACAGCCCAGTATGACCCCGATGTCAGGTGGGTCACGTCCTCATACAAAATGTCGGCTTAAGTTTTAAATTAAAAAAAAAAAAAAAAAAAAAAACATATATCAATTTCTAATACAATTATGTATTATTTATATAATTTGAATGGATAGTAAATTATATACGTGAATTTGAATGGATCATAAATTTACCTTTAACAAAAAAAATTACGACATTGAATTTCCAAATTAAGTAAAATTTTAAACATCTTTACTCTTTACTAAAGTAATTACCATTTCCTAAATCAAAGGAAAAGAGTTAATTGAACACAAACAATCAAAATCCAAAATCTTTTAATATTTTTTCTAATTAAATATTTGTAAAATGAATTTATACTTACTCCAGAGCTATGGTAAATAAATAAAAAACATATATAAACTAGATGTATGGTAAATAAATAAAAATTCTTTTTATGTTTATTCCATAAACCTTTTTATATTTAAAAAAACTTTAAAAAGAGGTTTTATTTAGATGAAGCCTATGGGAGGAATACCATGGGACAAATTAATATTGATACCATGGGCCAGATACCATGGGCCAAATACCATGGATAAATAAATAAATATAAAAGAGGTATAAACAAGTATGATAAATAAATATAAAATAGATATAAAGAGGTATGGTAAATAAATAAATATAAAAGAGGCATAAAGAAGTAAGGTAAATAAATAACAATATATCAAATAGGATTATAAATAAAAATCTAATTATATAACAAGCCTATGGGCCAAATACCATAGTAAAGAAAAGGGGTATGGTAAGTAAATAAAACCTCTTTTCATATTTACTCCATAATCTCCTTTATATTTACAAATATTTATGTTAATTAGTTTACATAACTAAGAAGAAACAGAGAGAGAGAGTAATAAGGGAGAGATGGAGAGAGAGTGTGTATGTTTAGGGGTGAGATAAAGAGACAAAGTAAAATGTATGGAAAGAAGGGGGGAGAGAAGAAGTGAGAAGGAGAGAGGGAGGGATATAGTAATGTAGTTGGAGAGAGAGAGGGGTGGAAAGAGAGAGAGAAAGAAAGGGATGGGGGAAGAGAGAGGATTAGAGAGAGAGATATATATATATATATATATATGGGGGAAGAGAGAGAATTGGAGGGAAAAGAGAGAGAGAGAGGTGGGAGAGAAAGGGGGAGAGAGGAATGATGAGAGAGAGGTAGAGAGTGATGGGGGAAGAGAGAGTATTGGAGAGAGAGAGAGAGAGAGAGAGGAAGGACAAGAGAGAGGACTTGAGAGAGAGGAGGAGAGAGGGATCGATAAGAGAGATGGAGTTAGAGGGGGAGAGATGTAGGAAATAAGAAATATAGAGAGTGAGAAGTGGAGAGAGAGAAGGAGTGACAAGGGAGAGACAGAGAGAGAGTGTGTATGTTTGGGGCTGAGATAAAGAGACAAATAAGGAGAGATGGAGATAAGGGGGGAGAAGGAGATATAATGAGAGAGGGAGGGATATAGTAACATAGTTGTGGGTGAAGAGAGAGAGAGATGGGAGAGGAAGGGAAAGAGAGGAAGGAAGAGAGAGGATGTGAGAGAGTGGAGAGAGGGAGGGAAAGAGAGATGGACTTGGAGGGGGAGGGGGAGAGAGGTAAGAACAAAGAAATAGAGAGAGAAAGGTGGAGAGAGAGAGAGAGTGAGTGAGTGATAAGGAAGATGGAGAGAGAGGGAGAGAGGGGGAAGATAGAGATATAGATGGAAGGTGAAGAGAGGGAAGAAGAGAGAGATGGGGAGAGGAGAGGATTGACAAAGAGATTGATATATATGGATTGCGAGAGTGTGTGTGTGTTTATGGGGGTGAGATAGAGAGACAGAAAAGAAGAGATGGAGGGGGATATAGATATGGATGGAGGGTGGAGAGAGGGAAGAATATTTCTCACACTAGATGGATTGATATAAGTGGAGATGGTGATTTATAATCCTATTTGATTATTTGCACTATATGCATCGATTTTAGTGTAGATATTTATTTTTAATGATATTTGATTACTTGCACTAGATGCATTGATTTCAGTGTAGGTGGTGATTTCTAATACAATTTGATTGCTTGCACTGAATTTGTTGATTTCAATTTAGATGTCGATTTATAATTATATTTGATTACTTGCACTAAATGAATTGGTTTCAATGTAGATGATTTCTAATCTTATTTGATTGTTTGCACTAAATGCATTGATTTCAGTGTAGATGGCGATTTCTAATCCTATTTGATTTACTTGAGTAAATGCATTGATTTTAGTGTAGATGTTGGTTTCTAGAGAGAGAGAGAGAGAGAGAGAGAGAGAGATAAGGAAGATGGAGAGAGAGGGAGAGAGGAAAAAAGGAGGAAAGAGAGATATTAATGGGGGAGAGGGAGAGAAGGGGAAGATAGAGATATAGATGGAAGGTGAAGAGAGGGAAGAAGAGAGAGATGGGGAGAGGGGTGATTGAAAAAGAGATTGATATATATGGAGTATGAGAGCGCGTGTGTTTAGAGGGGTGAGATAGAGAGACAAAAAAGAATAGATGGAGGGGGATATAGATATGGATGGAGGGTGGAGAGAGGGAGGAATATTTCTCGCACTAGATGGATTGATATAAGTGGAGATGGTGATTTCTAATCCTATTTTATTATTTGCACTAGATGCCTCGATTTTAGTGTAGATATTTATTTCTAATGATATTTGATTACTTGCACTAGATGCATTGATTTCAGTGTAGGTGGTGATTTCTAATACAATTTGATTGCTTGCACTGAATGTGTTGATTTCAATTTAGATTTCAATTTATAATTATATTTGATTACCTGCACTAGATGAATTAATTTCAATGTATATGATTTCTAATCCTATTTGATTGTTTGCACTAAATGCATTGATTTCAGTGTAGATGGCGATTTCTAATCCTATTTGATTTCTTTGAGTAAATGCATTGATTTCAGTGTAGATGTTGGTTCCTAGAGAGAGAGAGTGAGTGATAAGGAAGATGGAGAGAGAGAGAGAGAGGACAAAAGGAGGAAAGAGAGATATTAGTGGGGGAGAGGGAGAGAAGGGGAAGAGAGGGAAGAAGAGAGAGATGGGGAGAGAGGGTGATCGACAAAGAGAATGATATATATGGAGTGCGAGAGCGTGTGTGTTTAGGGGGGTGAGATAGAGACAAAAAAAAAGAGATGGAAGGGGATATAGATATGGATGGAGGGTGGAGAGAGGGAAGAATATTTCTTGCACTAGATGGATTGATTTAAGTGGATATGCTGATTTATAATCCTATTTGATTATTTGCACTAGTTGCATCGATTTTAGTGTAGATGTTTATTTCTAATTATATATGATTACTTGCACTAGATGCATTGATTTCAGTGTAGGTGATGATTCCTAATACTATTTGATTGCTTGCACTGGATGTGTTGATTTCAATTTAGACGTCGATTTATAATTATATTTGATTGCTTGCACTAGATGCATTGATTTCAATGTAGATTTTTCCTAATACTATTTGATTGTTTGCACTAAATGCATTGATTTCAGTGTAGATGGTGATTTCTAATCCTATTTGATTGCTTGGAGTAAATGCATTGATTTCAGTGTAGATGTTGGTTTCTAATCTTATTTGATTGATTGCATTAGGTGCATTGATTTCAATGTAGAAGTTATTTTCTAATCTTATTTGATTGCTTGCATTAAATGCATTGATTTCAATGGATATGTTGATTTATGTTTTGATGTAATTGGATATATGATGGTACATTAATATTAAAGTGATTGGATTAACAATATGCATTAAGAAAATAGTTTGAGATTGATTGTAACATGAGTACGTTCTTATTATTCACATTTTCTATCTTTCAACACTATTATTGTCACTTTGCATTTAAAAAAAATATTTCATCATTTTTCATCATTATAATTATTAACAATAATTATCATCTCAATGAACTGAGGTAACTATGAAAATTTAAAATTAAAATGACCAAGTTAATCTCAGAAATATTTAGCATATTTAAAATGATTATATTAATATTTGATATATTTACATATTACTGATAAAATTAATCATATCTTTGATAGATTTTCCTTGGCAGCACACGACTGAAACCAACCTAGATCCATCTTACATCTCAAAAATATACAAAATTTTAATAATCTGAAAAATGTGACGTTGATGCCTCCGACTGGAACCAGCCTAGATCCATCTAACTCTGGATCTATCATGCCGGCAGGATCAAACCCCGAAAAAACCTTCAAAAGTTTTGGTACCGTAAATACAAAAATAGGTTTGCACCTCGAGAGATTTGATCCCTCTCGACGCATGATAGATCCAGAGTTAGATGGATCTAGGCTGGTTTAAAGGAATACATAAGCTTTTTTTTATTATAACTATCTAGACGGTCACATAGTTAGTTAAGCACTTTCAATTTCTTGGTATGAAATTCATGAGTAAAAATATATTTCTATACTTTTCCCTATAACAAACCAAAAGAAATATAAATGATCATGTAATGTTTTTTTCATTTATTTATAACACAAACGAAGTCTAACTTTGGCAAACCCAAATGGAAACGCTAATCACCTTTCTATGGAGGGACTTATTCACCCTCAAGACTCCACTCACGCAATCTTTAACCCGTTGCTAGCCAGCCTAACATATGTTGCTGCCGACAAACAAACACCTACGACCATCACTTTTGCCGCAGCATCTTCCCATTTGTTGTTACAACCTACACACTACGATTGAGTGTGGATAGAAGAGAGAAGGTGGGCACCAGTACTTGACCCTCTTCTTGAATCCTAATTTCATCTCTACTAACCCCACCGGCGTTGGGTTGTATCGGCCGCGTTAACTACGACAAACACGCATCACAATTTATATTATAATTTGGTATAAATGGTTCCCTTTCGATTTTCTATGCATCATATAATTTAATGCATTTTTTTCTTGTTCACTCTCACAATATTATGATATTTTTTTTGTTTCTATATTAAATAATATTTATTTAATATATAATAATTTAAATATCTTAAAATAAATAAAATGTTATTATGTGAAGAAGTTTTTTCAGATTAATATGGTGGTGATAATTCAATGTTTGGTAAACATTTTCACTAAATCAAATAATTATAATTATTAATAAAACATTTTAATTAAACTAAATTATATAAAAATAAAATATAAAATTAATAATTAACTTTAACAATATTATGATATTTTTTTGTTTTTATATTAAATATTATTTATTAATAATAATTTATATATTTAAAATAAATAAAATTTTATTGTTAGGAATTATGCTTATCTATTAAATGTTTATAAGAAATTTTCGGTGAAAATCACATACAATAATTTTTTGTCGACGCGTTTCGAACCAGCCAGTGTGGTTCATCAAGCGTCGACAAAAAATTATTTTATGTGATTTTCACCAAAAATTTCTTATAAAATTTTTATTGTGTTAAGAGGCTTCTTCAGATTAATATGGTAGAGATAATGTAATGTTTAGTAAACATTTTTACTAAGTCAAAATAAAATATCAAATTAATAATTATTTAAAATAAATAAAATTTTATTGTGTGAAGAGGCTTCTTCATATTAATATGGTAGAGATAATGTAATGTCTTGTAAACCTTTTTACTAATTCAAAATAAATTAAAATAATTAATAATTATAATTATCAATATAACATTTTTATAGAGCCAAATTAATTTAGTCTAGATTCATTTTAATTTTTTATTTACCTAGTGCCAAGAGAGATAAAATTTAGTGAGATACAAACATTTCTTAACATTTTTTAAAGTGAAAAGAAATTGCATCCTTCTTAACACTTGGTAAATGCGAAATTAAGGTAAATCTAGACTAATAATTATCAAACACAAATTTAAAACAAAACCATATAACTTTATTGACTTTTCAATATATAAAATTTATTTTTATTTTAATATTATAAACAATATGATGATGTACCAGTTAAATTGTCAATACAAAACAATACAATATGAATATTGATGGCTTAAAATATAAGTGGCCTCCACTAATGAGTAAGTTGCAATTATTTAAATTTATTGGGAATTTTGCTTCTGTGATCTATAAAATGTGTAAGAAATTGTTTTGGTGAAAATCACATGTAGGGAATTTTTGCTGATGCGTTTCGAACCAGCTAGTGTGGCTCATCATCAGGACAAGATGAGAAACCTGAACCAAAAAAACCAGATTAAATAGACAGGAAAGCTCCAACTAGCTAATATTTAATTAAATATTAATATTGAATTAAATTATTAATATTATATTGAATTAAATTTAAATTAAAAACTTTTAATAAAATTTTTATTGGAAATCATACATAATAAAATATAGTTTTATTGATGAAATTTAATTTAATTTATTAATTTAGTCAAACTAGCAGTTATATTACTAACGGCTACATGTGATTTTCACCGAAAGAATTTCTTATATATTTAAATAATTTAATTTATTGTGTTTATTAGATAATCATTGACTTTTAATTTGATTTATTGTATTTATTATACACATAAAATATTAAAAAATGGGTTGGAGTATGTTCTAAGATTTTTTTGTTTTGTTAAGAACTCATCTTCCTTGAACTTAAGGAAACAAGTTAACGATCCAAGATCTAGAGGTATCTAGCAAGACTGAAAGTCTGCCCCCTTATGGACCACCATGCAAAGTGGTGTGGTTTAGTAGTCAATGATGATTGTCTCCATTGTTGATTTGAGATGTAAGTTATGATAGGTTTTCCCAATGTCTAAAATAAAATAGTATTGAATGAAGATTATTAAATGGAAATTTAAATCCTAGATTTAAAGTTTTGTTATATTTTATTGTTAAACAGTTGATAAAAGCAATACTTCTAATTAAGCATTATTATGATTCATCCTCTTTTAATTAAGTTATATTGAATTATTTTGAAACTAGCTTAGATCCATCTTAATTTTGGATTTATCAAGTCCCTAGAGCGATCAAATCTCTCAAAGTGCAAACCTCTTTTTTGAGTGCAAGTTCTTGAGGAAATGTTTGCACACCTATAGAGATTTGATCCCTCTTTGAATTTGATAGATCTAGGTTGGTTTTAAATAAAGTTATAATTTAGTTAATTTTATTTATTTTTAAATCTTGTAATGTGGATATTATGAGGCCTTGAGGGGTAGCTCAATAGGTTAATTTGAGAAATGTGAAATTGTTGAAACTCAAAAGACCCAGGTTCAAATGCCCCTTTTGTGACCCGGGCTATGGGGAGGAGGACACATCATAAGCCCCTAAAGCTTCTGGGTTACCAAATAAAAATAATGTGGATATTATGAGATAAATGTTTTGATTCCTATTAATGTTTACAAACTTTGTGTAAAGTTTGAAATTTATTATTCGAATTTAACATAGTATCATTATCTCTTTTTTATAATAAAAATACTCCAATAGACACCTTCATACTCAATCTCACTATCACCCCACATTTACAATGAAAACATTTCAGTCTTCTCACTATTGCCTAGTCAAAAAACTTATCATTTTAAAAACTAATTATTCAAACTTTCAAATCTTTGCCTTTCAAAATTACTCATTACCTAGACTAAAACATTATCATTCTAAAAGCTTGAACTTTTTTATTCTCTACCTTTCACTTTTTCAAAAATAGGAAAACCCAATGAAAAACCATATTGACATTTTGGTATATAATTACTCTTTATCTTAAATTAATAATGTTTTCCCTCTACTCATCATGGTAACTCTATCATCCCTCCCTTTGTTTTTATTTCCTCGTCCCTCCCATATTTCCATGTCCTTGCCCTTATGTAGAAGGTCTTCCTCTAGGAAGCCAGATTTAAGAAAAAAATAACCATAAATATAAAAACATTATTTTGTAAACACAATAAACCTTCAAACATTATTGTGCTAAAATCACAAACCCAATATTTATCCATCCAATACTTAATCATCTTTAAATTGTCATCTCTCCATTGTTTTCATTTACCCACCTCAAAACTTTCCTGTTAAATCCAATTTAAAAATTTTCAATCACGAAGACAAAAGCATTTTCTAAACCTAAAAAAATTCAAACATTATTACAAATTTGTCAAAAACAGACACAATACTATGAGAAAAAATTTACCAAATTCCTTGTTATTAAAGTAAATCATACATGGAATAAAATGACAAATTTCCCCTTCAAAAATATTTAGTGAGTAATTTACATTCATATATTTACCGAATAATTGACATTCATATATTTACCAAGTAAGAAAAAAATACTAAAATCACTTATATTCCATTGTGATTCCAACCCTATTAAATTAATATGGTAAATAAAACTTTATTATAATTAAATTATATATATATATATATATATATATATATATATATATATAATAAAACATTTATAATGATCAATACTAAGATATTTAACTGGAATCCATAATTTATATTTTAAATTAAATTATGTATGAGAAAAATAATATATATATATATATATATATAATTCAAAAAAATTTAATTATAAAGATTAATATCTAGAATATTCTAGCAAAATTCATATTTTAGATTTTAGAAAAAAAAAAGATTAATAATTTGTAAAGGTTGAATTAAATTTATTAAAAAATATAACTCTATAGTAAAAAAAAAAACATAATCATCTAACGTGCCCACCATATTAAGATATTCACCCAAAATCCATAATTTATTATTTTTCCAAAAAATTAATATAGGTGAGGATATTTCACCAAAATCAATCGTTCAAAATTTAAACATTTAAGATATTCAACCAAAATTCATAATTTATATTTTTTCCAAAAAAAATTGATACACATAATTTAAACTATTGATCTGAGATGTTTGAAAATCCTTATTTATGAGAATAAAAATACAGCGTAAAAATCCATTCACACCTTCCAATGTGCCAACTCAAATCCATTATTTATGAGAACAAAAATGTATCCCATAGAAAGTCATTCACACCTTCTAATGTGCCAACTCAAATCCATTTTACGTCTTGCTCTATTTACTTAGTAATTTTATTCACATGCTCAAACCCTCCCCTCTCATCATCATGTAATCAAATGCCTTCATATTTTACTTAGTCGCTTTAATCACAGTTCTTAGAAATGTGATGGGTAATAAATTTCTCGAGCTCAAGCATCTACAAAGAAACAAAGAAAGAACTTTATTTCGTACCCAATTCAACCTCTACAAAAATCAAGCAAGGATCTATTGAAAACCTAACTTACATCTTGCACATAGATATTGGTGTTGTCACTTATAATGACAAATCAACAAATATCTATGTATGATTAGTGTTTGGTAGAGGAATTTATAGCAAAGAAATCTAACAAAACAAAAAATCATCATTTGAATAATAATTGAAGTTTTATTTTATCCAAATACAATTCTACAAAGTTTGGAAAATCTGAACAAAGTTTATAGTTTCAAAAAAATTCCTTTCAATATCTTTTCATTCAAAAATTTTACAGAATTTGCCACCAAAATAAATACACCCCAACCTTAAAAATACAAAATTATAATATCAAATTCCCTTTCACTAATCAACACTTTTCATTACAAAAATTCACAAGACTAATTGCAAACATTACCTCTAAAGCGCACCACACCAGATACACCCCAACCCTAAAAATACAAAATTATGATATGGAATTCGCTTTCACTTATCAACTTATAGTTATTTTTTGAGCCACTAATATCTTTAAAAGAAAAGGAGCCAAGAACAATTACATCATCACAAACTTCAAAGGCTTGAATTATCATCTTAATGTTTCTTATATATTCCAAAAAATAATGATAATTATAACTTCTCATAATTTGTATTTGTATTTGTATTTGGTTAACAATTTTTCACAATTTTTAAATAATTGGAATGTGGTTTTTTTGGAAAAATTTAAAAATTAATTAGAATTTTATGTCTTAAATAGACTACATTGGTGAATAATACAATTGGCAAAACCATGGGTTGTCAAACCCTCGAGCTCAAAAATAGCCAACAATCGCCAAGAATAAATTGACTATTTTCCCTCAATTTTATTTTTATTTTAATTCTATTGTAAATATTTTTTTTTTGTATTTTTATGTAATTTAATGGAGTAAAAAATGTTTAGATAACATAACATAACAATAACATAACAGGACAGGACATTAGAAGGTCTCTTACATATTCGGATGGAGAGCACCTCTGGCTGCAAAAAAATATTGATATCTAGATCACATAACATAATAGGACATGCAATTACAAGATCTATTCCATATTGGCTTGGAGAGCACCTCTAGATGAAAAAAAAATTTTTTGTTGATATCCACTTATAAAGAAGAAAAAAAACAAAGGGTCACCCTAGATTTAAGAGTTATTATGTTGTGTAACACCTTGTTACAATTAAGGTCAATGTAAAGGAGTGTCATGTAATAAAATCTACTGTGTTGTTTCATTGACTTTAAAAAATAATTGGCAAAGAGCCAAAGACTAATCTTTGGAATAGATTATACAAGCCTAGATCCATCTTAACTCCAGATCTACCAAGGGACTAGGGGGATCAAATTTCTTTTCACTCTAAAAGAGGTTTTCATCTCAAGGGGTTTGATCCTTGGACGCTTGGTAGATCCAGAGTTAAGATGGATCTAGGCTGGTTTGATTCCCCCCTTTAAATAGGATACATTCCATATGAATACCATGGGTCAATACCATGAGCCATTTTTATTTTATTTTTTTATTGTTATTTTTATTTTTATTTCTTTATTTTCTTTTGACTAAGTTAAAATGTTTACATTATATTACATTACTCTTTTAATTTAATTTAATTTTTATGTAATTTGACTTCTTCAAAATGTTAAAAATTATATTACAACATCTCTACCATATTGGGATGGAGAAATTCTCTCGGGTCAAATAGCTAAAAGTTACTTTTGGGTTGAGAGTTTTTGCAATAAGATCATAAGAGTTTTTGCAATAAGGTTATACAAGAAATGTATTGCAAAGTTTATATTACAACATCTCTAGCATACTAGGATGGATAAATCCTCTTGCT
The DNA here is from genome assembly GCA_034641835.2 of Pinus albicaulis. Taxonomy (NCBI): domain Eukaryota; kingdom Viridiplantae; phylum Streptophyta; class Pinopsida; order Pinales; family Pinaceae; genus Pinus; species Pinus albicaulis. The sequence continues at coordinate 846,202,209 of CM076575.1, forward strand.
CAAATAACTAAAATTTACTTTTGGGTTGAGTTTTTGCAATAAGGTTATATGAGAAAGTTATTGCCAAGTTTATGAACATTGTCGGCTAGTCTAAAAACTTTAACTGTAATATGAGAGTTAAGAAAGATTTTCCCTTGTCCCCTACACTTTTTTCTAAAAACTTTAACTGTAATATGAGAGTTAAGAAAGATTTCCCTTGTCCCCTACACTTTTTTCATAGATAATTGACAAATTATAGGGTTTTGTTTTCCCAAACCTAGCTAGTATACTTATCATCCTTCTTCTTAACATCATTTATATTATTCTTATGGTGAAATGTCCCCATGATCTCAATAAGCAACTAAAAATTCTCAAGGATTTTTTCTATGATACGTGTATGATTGTCAACACTGAAAAGCAAAGGTCATTATCATTAAATCCAAAAATGACACTCATGTTAAATTATAGTATGAAAACAACAACTTTGAGGAAGTGATTTTATATCAATATCTTGGGATCTATCTTCATCACAAGATTAACTAAAACTATAGCATTGGAAACTGAATATATGGAGAGGAGAAAGCTTATTATGGACTGAAAACAAGTGTAATTCACTGGACATTTAGCTATGGGATAAGAGAAAATCTTACTTGTGACTTTCTCCACTCTTGTTATTTTTAATTATTGTGAAGTTCAAGGCTTCACCATCTTTAAAGAATTGTACAAAATGATAAAGTAAATCTAAAAGTGTTCTATAATCTAAATCTCAAAATTAAAGGTAATATACCTTATCCTATAACCTAAATCTCAAAATTTAAGGTAATATACCTTATCCTATCCTCATATAATTGAACCTTTCTCCCATTGAGAGCACAACCATGACTAGGTATCTAATATACAAGAATTAATATGCAGAGCATGGAAGACAATAAGCTTTTTAAGATTGATTGAAACTCCAACCAAAACCACATGTAATTTAAGGGGTGTTTACATAAAGATGTCAAGTCTTGTCTAATTCATTGGGTAGTAAAGAAAGGGCTCATTTTACAAAAATAGGATAATATTAAAAATATTATATTTCTAAATTTAACTAGAAATTTTGGTGCAATAAAGAATTAAAGGATAAAAGGAAATTAACATAGTATAAGGAGGTGATCAATCGCAATGTAAAAGATCAATGGTATCTGTTTTTTTTACTAGCTTAAAGAAGACAATCAACATTGTTAAAATAAGAACAAACTCTCACTAGCTCCACAATGAAACATGGCATTCAACGATTCCTAAAACTATATGGGCCAAAATAGCTTGTCATCTTTTTGACATTAAGAGGGTTGAAGATGAAGAACAATTTCTCTTAAAAGTCCTACATACACCCATATTAAATGAAAATTTCAAAATATTTGTTAAAATATCAACTTTCCTAACCTTTTAACCCATCAAAATGATGGTGATTTAGTGATGCTTCTCTTAAATATTTTTTAGTATAGAAATAAAATGCACATACCTTTCTTGAGGACAAACTAAATTTAGGTTTAATGAATGTTAGTTATTAATATCATCATCGAAATTTTCTATTTTATAACTATGAGGTTTTATATTGCCTCCTGCACTTTCTCCAAAGTCAAGTGGGTGTGGTATTTGGTCTCGTATATGGGGCTAAGGTTATGTGATACTATAAAAATATTCATGACTCCATGGAGGTAGTCAAAATGATAACCACAAGGGACATTGATATTCTTGAGAATGTTATCTAGGAAGAAATTTTTTTTAAATTGTATGTATGTTGATTCACTTGTGGTTTCACCTATAGGTTATAATGATAATGATCGAAATTGATCCCATGTCATGCCAATACAAGCCCAACTCAATTTCCTATTCATATAGTCAAAAAAAAAACCTTAATTCACATGGATGGGGTGTTAAGGGTTGAGGCCATGAAACCCCCCACGTCTCATATATATAGCCACTTGTGTGAAAATGTGCAAATACATGAAAATTCAAGGTAAGGGAGGCAAATTTTGTCCTGATTATAGGTGAACTGTTTATCCAAGTGGCACATAATGATTAACTTAATAGTTTGAGAAATGATACCTCACATCACAAGTCTCACAAGGTAAAAGGTTATCTTTCATTAAAGGAGATTAAAATTATGAGGGTGTCAATTGCAATTGTAAGGAAGTTGGGCTTTCCCGAAGAAGCTAGATGTGATTTACAAGGTTGTGGTTTTATGAGTGCAATAATGGAAAGCACTAGCGAATTGTCAATTAACCCCTATGAAATTTTATATTTCTACTTTTATATATGAGCATTCAGTTTCTAAATTTTGTTGGGTGGTTTCACTAAGATTTCAACCTATCAAGGTTTGGGATGTTTCTGCACTATGTTGAGTTGTGGGAGTAGTGATAAAGTGGCCAATCAGGTCTCACTAATTCCTCCATTACCTTGAGGATCCTAGGATATAGATTTGCTAGAATTCTCTTTAGTTTGATTATTAATATGTCTTGTTGGAATTATGATTATGTTGAGAAGGAAGGGGAGGTAGGTGAATTAGTATAATGGTAAATTTATGAATTTAAAAACAATTCAAACCATATAAGCATCAATTATATAAGCAACACATGAGAACACTAGTTGTGCATGGAAACCCTTAAAGGGAGAAAATCACAAAAATTATTTATCTAAATATTTTTGTAGGCACCAACATATTGTTACATTAAATTGTTGGAAACAACCATAAGGAGACACCCATCCCTTGATTTACAAGAACCAACCTAAAGGAGACATTTATCCCCTGATTTACAAGCCTAACTTAAAGGAGACCCCAATCCCTTGAAAAACTTATGATATGTTATGTTATGTCCTTCACAATTCTACACACAACATTGACTCCAATTTTCACAACAATGCATGCGTCTCTTTGCTCTATATTACACAACTTTTCCATGGTGATTTTTTCAGTACAGGATTGTTTTGTGGCATATATTAGCTTCTCTCACTTGTTGCAACACTTTTTTTTACTCCAACACTTAGTCTCATCCTAACACCATTAATTCATACTTCTTTTCATGCCACAAGCTTCATTAATTTGGCATTTTTCTTTGGACATGTTCACTGCGTAGGCTACATGTCTTCTTCAAACTACACATTCACACTTCTTCATGCATGGCTCCATAGGCTTCATAATTCATCATTTCCATGTCAAATATGAGTTATGCTTATCATGCACACTTTAAGACTTCCAAACTAATATATTTATAGACAAATAGTTTGATCACAGTTGACACGTCATTGAAATATGATCTTTGCTGACAGGAAGTCTTGGAGCTCCATCTGAGGCTAATACTATGAGCCCAACAAGAAACCTTGGGCTAAAACCATGGGCTTGAATAATTTGGCGCTAAAATTGGAAATTGCCACAAGAAACCATTTATCCAGATGACCTGCATACTCAATCACTCACTAGCTCCAAGGCTAAGCCATCAATCCATCATGACCTTGAGCTAGTACCATGTATTAAACAAGAAACTCCCATGGATGTAGAGTTTGAATCCCTAAATAGGGTCCACTTCTCTATAATCAGATATTCGGATAACTGGACATTCCTTTTCATGGTCCTTTAGCTCCAAGATTTAAGTCATTGAGCATCTATAAGCATGTGCCATGCCTCAACCTTAATTTTGGAATGCCACATACTAGAGGCTCACACATTGTTATCCATCCTGGTACCCAGATACTCTGATACCCCAATACTCTAGTACCTTGGTACACCATTTCTATCATCTTAAGGATTATTTAAACTATAATATGCAATTGCTTTCATATTTTGTCATACTAGATATGATCATTCATCCTATATACATCGACATATGGTGTCTAGCCAAACATTAGTTGGGACCCACTACCATGTCATATTTGTGCCACATGTCATGACCTACTATTTCCACTTTTCATCCATAAACTATCCAATTGGCCATCCAAAAAAGGCTTAAAATAAATGCCATGTATCATCCACATGGTGCCACATAATAGTTATGCCACATCATACCATATCATTGGCCATTTTATGAAGCTCTAAAGCATTTGGTGCTTTGTACCCCAATATGGTACCTACCATTTCACATGATGTGCATTATAGTCATCGATATCAAGTAACACCAATTGTTGGATCCATCAAGCATTTTTTTCCTATTAACCAAGCCACAAGTTTCCAATGGGAGTATCTACCATCTAATGTCATGATCATGAACAATCAGATCCATCAAGGGTGCAACTTCATTTTATCCTCCATGCAACATTAATGACAACACAGTAGTCAACGTGTCTATCCTACTTTGTAGACTAAACCACACAATCCCACTTAGTCAACCCGTGTCATAGCATATGTGTTCATGAGATATTAAATAATACCTCTAATCTCATTATATATTGAAAAAAACCTTCTTTTGTTAAATCTCGCTTCAAATACAACTTTCTTATAAGAATGGCCCCTATTTTTATAAACACCCCATATTTGTACTTAATACCACTTTTTATACCCCCTAATAACTATAAATCCCTCTACCACACCCTCCATACTTCCAATAATTACAATATATTGATTCTATTTTTCAAAATTTTAGCTCTCTTTATGCATGAATATTATAAAATATCAGTGAACAAGATGAAACCCCCATAAACTAAACATAGTTCCAATAATCAAAGAGAACAATATTGTGCTTAAGGAAAATGAAAAAATGGAAAGTTAGAAGATCATTATATTTATAAGGACCCGCCCATGGAAATTTATTCACATTTTAAATCAATATAAATAAAATTTTATTATTCTTTTATTTTTTTCAAATGTAATATGGGATTATTACAATAATTATATTATTTTTATTTCTTTTGAAATTAATAATAATAATAATAAATACTAGTAAGCTTATTATTGATATTTGTTTTTTTTAAAGAATTTTTAATTAAAAAATATATTAGTGTTCTCTTAAATTCTAAAATTTTCTATTGTTTAAAACACACAGTTTTTCACACACACACACACATATATATATATATAGAGAGAGAGAGAGATTCCCCCTCGCCACCTCACCCCATGGTGGTTTTGACAGTGTTCCATTTAATGAATGCCACCTACTATGCTCATGGTTTGGCAATATTTGTTGAGTTTTAATGTAACACATTGTAAAAGGATGTTGTCTAATGCGAACATGAGTCACTTCATCCTCTCCCTAGTTTCAATTATGATTTCCCCTATGGTGGAACCTCATGTCAACTAAAGTGACAACATCATTGTATCAAGGATAGTAATCCCATGTCTTTCATGGAAAGAGTAGTCTAGTGTTACTACCATAATTATAAGACTCTCTTTGCATAGCTTGCTTTGGGTAAGTTTTCATGCATGTATTTGTCACTCACAATTTCTATAATTTATTATGTTGCTTAGGATGACTTGGTCTCTAGCTTAATTATTTCTCCCCTTCATTTTATTTTTTGTGCCCTTCGATGGTTTTTCAAGCTTCTTATCTCCACCTTCTTGCTTCCCCTATACTCTCTAGCCTCTGGTCCCTTGTCATCTCCACGCCCTTCCCACTCTCGGTGCCCCTTAACTTCAAGGGGGGGGTTAGTTTTTGTTGGTCCAACTATCTCACTCTTTGACTTATTTTTTAGGTCTCCCCTAGTGTGGTGCTATGCCTCATCAAGGTTACTCACACTCTAGTTGAGGTCACAATAGATAAGATTCTTCTCCTCTTACTCATGCTTAGGCTAATGCAAAGGCCTCAACCACTTGTTATCCAATATACCACCTAGCTCGCTCATGAATAAATTGATAGTGCAAAACAAGAAACAAGGGTCAGATGTAGATTCCTATCAAACATCGAGGTTGAGGAAAATGCCATTCAATGAGTGACTGATACATGAAACACCCATTCCTGACAATCTCAGTATATATTGTAGATTTATACTGTCAAATTAAGACCATAATGAAAAAAGTTTTGTTGAGAGAAATAAAGCTCAATCAGAGATTCACATATACATTAATGATATGCAACAACAAGCTAACAAGATAAACATCAAAATATCAGTGATGACTAAGAAACTGAGCAACCTAAACTTCCAGAATAGTAATGAAGATGATCTAGAATCAATTCCCATATAAGTGGATATCCATCATGGTTAACTTTGATAACTTTAGTTTGTTTTCTTTTTAAAAGGAATACATAAGCATGAGGACTTGTTCACCCTCAAGACTCTCACTCACGCAATCTTTAACCCGTTGCTAGCCAGCTTACCATATGTTGCTGCCGACAAACAAACACCTACGACCCTCACTTTTGCCGCAGCATCTTCCCATTTGTTGTTACAACCTACACGCTATGATTGAGTGTGGAAAGACGAGAAAGGTAGGCACGAGTACTTGACCACCCTCTTCAATCCTAATTTCCTTTTTACGGACCGCACCGGCGTTGAATCCTAATTTCCCCTCTACGGACCCCACCGACGCCGGGTTGTGTCGGTCGGGTTAACTACGACCAACACGCATAACTATTTATATTATAATTTGGTATAATGGGTTGCCTTTGGATTTGCTATGCATTATACAATTTAATGTAATGTTTAACATTTACCATAGAACATAGAAATTCCTCTGCCAAACACTATCATTGCGCCGAGAGGCGCATTCTACAGCCCAGTATGACCCCGATGTGTAAGTATGTCGGAAGCCAAAAAAAATGTCAGCTTGAACAATAGCTTACATAAACATATAAATGAACAATTAAAAATTTATTAAAAATAAATTTAAAAGATATAAACTTAAAATATGAAGAGTTTACTAACACTCAAAAAAGAGATATGGTAAATAAATAAAATATGGTAAATACGTAAAAGTATAAATAAACTATAAGTATGGTAAATAAATAAAACCTCTTTTATATTACTCAGGAGGTATGGTAAATAAATAAAAATATAAAAAAACTAGAGATATGGTAAAAAAATAAAAATATAAACAAACTAGAGGTATGGTAAATAATATATTTACTCAATAAACCACTTTATATTTACAAAAACTCAAAAACAGGTTTTATTTAGATGAAGCCTATGGGAAAAATTATTATTAATACCATGGGCCAAATACCGTGGGACAAATTATTAATAATACCATGGGCAAATACCATGGGCCAAATAATATATTTATAAAATAGGTATGGTAAATATGTAAATATAAAAGAGGTATAAAGAGGTAAGGTAAATAAATAAAAATACATCAAATACGATTAGAAATCAAGATCTAATTATATATGAAGTATAATGGTCAAATACCATGGACCAAATTATTATTAATACCATGCAAAAAAAAACATTATTAACCCTAACATTAATATTAAAATATTAATATTATTAAATTTAATATGTTTACATTAATAGAATATTAAATTTATTACATTGTAATATATATTAATATATCATGATATATGATAGAGGTGGATAAATAGGGGGAGTAACAAGGGAGATATGGAGATAAACTGAAGGAGAAGGGAGAAGAGGAATGAAGAGAGAGACAGTGAGAAGAGTGAGAGAGTTAGAGAAGAGTAAGAGAGGGAGAGGGAGACATAAAGATGGAGGTGGGAGAGAGATAAGGAGAGAGGGAGGGAGAAGGAGAGAGGATTGGAGGGTAGAGAGTGAGAGAGAGTGAAAGAAGGGGGAAGGGAGAGGGAGGTAGGAGAGAAAGGGAGAGAGAGAAAGGATGAGAGGTGGAGGAGAGAAGGATGGATAGAGAGATGGAGTTGGAGGCGGAGCGAGGAAAGGAAGAAGAAATACATAGAGAGGGAGTGACAAGGGAGAGATGGAGAGAGAGTGTGTATGCTTATGGGTGGGATAAAGATACATAGGAATGATGGAGACAAGGGGGAGAGAAGGAGAAAGGAGGAGTGATGGAGACAAGGGGGGGGGAGAAGGATAAAGGGATAGAAATAGTAAGATAGTTGGAGAGTGAGATAGAGTGATGGGGGAAGAGAGAGGATTGGAGGACAGAGAGAGAGAGAAAGAAAGAGAGCTGGGGGGTCAAATAGTAGAAGGAGGTGAGAGAGGAATGATGAGAGAGAGGAAGGGAGTGATGGGGGAAGAGAGGATTGTAGGAGAGAGAGAGAGAGAGAGAGAGAGAGAGAGAGATGGGGGAAGATAAAGGGAGTTAGGAGATAAAGGGAGAGAGAGGAAGGAAAAGGAAGGGGACTTGAAAGAGAGGAGGAGAGAGGTAGGGATAGAAATATGGATTTGGAGGGGGAGAGAGGGAGGGATTGCGAGATGGGGGAAGAGAAAGGGATGTAGGAGAGAAAGGGAGAGAGAGGAAGGAAAGGAGAGAGGACTTGAAAGAGAGGAGGAGAGAGGGGAGGAGAGAGGGAGGGATAGAAATATGGATTTGGAGGGGGAGAGGGGGAGGGATTGAGAGATGGAGCTGGATGAGGAGAGAGGGAGGCAAGAGTAAATACATAGAGAGTGAGTAGTGGAGAGAGAGGGGGAGTGACAAGGGAGAGATGAAGAGGGAGTGTGTATGTTTTGGGGTGAGATAAAGAGACAAATAAGGAGATATGGAGAGAAGGGGGGAGAGAAGGAGAGAGAGAGGCATATGGTAACAAAGTTGGAAGGTGAAGATAGAGAGAGAGATGGGGGGAAAGAAAGGAAGAGAGAGAGTGAAGAGAGGTAGGGAAAGATATATGGAGATGGAGAGGGAGAGAGGGAGAGGTAAGAATAAAGACCTAGAGGGTGAAAGGTGGAGAGAGAGAGAGAGAGAGAGAGAGGGAGTGATAAAGAAGATGGTGAGAGAGGGAGAAAGGGTAGCAAGAAGGAAGAGAGATTGAAGAGAGAGAGAGAGAGAGAGAGAGAGAGGAGGAGGAGGAGGAGGGAGTGATAGATAGATTGGAGAAAGAGAGTTTATGTTTTGGAGTTGATATAGAGAGATAGAGTGAGATATAGATATAGATGTAAGGTGAAGAGAAAAAAAGAGAGATGGAAAGAAGGAGGGAAGGACAAGGAAATTGATAGATGTGGAGTGAGAGAGAGTGTGTGTATTGTGGGGTGAGATAAAGAGAAAAAGAAGGAGAGATGGATGGATATATAGATATATATGGGGGAGAGAGGGAAGAAGGTTTCCTACAGTAGATGCATTGATTTTAGTGTAGATGGTGATTTCTAATCCTATTTGATTTCTTGCACTAGATGAATTGATTTTGGTGTAGATGTTGATTTCTAATGTTATTTGATTACTTACACTAGATGGATTGATTTTAATGTATATGATTTCTAATCCTATTTGATTGATTTCACTTGATGCATTAATTTTAATGTAGATTTTGATTTTTGGTTATATTTGATTTCTTTCACTAGATGAATTGATTTCAATGTAGATTATCTTTAATCCTATTTGATTGCTTGCACTGAATGGATTGATTTCAATGTAGAGGGTGATTTCTAATCCTATTTGATTGCTTTCACTAAATGCCTTGATTTCAGTGTAGATGGTGATTTCTAATCTTATTTGATTGCTTGCACTAGATGCATTAATAAATAAAAATATAAAAATATAAAAGGATAGGGGTCTTGAAAGAGAGGAGGAGAGAGGGGAGGAGAGAGAGAGGGATATAAATATGGATTTTGAGGGGGAGAGGGGGAGGGATTGAGAGATGGAGCTGGATGAGGAGAGAAGGAGGCAAGAGTAAATACATAGAGAGTGAGTAGTGGGGAGAGAGGGGGAGTGACAAGGGAGAGATGAAGAGGGAGTGTGTATGTTTTGGGGTGAGATAAAGAGACAAATAAGGAGATATGGAGAGAAGGGGGCAGAGAAGGAGAGAGAGAGGCATATGGTAACAGAGTTGGAAGGTGAAGATAGAGAGAGATATGGGGGGAGAGAAAGGAAGAGAGAGAGTGAAGAGAGGTAGGGAAAGAGATATGAATATGGAGAGGGAGAAAGGGGGAGGTAAGAATAAAGACATAGAGGGTGAAAGGTGGAGAGAGAGAGAGAGAGAGAGAGAGAGAGAGAGAGAGAGTGATAAAGAAGATGGCGAGAGAGGGAGAAAGGGTAGCAGGAAGGAAGAGATATAGAAGCGAGAGAGAGAGAGAGGAGGAGGAGGAGGAAGGAGTGATAGATAGATAGATAGATTGTTGAAAGAGAGTTTATGTTTTGGAGTTGATATAGAGAGATAGAGTGAGATATAGATATAGATGTAAGGTGAAGAGAAAAAAAGAGAGATGGAAAGAAGGAGGGAGGGACAAGGAAATTGATAGATATGGAGTGAGAGAGTGTGTGTGTATGGTGGGGTGAGATAAAGAGAAAAAGGAGGAGAGATGGATGGATATATAGATATATATGGGGGAGAGAGGGAAGAAGGTTTCCTACAGTAGATGCATTGATTTCATTGTGGATGGTGATTTCTAATCCTATTTGATTTCTTGCACTAGATGAATTGATTTTGGTGTAGATGTTGATTTCTAATGATATCTGATTACTTACACTAGATGGATTGATTTTAATGTATATGATTTTGAATCCTATTTGATTGATTTCACTCAATGCATTAATTTTAATGTAGATTTTGATTTTTGGTTATATTTGATTTCTTTCACTAGATGAATTGATTTCAATGTAGATTATCTTTAATCCTATTTGATTGCTTGCACGAAATGGATTGATTTCAATGTAGATGGTGATTTCTAGTCCTATTTGATTGCTTTCACTAAATGCCTTGATTTCAGTGTAGATGGTGATTTCTAATCTTATTTGATTTCTTGCACTAGATGCATTAATTTCAATGTAGATGTTGATCTATAATTATATTTCATTGCTTGCACTAAATGAATTGATTTAAATGCAGATGATTTAACTAAATGCACTGATTTAAATTTAGATGATTTATAATCCTTTTTGATTCCTTGCACTAAATGCATTTATTTCAATGTATACGGTGATTTCTAATCCTATTTGATTGCATGCACTAGATGCATTGATTTCAGTGTAAATGTTGGCTTTAAATCCTATTTTCCTACTTGCACTAGACTCATTTATTTGAGTGTAGATGTTGATTTCTAATCATATTTCATTACTTGCATTAGATGCATTGATTTTAGGTAGATGTTGTTTTCTATTATTATTTGATTTCTTGCATTAGTTGCATTGATTTCAGTGTATATGTTGATTTATAATTTGATGTAATTGGATGTATTATGGTACATTAATTTTAAAGTCATTGGATTAATAGTGTGTGTGCAATTATTTCAGTGTAAGCACAAAAAATTATTGACAATGTACATTGATTTTTGTGTTATAGTAACTCAACCTATTAATATTGGAGAGAAAGAGAGATAATGTATGATGTTTACTACAACAACTCAAGCTAAATATTTAAATGGTTTACGATTCCAACTTTCCTTTTCAAATAATCAATATTAAAATATGACAAAACTAACATGGGTGAAAATAAGAATAGTAGAAGAAAATAGTTGAAATCGATCACAATGAAGACTATTCATAATTGACTACATTATTATTATTCACAGTTTCTATCATTCAATATTATTACATTGTCACTTTTCATTCAAAATTTTATTTCATCATTAAAGTTATTTTACAATATTTATCATCTCAACAAACTGGGGTAACTAATCAAATTTAAAATTAAAATGACTCGATAAATCTCAGACATATTTAACATATTTAAAATGGTTATGTTAATATTAGATGTATTTACACATTATTGATAAATAAAGCATATGTTCCTCGTATTATCGATAGATTTTCCTTGGTCGCACACGACTGGAACCAGCCTAGATCCATCTTAACTCCGGATCTATCAAGCACCGAGAGGGATCAAATCTCTCGAGGTGAAAACCTTTCCTCAAGTTTTGCACTCAAAAAAGAGGTTTTCACCTCGAGAGATTTGATCCCTCTCGGCGCTTGATAGATCCGGAGTTAAGATGGATCTAGGCTGGTAGATAAATATTTGTTGATTTGTCAATCTACGTGACAACACAATCTCTGCCTGCAAGATGTAATTTAGGTTTTCAATAGACACTTGTTTAATAGATACTTGTTTGATTTTTGTAGAAGCTTGAATTGGGTTGGAAGTAATTAAGTTTTTAATTGGTCATTTTTTGTTTCTCTGTAGATGCTCATTTCATTTTCATTTGCAGATATTAACAAGGCATTTGATTATATGATTAAAGAATAGGGCTTAAGAATTGTGATTAAAGGGATTAAGTAAAATAAGAAGACATTTGATTTTATAATTAGAGGGAAGGGTTTGAGCTTTGTGATGTGAGAAATGTAAGGTAAGAAATGTAATGTAAGTAAACATTTGAAATGCCTGAGTATATTTAAGAACACTCAAAAAAGAGGTATGGTAAATAAATAAAAATATAAATAAATAGGAGGTATGGTAAATAAAAAATAAAACCTCATTTAATACTTACTCCAGAGGTATGGTAAATAATTAAATATATAAATAAATTTGAGGTATGGTTCTTATGGTGAAAGGTCCCCATGATCTCAATAAGCAACTAAAAATTCTCAATAATTTTTTCTATGATATGTGTATGATTGTCAACACTCACAAAAAAAAGGCCATTATCATTAAATCCAAAAAGATCACTCATGTTAAATTCTTGTATGAAAACAACTGCTTGGAGGAAGTGATTTTATACAAATATCTTGAGATCAATCTTCATCACAAGATTAACTAAAACTATAGCATTGGAAAATGAATAAATGGAGAGGAGAAAGCTTATTATGGACTTGAAAGCAAGTATAATTCACTAAAAATTTAGCTATGGGATAAGAAGAAAATCCTATTTGAGACTCTCTCCACTCTTGTTATTTTAAATCATTGTGAAGTTTGAGGCTTCACCATCTTTAAAGAGTTGTTAAAATGATAAAGTACATCTAAGAGTGTTCTATAACCTAAATCTCAAAAGTAAAGGTAATATATCATATCCTATAACCTAAATCTCAAAATTTAAGGTAATATACCTTAAACCTTATCCTCATATAATTGAGTGTTTCTCCCACTCATAGCACAACCATGACTAGGTATCTAATATACAAGAATAATATAAAGAACATTGAAGACAATAAGATTTTTAAGATTGATTGAAACTCCAATCAAAACCACATGTAGTTTAAGGGGTGTCCGACATAAAGATGTGAATTCTTGGCTAATTCATTGGGTAGTAAAGAAAGAGGTCATTTTACAAAAATAGATAATATTAAAAATATTATATATCTAAATTGACAATGAAACATGCCATCCAACAATTCCTAAAACTATATGGATCAAAAGAGCTTGTCATCTTTGTGAAATTAAGAGGCTTGAAGATGAAGAACAATTTCTCTTAAAATGTCCTACATACACCCATATTAAATGACAATTTTAAAATATTTGTTAAAATATCAACTTTCCTAACCTTTTAACTCATCAAAACCATGGTGATTTAGGGATGCTTCTCTTAAATATTTTTTAATATAAAAATAAAATTCACATACCTTTCTTGAGGACAAACTAAATTTAAGTTTAATGAATGTTAAATATTATCATCATCATCAAATTTTGCTAATTTATAGCCATGAGGTTTAATATTTCCTCAAGTTAAAACTTGTGTCATTAATGTAATAATGAGTCATGTTCTACAAACCATGTTAACTAATATCCTTAATTAATAAAACAAAAGAAATAGTGTGATGGTAGATTTGGCATGTTTACCTCTTTAGATTACATGTGGGTGTGGTATTTGGTCTCATGTATGGACCGAAGGTTATGTGATAATATATTGCATAAGATTCCATGGATGTAGCCATAATGATAACCACAAGAGACATTAGCATTCTTGAGAATTTTATCTAGGAAGGACTTGTTTTGTCATAAAGTAGTTTGTGACTAGGTAAGAGGCCGTCTTTCTTAGACTTAAGGAAACAAGTTAACAACCAAAAACTTATAAATATTTAGGAAAAATAAAAGTACAATCCCTTAAAAACTAGTGAGAAATTATTTCAAGATGTAATTTTTCTTAAGTAACAATTATAAGTCAACTTATATCCCATAAGAATAAACCATCATTATAACCAAATTATTAAATAAATAAACAAATTACCAAACTTTAACTCCGTACAACTTGATATTATTTTTATTAAATTTAAATTAAAAAAACAACAATTTCCAAATGTCATTCTCGGAATCCAAAAATCATTTTCGAAGGTTAAAGATTCTCGAAATTCAAGAGTGATAGAAATCACTAAAATCACACAATTACTAAACAACACTCATATATATTATACACAAATAGTGTATGTGTAAACACACTCACACATAGATTACATTTAGATTACTCTATTAAATAGAGTTTCTGAGATCCAACTTATTCCTAATTTAGAGAGAGAGGTTGAGAAAATTTCTCAACCATCACAAACCAACTTCTCAAATATGGAATGTAAGCATTAACTCCAACATCTCCCCTTAATGATTACATTACATGAATTTATGGAAATCACACATAAATAACAAAATAAATAATCATTCTTTAACTTATCAGTAGATGCTCCATCAAGTTGTCTCATAACCCTCGTAAAGGTGTAGTTGGCAAGTTGGATTCCCGAGTTTGCTTCCTCAACTCCCAAATCAAGGACCTCCCGAAGTCAATTACTAGACAACATCCCAATCTGTCGCATAACCTCATTAGGAGACCACTCAATGTCTACGACTAATGAGGGATCCTTCCCTAGATCCGCAACTGCCATACTCTCTGGACAACCATCCATATTGAGCCTTACTGCCACTCAATATTTTTATGTACTGGATTCAGACACATAGCTGAACTGCTAGTCATTTTATGGACGAGCTCCCATCCACCGAAATACATGGGTGTTAACCGTTGTATGTTGAGATTTTCTGTTCTAAATAAAATAGGAAAAATCTCAGTAGGTGACAAAAATTAGGAATTAGTTCCTAGATTAGCTCCAGTTTGTTGGGAGGGAGTTAATGCATCCTAACTTTGAGTTGAGAGGATTTATGAGGCTGTTAGATTCTCCTGCTATATAACAGGTATCCATACGTTTGTTTTGGAGAGTGTGTGTGGGTGTGTGAATTATGTAATCTCCTGTTTGAATAATAAAAGATTGCCAATGCCCTGTTGTGTGGACGTAGCCCAGGAGGTTTGGGTGAACCACGGTAAACTCTATGTCTTCTTATGTGCATGATTTATTTGCTGCGTATTTAATTGTTTTGCTGTGCATGATCTTCAACAATTGGTACCAAAGCTTTGTTGGAGGAGCGCACAGTGGAGGAGGGCGCTATTCATCCTGCGCGGTGGAGGTTTGTTTTCACTGGTGCTGCGTGGAGGTGGAGCTGCGTTCATAACGCTGGAGCGTATCTCCACTGTTCTATGTGTGGAGCGTGGTGCTGGAGCGCAGTTAATTGCTGCCTGTACACCTGCGTGGAGGTGCATCGCTGCGTATATCCACTGCTGGTTGCTGCGTATATCCACTGCTGGTGCGTATGTGAATATACCTGGTGCGTACTCCAGTTTCAACAGAGTGAGTTGAATCCAGACGCAAAATTTTTTCATTTGAACGCTGGTCGATTTGAAGTTTTTTCATTAAAAACGCTGCTATGGTAAACGCGTGGTTTTAAAAAAAAAAAAAAGGTCGATTTGCTGCTGCGTGGATTAAAAATCGATTTGAATTTGGCTGCGTGGATTCAAAATATTCTAAAGTATTTTGGCATATGTTAAATCGATATGGTAATGGAGGTAAAAGTTTTTTGTTTAAAAAGCGATTTATTTAAAATCGATTTGTAATTGATATGCCATTGTAATATGCCATTTAAAAAGGGTCGATTTGTAAGGTGGTGGTTTAAAACAAAATCGAATGGTAATTTAAGTGCATATGTTAAATATGTTAAATCGATAGTTTGTTCATCGATTTAAAAAGGGTTTATAAAGTTGTAATATGCCATTTGTATTAAAAATTAAGTGAAAGGTTTTTTTTTTTATAAGGAAAGAAGGGTGGCATTTAAAAATTACCATTTGCATATGGTATCAAATGAAAGGCACTTAAAGGAAGGCAAGGGCAATTTTTTTTTTTAAAGGCATTTTTTAATTAAAAGGGCATTCTTTATTTGAAAATTGGTTCTGGAGATTACTGTGTTTTTTTGCTGAAACAAGATGGCGAAAACTCAAAATGCCCGGTTTGAAATTGAGAAGTTCAATGGCAAAAACAACTTCGAGATCTGGAAGGTAAAGATGCATGATCTCCTGGTACAACAAGGCGTGGCGAAAGCGCTGTTGGGGAGGAGCAAAAGGCCTTCTTCCATGATGGAGGATGAATGGGATGAGTTGGATGACAGAGCTCTGAGCGCAATTCGGTTATGTCTGGCAGATGACGTTCTGTTCAACATTGTGTCAGAGAAGACCGCTGCAGGCTTGTGGATCAAGCTTGAGAAGCTCTACATGACGAAATCCTTGACAAATCGGATTCTCCTGAAGCGGCAGCTATACAGTTTGCGGATTAAGGAAGGTACATCGGTTACTGACCATCTGAATGTTTTCAATACTCTATTGGTACAATTACAAAGTCTAGATGTAAAATTTGATTCAGAGGATAAGGCAATAACTCTATTGTGTACATTGCCTAGATCGTGGGATCACTTTGTTACTTCCATAAGCTTCAGTAATGCAGCTGTCCTTGAGTTTGATGATGTGGTTGGAGCCATGTTGTCTGAGGAGACGAGGAAGAAGTCGAATGCTGACACCTCTACATCAGAGGCAATGATGGCTAGAGGTCGTTCTAGAGAAAGACGCTCTGGTAAGCGCAGCGATTCACGTTCAAAGTCGAAAGGGAAGAAGAGCAAAGTGAAATGCTGGTTTTGTGGCAAGTCGGGGCACTTGAAGAAAGACTGCTGGAAGAGACAGCAAACAGAGAAGAAAGGAGACTCTTCGACAGAGAAGAAGGAGGCAAATGCGACAGATACAGGCTCGACATCTGGTTCAGGTATGAGCGACGAAGTGTTGTCTGTTAATATGTCAAATCATGATCAACATTGGTTGTTAGATTCCGGTGCATCAAACCACATGTGCATTCATAGAGAATGGTTTAAGACGTATAGATCAGTTAATGATGGAGTCGTGTACATGGGTAATGATGTCACATCTAATATTGTTGGGATAGGAAGCATACAACTGCAAATGTTTGATGGCACAACTAGAATATTAATAGATGTGAGACATGTTCCAGACTTAAGGAAAAATCTAATTTCTTTAGGAGCATTGGATACGAATGGATATAAAACTGTAATTCAAGGTGGAGTTATGAAAATCTATAAAGGTATTTTACTAGTAATGAAAGCTAAGAAAGTAGGAAATCAGTTTCAGTTAGAAGGAAGAACAGGGTCAGTTCATGTGTCTACGGTGTCTGAACATGACAGTAGTTCCATTCGCCTATGGCATCAAAGGTTGGGCCATATGAGCGAAAGAGGGTTAAAGATTTTGGCTGATCGCAAGTTACTTCCTAATCTAAGGTCTGGAAAGTTAGATTTCTGTAAGCATTGCTTGTTTGGAAAACAAAGTAAACAAAAATTTAAAACAGGCAAACATACTAGTAAAGGGATACTGATTATATTCATTCAGATGTTTGGGGTCCAGCCCCTACAGCCTCATATGGTGGCTCGTCATATTTTGTGTCGTTCATTGATGACTTTTCTAGGAAGGTGTGGGTCTACATGTTGAAAAGAAAGTCTGATGTTTTTTCAGTTTTCAAGCAGTTTAGAGCATTGGTAGAAAACAACACTGGTAGAACAATAAAGTGTTTAAGAACTGACAATGGTGGTGAGTTTACTTCCAAAGAGTTTGACAACTATTGCAAGGATGCAGGGATCGAGAGACATAAGACCAAGGTTTATACTCCTCAGCAAAATGGAGTTGCTGAACGCATGAACAGGACTCTTCTAGAGAGAGCAAGGAGTATGCTGAGTAACGTCGGGTTGCAAAAGGAGTTGTGGACGGAAGCGGTGGCAACAACTTGTTATGTGATAAACCGATCTCCATCGACGGCGATAGGCTGCAAGATTCCGCAAGAGGTATGGAAAGGACACCCTTGTGACTATTCTAAACTCAGAGTGTTTGGTTGTGATGCATATGCTCTAGTGCCTAAACATCAACGAACTAAGTTAGATCCAAAGTCTAAAAGGTATATCTTTGTTGGGTATGGTGTTAGAACAAAGGGATATAGATTGTGGGATCCTACTACCCGCAAAATCATCATCAACAGAGATGTAAAGTTTAATGAATCCTCTCTTGTACAGTTAGATGTAGATAATAAATTGAAACAGGATGATGTATTTGATTTTCAGCACATTCAGTTTGACAGCACTTCTAATGATAGTCATGATGACCATAGTTCAGATACTAGTCATGAACAGGTTTCAGAATCAGAACATGAACAGGGTTCAGGTTTAGGTCATGAACAGGTCTCAGATACTGATCGGCAAGAAGTTCCTACAGATGGTAGTCAACCAGAAACATCCTTAAGGAGGTTGACAAGAATCAAACGGCCACCGAGAAGGTATGATGATTATGTTACTTCAGTTGCTTTGACCGCTAACGATGATGAACCTCTGTGCTATCAGGAAGCAATAGAAGGTTCGAAAAGTGACAAGTGGAAAGCAGCCATGAAGGACGAAATGATGGCCTTAAGTAAGAACGGCACATGGGATCTGGTTGAGCTTCCGAAAGACAGGAAAACTGTGGGGTGTAAATGGGTTTTCAAGGTGAAACGGGGAGTGAATGATACGGAAGACAGGTACAAAGCGCGACTGGTTGCAAAAGGGTTTTCTCAGAAAGCAGGCATAGACTTTCATGAGATTTTTTCACCAGTTGTTAAAATAGTTTCAATTCGAATTGTGTTAGCTTTAGTTTCTTTGTTTGATTTAGAGTTACAGCAACTAGATGTTAAGACTGCTTTTCTACATGGAGATTTAGATGAGGAAATTTATATGGAACAACCAGAAGGGTTTGTTCAGCATCGCAATAAGAAATTTGTCTGCAGGCTCAAGAAGTCATTATATGGCCTGAAGCAGTCGCCTCGGCAGTGGTATAAGAAGTTTGATTCTTTCATGTTGAGTCGGAAATATGTTAGAAGTGAATATGATCATTGTGTGTATTTCAAGCAATTGAAAAATGGCATGTTCATTATCTTAGTGTTGTATGTTGACGATATGCTTTTAGCAAGCAAAATCATTGATGAAATCAACAGGTTGAAGACTCAGATGGCAAGGACATTTGATATGAAAGATCTAGGAGCAGCAAGATAGATTTTGGGCATGGAGATTTTCAGAGACAGGAGTAATGGTAAGCTGTGGCTATCACAACAGAAGTATGTTGAGAAGATACTTTTGAGGTTTGGTATGAATAATGTGAAGCCTGTGTCAGTCCCTTTCGCTTCCCATTTCAAGCTTTCTTCGGGTTTATGTCCTAATACAGATGAAGAAAAGGATTATATGTCTCGAATTCCATATGCTAATGTAGTAGGATGTTTGATGTATGCGATGGTTTGTACTCGACCAGATATTTCACATGCAGTTGGGGTTGTCAGCAGGTACATGGCAAATCCGGGTAAAGAACATTGGTCAGCAGTGAAATGGGTGCTTCGGTATTTGAGAGGCACAAGTAGTTATTGTATCACTTACAATAAGAGTAGTGAATTTGTTTGCGGGTATGTTGATTCTGATTTTGCAGGTGATTTGGATAAGAGAAGGTCAACTTCAGTGTACGTCTTTACTCTTGCAGGTGGAGCTATTAGCTAGATGTCAAAGCTACAAAACATTGTTGCTTTATCCACTACTGAAGCAGAATACATTGCTGCTTCGCATGCTTGCAAAGAGGCGGTTTGGTTGAAAGGTTTGCTTGGTGAATTTGGTAGGTTGCAGGACAACATCAGGTTACTTTGTGATAGTCAAAGTGCAATACATTTGGCTAAGAATCCGGCCTATCATAGTAAATCAAAGCATATTCCAATTAAGTACCATTTTTTAAGACAGGTTATTACTGAAAGGGGAGTCTCTCTTGAAAAGGTGCATACAAAGGAGAATTGTGCAGACATGTTCACGAAACCAGTTTTGTTAGAGAAGCTACGCTGGTGTTTGGCTTCTCTTGGCTTGCAGAAGAGATAAAATAATAATAACAGGGCATCAGGCTAATTTTTGTCAAGGTGGAGATTGTTGAGATTTTCTGTTCTAAATAAAATAGGAAAAATCTCAGTAGGTGACAAAAATTAGGAATTAGTTCCTAGATTAGCTCCAGTTTGTTGGGAGGGAGTTAATGCATCCTAAATTTGTGTTGAGAGGATTTATGAGGCAGTTTGATTCTCTTTGCTATATAACAGGTATCCATACGGATTGTTTGTAATGGAGTGAGTTTGTAATCTCCTGTTTGATTAATAAAGATTGCCAATGCCCTGTTGTGTGGACGTAGCCCCAAAAGTGTCATTGAAAATGTCTTTGGTGACGGACCATAAAGGACCATCACTATATACACTTACAGTGACGGTTTTTTAAGGACCGTCACCATATGTGACATTGGTGATGGACCTTAAAGGTCCGTCACAAGCATGACCCTCACCAATGTGCTTTTTTCTTGTAGTGCCCACTGCAGACAAACTCTAAGATAACGCAGTATATGGAAAGGAATGTGTTGATGAAGGTGGGAGAAGCTTGGCCTTCTGCCAAAATATGCAAATAAGCTCTAGAAACCCTCCTTGCTAATCCTCCCAAAGAATAGGAACTCCTTCCTATGAGAAATGATCCAAGAAATGGTGTTGTGGAATCTCCTCCACAACAACACCTGAAACACAACCCAATGACTATGCTATAGATGAAGAAGTGGCTATGGAAAAATGCCTAAATATGTGTTATAGCATCATTTCTCACCTTCATATGATTCATGATTGCTTTTATGGCTTTGGGCACCCATTCCTACAGACTTGGAAAAATTCACTAAAAAACAGTGTAAAAATCCCCATACGCGGTTATGCCCAGACTTTTCCGCGTGTATACACGAGTCCACATGTACTTTTCTGTGTATGCCATTAAAATCATTAAAAATATATATAAAAAATCCCTATTTTCCGGCTGGGTTGATGGTTACTCTAGTAGTTCAACCACCCCAGCACGTGGCCAACTGTTTCCAACTGTTGAAACTACTTTGAGGGAGTAGAAAAGCCCCTCATGTGCATGGCCTAAGGGAGAGAGATAAATTATTGATATTATACTCTGTTGGTATTCCCTATCCAAGTCTGAATTCCCATGCCTCCTGCACTTCCCAGTTCATTACAGGAAACCCTTGTTTCCTGGAGATGCTCATCTCTTTATATGTCATCTCGTATGCACCAGTTTGGAAGGAATCTTAGCGAGGCAAGGGTGGGACGGATCCGGATGATGGTCTGCTCGAAGATCGTGGAAGGATTCAGGTGATCTCTCCACTCGTTATTTCTGTACATGCTATTTATAATACAGAAGTACCATCTTGTTCCCGAAATATATGTGTTAGTGTCTGCTTACATATATGAGAATATTGTTATTTAAGCATTCATTATGGTTTATCTAATGTTTCATATGGATTTCACTAACATTTAGAGTAGATATATGATGTACAACCAGTTCTTCGTGCTTGTTTCTTCTTGTCTTTCAGGTTAAGAAGGAAGAAGGGTTGCTGGGGGTTTGGACCCCGCGGGATCTGCTTCAACCGTAGGACCTACGGGTAACTTCCTCGATCTTCTCTATTTAGTTTTTCATGAACATGTATGGTTGTGTGAGTCCTTCTTGAGTAGCATGCCCTGCTCTGTGGAGGTTTAAACCCAACAAACCTCTAGGGTGATTTTCCCTGAAATAGAACTGGCGACTCTGCTGGGGATCACATTCTTGTGATTCCCTTGTTGGGTGGTTTCAGCTGTTTAATAGGTTTCCAACAGTTTTAACTTCTATTTGCAGTCCAGTTTACTCTTTCTCAGTCAGACTGAAGTCCTGGTTTCTTATCCAGGCTTGATCCTTTTTGTTTTTTCATTATTTACCTTTATATACGCGCTTTTTTCTGCACACAGTCGCGTATACACGCAATTTTGTCTAAAGGGAGTTGCGTATACGCGTGTTTCCTTTAGCACAGTCTCGTATGCACGCTTGTTGCTAAACTTTGAAGTTGCGTATACCTAGGCAGATTTTGAAATTTTGGATTACTTGAATTTTTAGTCCTTTCTGTCTGTGGAGACTTGTTCCTGCAGTGTCTTTGTACTCTCTGGATTGTGAAGAAAGTGGTCTTTGGTCTTTTCTCTCTTTCGTTTGATTGAAACCTAGTCTTTTTGGAAAAATATTGTTTCTGGTGCTGGCACTCCTGGTTCGAGTACCAAGATCTCTTTCTGGGGATTCTTGGTTGTTCTGCTTCATCAGAACAGAGAGCTCCTGCTCATTTACTCATTCCTATCTTTTTGTTTTGCTTTGCACTATGATTGTTGCTCGTTTCTTGGTTGGTTTTCTTGGGTTCAGTTGGCTAGGTCTTGTTGCAAACTTTGAAGAGTCTTTCTTGATTATTTGAAGTTTTTGTTTGCGGCAAGGTTGTGCTATTCTTCTAGGCTGAGTGGCTAAGTTTTCTTGTCTTATTTTGATCATATTGATCTTGCTACAAGTTAGCCTTATAAGATTTGGAGCATTTTTGAAGTTTTTGCTTGAAATTCAGTATTGTTTGGCTTGGGATTTTATAGTTTTACTTGGTCTTTTCGAACTCTTTTATAAAACTCAAAAGCTCAAAAAACATTTTTCTTTGTTGTTTGCTTTTGTTTTTGCATTTTTGTTTTCGTTTCTTTGTGTATTTTGAAGCTTTTTTGAGGTTTCTTGCCTTTGGATTTTGGCTTGATTTCGGAAAGGAGTTGTTATTGATTTCTTCCTCTTGTTTTTAAGAATTTTTTGGTGTCTTCATATTAAGAGTTCTTGATTTTGGGAACTAGCTTTCTGGACAACCAAGAAGAGTTAAAACTGAAGGACTTTTGGGAAATTTCACTCTGCTTTAGGAGATTTTTCATCTTAGGATTTGCATGCTTGTAGTGATTTGCATCAGGTGCACTTAAGCATTTAGTCATTTTCATAGTTTTTGTGAGTGCGAGTTTGCTATCTGAAAAGAAAAATACAATTTTTAATCTCGTAGAACCTGTATAGAAGTTGCTTTTCATCAAAAGACAATAACTGAATTTGCATGTAGTTTGGTTTTTATTAATTTCTTTCTACGTCAAAACATCATAAGTTTCATTTCCACATCCCTTTGACTTAACATAACATCCAATTAAAATAAGCGATTTAATTTAAAATCAACTAGCAAGTTTTCTAAGTGTCATACACCAACTATCTAGGTTGTAGGGCCTTGGATTAGGTGAGTGGAGAGTTAACTCTCCAAGGCCGCTCAAACTAAACATAGAAGTTGATTAATTGAGCGAAATCCAACTCCGTTAGGTGGACCGGGAAAGCTCTCCTCCAGAGAGTCAAGCGCGAGGGGAAGTGAAGGCTGAGAAGAGGGATACCCCCTCTCCGATTAGCTGAATCTGACCTCAAGACCGTTCCACCCGGCTTCTGATACGGATTGGTGCCCATAGTTGCCACTCCTAGGTTCCACACAGGTGACTGCGGGGGGGAATACCCGTGGTACCTGAGGCAGACGTCGCATCACTTTCAGCAGTACTTCTGGGGGGTGCCCTTGCGAAGCTTGGGTGCTTGAGCCAGCAAATTCTGTCGTTAGCAGGTCGGCGTAACTGTTTCTGATACCTTCCCTAGTAGGCCTAGGCCGTAATTATCCCAGACTACTTTCGGGAGGTCCTATATTTCGCTTTCCTGTATTTTGGTGTCCGGTCCTCATCACCCGGAGCATAAATACTTGAAGGTTGTTTGCTTGGTTGTATCTCAGGGATTTTTCTTATAGTGAGTGCTCTTTGCTCCTAGCTTGCTTAACTTTATATTTTTTGAGTCTAATTAAAATTTGCTAAAGTGGCTGATCAAGCGCCTCGTCGATCGAGGAGAATCCGGGGGTTATCTCCCGAGAGTCCAGAGCCTTCTTCGAGAATGCGTAGGAGTGATTTAGCAGGTGGTTACCACTCGGTGATGTCTGACGTAGTGGAGAGAGATCCTCCACAAGGATCTGAAGGTTTCATAGCTGATTCTGGTGTCGGTTCCGAGAGGAGCGTTCCGCTCACCTCGCGAGTTTTATTTCGTTAGGAAGAATATTTTCAAATTGAAGAAGTACCTGAACCTCCTATGTCAGGTCCATCTCCTCTTCCTCCTAATTATCCGTTCGTTGTTCAATACATCGGACCTGAGTCAGAGAGACTGAAAGATCTTCCGTATCATTCATTCCTTTCGATGGCCACGACTGGGAACGCGGCTTCTGCTGTGAGTGCTGTAGGCATTCAGACTCCTGCTTCTGTTGAAGGAGGAGGCACTATTGCTTTATCTTCGATTGCTTCTAGTGCTGCTGTGTTTGGCTCTGGTTTCACCCAAGCACATGCTTCTCATTCTGGTCCCTTCTGTTCAGGGATGCCCACTTGTGGGAATCCCTCTTTTTCCTTTTCCGCTGCTGCAGCTGGATCTACACCCATGTATTCCATGGCTAGTGGATCAGCTTCTTTTCAGGGTTTCCCCTTTGGAACTGGGCACATTCCTAGTTCCAATCCTTCTTTAGGGTCCTTTCCATTTACGTCTCAGACCCAGAGTTTTAATCCTTGGTCTGGAGGTAAGAATTCGACCACTTTTACAAGATGGAACCCTGTATTCACTACAGTGGGGGCAGGGAATCAGTTTTACGCAGGTCATCAAGGGAATACTTCTTTCCCTTCGTCGAGTGCTTATCAGACCTTTTCTCCTCTTTCTAATGCCTGGAACCCCTATCAGGGGATCTCCTCTTCATTTCATACTTCAGCAGGGGGAACTGGTCTGGGCTTTGGTAACTCTGCGTTGGGAGGAGGTTCTTCTCCTTTTTCTACGAGTCCTTTCTGGCAACCTAGTGCCTCATCAAATCCAGGGTATTCTTTTCAGAATGTTGGGAATCCATCTCATCAAGGATGGAATCCTCAGGCTCCGCCTCGCTTACCTTTTCTGGCAACATTAAACTTGCCAGATCTGTCGAAGTTGACTAATGATCCGATTCGTTATGGTCCGGGGTGGCCTCCGGTTCCCACCAAACTTCCTTCAAACATTCCAAAGTTTGAAGGTAAGAATGGAGAAGATCCGGCTGACCACATCACTACTTTCCATTTATGGTGTTCTTCGAACTCCCTGATCGATGATTCGATTAGGTTGAGATTATTTCAACGCACCCTAACTGGAAACGCCGCCAAATGGTATATTAAGCTAACTGGGGGCAGTTTTGCTACATTTGGATAACTGGCTGTTACATTTCTGAACCATTTTCAGTTGCCTGTCCGATATGACGTTGGGACTGAACTCTTAGCCAATTTTAAGCAGAATGAAGCAACCCACATTTCTGATCACATTCAGGAATGGAGGAGAAGGAAGAGGCTTATTAAAGCTCATATTCCAGGTGAATTCCTTTTGGAATGGTTTCTGAAATCCCTGCAGTCAGATATTTCGAAAGATGTATCGCTTTCTAGGGTATTTTCCGAGGAGCAGGCCATTTTTAGGGCCCAGCAGTTGGAACTGATCTATTCTCAGTCTGGGGTCCTCCAGAAATATCTGCCCAATGCTCCTCGCTCCAAATTAGATTTATCTAAAACTAAGCCCGGTCCTCATGGTGACGGACTGGTCGGATCGATCAAGAGTGGTGCAACCAGCCTGCTTACTCAATTGCAGCAGTTGTCTTTACAATCTGCTCCTTCTGGTCAGGTTGTGCCTGCTGAGTCATCGCCTTCCCAGTCTTTGTCCATAAATGTTGTCCAAGCTTCTGATCCCAAAGGAAATCAACAATCCGATGGGAAGAAGAAGGGATGAAATAACAAGAAGAAGGGCAAGAACGGGAAGGGTAATGTGAATAAAACCAATGAGCATGTTGGTGAGGGTAGAAAGGAGAAAAAGAAAGTGAAGTTTCCATGCAAGTTGTGTACTCGAGACCATCTCACACACCTTTGCCCTAAAATTCAGGATGCGTAGTGCTTGTTAGCCCAGCAGGGTTCTTCTAGTTCCCAGGCTGTGTTAACAAACCCTTTTCCCCAAGGGCAAAAATTAGTTGTTGGCGCGAACCAAAATCCTGGGGCTTCCTCTGGGGGCACCCAGGAAGGGGAAATTCCATCGAACATTTTTATGATGAGTGCTCACGCGGATATCGCTACGAGATCCCGTGATTATGGCAGAGAAGAGTCTTCGAAAGCTAAGGATACTCCTGATGCTACTGAGCCGCTTCACATTACGAAGCCTACTATTGAGTCTATGCCTCGGATGCCCCAAGCATCTTCTAAGCGATCAACGATTAATCCGAATGCTAGGGCTGCCCAGAACTACTCGATTGTGGAAGATCTGGCGCAGATTCCTTGTGCTATGTCAGCTTTAGAGGTACTCCAGTCTTGTCTGGCTCAGCGCAGTGCTTTGTTCACTGCCATTGGGGCTATTGATCCAAAAAATTCTCTTCTGATTACTTTTGATATGACTAATTTTAAGAAGAGACTCCCCCATCACATGGCTTTTCATATTAAATCATCGTATCAGAAGTGCAATATCTTTCGAACGGTTGTTGATGAGGGTGCTTCCACATGCGTGATGTCTCTCACATGTTGGAAGACAATTGGATCTCCCAAAGCTATTCCATCTACCCCTCTTCTGACTGCGTTCGATGGTCATTCTCACAGACCCCATGGTATTGTCCCAGCTTTTCCCATCTGTGTTGGGGGAAAAACTGTTAATATAGAGGTTGAGGTAGTGGATGCAAGCTTGGACTACAACCTTCTGTTGGGGAGAAATTGGATTTATGAGATGGATGCCATTACATCCTCATTATTTCGAATTATATGTTTCCCCCACAAAGGGAGGATTGTTACAGTGGATCAACTGGACTGTCCTCCTGTAGACCCGAATGCGTCTTTTGACTCATCTATTCCAAATTTGGATAATACTAAGGCGCCTGTTGAGAATTTAGCAGTTGGAATGTATTCTTCCTTGATGGGTACTTTTGATATTCCTCCTCCTACGGTTCATATTAATGCAATTTCATCCTCCAAGGCTCATCTTCGAAGAGAGTTCTTCAGAACTCATTATTTTTCGGACCCTTGGACCTTACCTTCCCCTACTGCCACATTAGCGGAAGGTCAAGTGGGTGGAATGGCATTTCCACGATATCTGCCCAGCCCTGAGATTGCCCATGGTCTGTGTGATTCTGCAGAATGGCATCTCCGACTCCTCTTTCAGAAAGAGTTGGATGGGGAATGTGGCTCCGGCTTGGACACTTAGTTCTTCTTCTGCCCAGGATTGCCTTGATACCACTCTTCCATCTGAAGAGGCCATCCTGGAGGCTATGACTGGTATAGACAGACCGTGGGATGACTTGCATCATCGGTCTTATTTTTTACCTGATTTGAGCGAAGTTGAAACAAGTTTTCCAAGTCCTCAGTCTCCTGGTCCTGTTCGTCCAGTCTTGAACCCTTTAGCACCAACACAGGTTTATGCTGAAGGGAACATGGCTGTGATTTCTCCTACTATCCCGGTGAACATTTCCAGGGATCCCAATATTATTGAGAATGTCTTCATCAGAGCTGAATGTTCCCGTGAAGAGGTTCAAATTTACACCGAGCTCTTTAAAGAGTATAGGGATGTATTCGCTTGGTCTTATGAGGAAATGCCTAGAATAGATCCATCTATTGTTCAGCATGAGATCAAGACGTATGAAAACGTTACGCCGGTCAGGCAAAAACTTCGTCTGGTCAATCCTAGGAAGGCAGCAGCTATCAAATCTGAGGTTGAGAAGCTGCTTAAGGCGGGATTCATTTTCCCTGTTCCTTTGACTGAATGGGTTTAAAATCCCGTTCCCATAGATAAAAAGCAAGGAACGATTCAAGTTTGCATCGATTTCAAAGACCTAAATAAAGCATGTCCTAAAGATAATTACCCCACACCATTTATCGATCAGATCATTGACGAGTGTGCCGGTAATGATATTTTCTCCTTCATGAACGGTTTCTCCGGATATAATCAGATTACTATCCGTCCTGAAGATCAACATAAGACTGCCTTTATTTGTCCCTGGGGTACATTTGCATACAAGAAGATGCCTTTTGGTCTTAAAAATGCTGGGGCTACCTTTCAGCGGGCCATGTCATATGCCTTTCACGACATCAAAAAGATTATCGAGGCATACTTGGATGATTTAGCTGCTCATTCTCGAAAGAGGATGGATCATCCTGGTCACCTCCAGAAAATATTTGAAAGATGTCGTTTCTATAAGATTAGATTGAATTCGAACAAGTGCGTTTTCGTGGTTACATCCGGCCGGTTATTGGGATTCATTGTGTCTAGGGAAGGGATAAAGGTAGATCCCTTCAAGGTTGAGGCAATACTTCGGTTGCCTCCCCCGTCCTCTATCCGTCAGCTTCAAAGTCTACAAGGAAAGTCTAATTTTCTTCGGAGGTTTATCGTAAATTATGCTGAAGTTACAAAGGGATTTATGAGATTGTTGAAGAAGGGAGTTCCTTTTCTTTGGGACGACTACGTTCAACGCTCATTCGATGCTTTGAAGAAAGAATTGACCTCTGCTCCTTTATTGAGTCCACCTGATTATAACAGGGATTTCCTTTTGTATCTGGCAGCAGCATAATCTACTATTGATATGGTTCTGGTTCAGGAGGATGATGCTCTTGCAGAACATGTTATATACTACCTTAGTCGAGGCTTGGTAGGACCTGAACTCCGGTACACTCCGATAGAAAAGTTAGCTTTAGCATCAGTTCATGCTGTGCAGCGACTCCGGAATTACATTATTCTTCGAAAAACTTATGTTTTGGCAACAGCCAATCCATTTCAGTTTGTCCTCAGTAGGCGAGTGATTGGGGGAAAATACAATAGATGGATTGTGATTTTACAGGAATTTGATCTTGAGTTTATGTCTGCCAAATCCAAGAAATCATTAGTTTTCGTGGAATTGATCTCCGAGTTGCCCTGTGGGGAAGAGATGATCTATGATGAATCCTTTCTGGATGAACATTTGTTTCTTATATCTTCACAGGATCCTTGGTATGGAGATATAATTGTGTATCTTCAGACTGCGAAGTTTCCCTCTACTTTTTCGAAAGATGAGTGTCGTAAGCTGCGTCACTTGGCCAATAATTATTTGATTATTGGTGATGCTTTATACCGTCGAGGGGTCGATTCAATCCTGAGATGCTGCTTGACTCTCGAGGAAGCTGAGGCTGTGCTGAATGATTCCCATAGTGGAGCTTGTGGGGGTCATTTATCTGGGCTTGCTACAGCTCAAAAGATTTTGCGTGCTGGATACTTTTGGCCCTCAATTTTCAAAGATTGTATGGAGGCAGTCAAAAAGTGTCATCCGTGTCAAGTTTATACTCGAAAAATGCGCGCTCATCCAGCTCCGCTTTTTCTAGTCATTACTGTCGATCCCTTGACAAAGTGGGGTATTGATTATACTACTTGTAACCCGCCTTCGGCTAAAGGTCACAAGTACATTATTGTAGCAGTAGACTACTTTACGAAGTGGGTCGAGGCTATGCCTACTTTTGGGAACGATGGTGAGACTGCAGCTCTTTTTCTTTTCAACTAGGTTATCGCTCGTTTTGGTATTCCTAGAGAGATTGTCACTGATCATGGCAGTCATTTTCAGAATAGTATGATGGCTGAGTTGGCTCTCAAATTGGGTTTCCGGCAGGAGCATTCATCTCCGTATTATCCTCAAGCCAATGGGCAAGTGGAAGCCGTGAATAAATCCTTGAACAAAATTCTTCAACGGACAATTGATAAAGCTAGATCCAACTGGCATATTATGCTATATCCTGCAATTTGGGCATACAGGACGTCAGTGAAAACTACAACTGGCTTTACTTCGTTTCAGCTAGTGCACGGGTTGGAATCCGTATTTCCCATTGAATGCGAGATTCCTTCTCTTAAGTTAGCTGTTGAACTTCTTCCTGACACTTCTAGTCTTGAAGAACGGCTCCTTCATCTGGAACATCTCGATGAGCAGCGTCGGGATGCCGCCACGATGAATGAAGCGCATAAAAACTGAGTTAAAGTTCAGTACGATAAGGCGGTCAAACCCAGGGTTTTTTCGGAAGGTGACCTTGTTTTGGTCTATGCCCAAGAAAAAGATGCCCTAGGGGCAGGAAAGTTTAAGTCTATGTGGTATGGCCCCTTCATCGTTAAAAAAGTCCTTAAGAAAGGAGCGTATACCTTGGTTGATTTTGAAGGGAACGAGTTGCCGGAGCCCCGAAATGGGCTCTATTTGAAGAAGTATTATGCCTAGGCTTTGGCCTGGCATGTTGCTTTTGTATATAGTAGTTTTTGCTTTGTACATATCTGATTGATTTTCGATTTTTGATGAGGTGATGATGTTTTTGATCTGCTTTGGCAGGTTGTGTTGGATGTCATGAGTCATTTTGGTTTCGCCGATGGTGCTAGTAGACACACCCGGAACTTAGCTTCCGTGGCTTGGGTGCTTCATTATCCTTCCGGTTAGCTGTTAGTATCAAGAGGGGTCTGCATTGGTCCTGCTTCCAATAATATAGCAGAATACACTGCAGTTGTTTATCTACTCTCAGAGGCAATATCTTTGGGTGTTGATTCGTTGGTAGTTTTCGAGATCCATTTTTATTACGATTTTTCTTGAGGGTACGTTTGTTACAAAGATCATTTCAATTTTTAACTTTCATTCATATTCCTTGAGCTGACAATTGGTTCGCTGACTCATTAGCTAATCAGGCATTGGATTGGCATATTAATCATTCCATACAATAAAATTTAATCATCAAAAACATCATACATTTTGATACATTTATCACATCACATCAAATATCGATGTATATATATCATCAGAGTGTTAAAAAAACTTTACAAAATTTGGATCCATAAGGTCATACAAAATTTGGGCTTATGCTCGATCATGTTCAGTCTCAAAAATATACAGTCATCTAATACATAATATCTATCTACTCCTGAGGTCCCTGCCCAGAAGTCGTGTTCCTATAGAACATGATCGCGGTGGCAACTCGGCGGAATAACCGTACCCCATCTCGGGGCACTCCTACCACCCGTATCTAGACGGCTTCCAGCAGATCTTCCACGGCATCCATAGGTATTTGGTGGGTTAACCCCTCCAAGTTCCTCTGTACAGCCTGGAGGGTCCTGTCTGAATCCACTGGATCTGCTTCGCCCCTACGACGCTTATGGCGTGGGAAACCCTCAAGACGAACTGGTCCAATATCTGTATCATGATCATATTTACATTGTCAGTCATTATGAATCCAATCAAAAATATGTTTGTTTTTCATTTTTCATACATATTTGAAAAAATCCAAAAAAAAATGATATAAGTCAAAATTTTTTTTACAAAACTTACCGATTGTACCCCATGTTGTGCCTGGTGGAAGAACAAGATCTGGATCTCCACGAAAGTCCATCCCGGCATAGGGATATTCGTCCACAGTGATGATTTGTTCTCCCCACCAAAGGAAGAATTCATCATCCCAAGTGGTCTGGGGAACTTCACTTCCCCCTAATCTCTTCATCATGTCTGCCCAACGGGCAATTCTTGGGTCTCTAGGGCTGTTGATGGTAGAGATGACTCTGGGTCTCAATGCTGGTATCTTCTCAAAGAAGAATGTCATCAAAATTGTACCGTATCCGAAGTGTTTTGTTTTTACTTGGCGGATTGAGGTCAATTGTTGCTTCATGTTCAGTAATAGGGTTGTGCACCAATCATACACATGAGTCAAGCATTCCACTGCTATGCTCATTTGCGTCCTAGACGCCTGATGTAGGGAGGCAGATCCTGCCACTCTGCCAATGGTGAAAAGGAGGATTTTCATGTGCAAATCCCTCAAATCTTTAATTGCAATCTGAGTTCCAACTTTTTTGGAACCCTCTACGCAATACACGTGGACATAATCTTCCACGGTTAGCCCTCCCAGGGGCTTCCCGTGCAAGCCTACTGGTTCTCTCCTCCGGGAGAGTCCAGTGATAAAATATATGTCTTCCACTTCAATGCGTATTGGCATCTGATCTATAATGAAGCAATCTTGGTCTGGTTCCCAATAATTGACGAGCATTTCTAGCAACCGGACATTGCTTTTCATATTTGGAATTTTGAAAAATTTGAACAATTCGCAATTTCGAAGAATATTTTGCGATGCTTGATCTTGCATGACCTCTTGATCAATTGCACTGTGTTCACGCTCTCTCCATGAGATTTTCATCCTGTCAAAATTCAATAAATCCTGCATTAGCCACACATTTTTTGATTTGGGCCTGCGCATACGTGACTTTTTCTATGCACAGTCGCGTGTATACGCGACTTTCCTGTTACCAACCCGCGTATGCGCAAGTTCGAGTTTTTTAGCAAGGGTTTTAATGGTGAAAATCACTAAATTTTAATTTCTAAACGGACAAAATGATTTGCAAGGATGATTGAGGAGCCTACCTGACAAATTCGGTGCGATTCGACGGTCGGTTGCTCCTGATTTGACGAAAGAAGTTTTTTGCTCCAAAGCACTTTTTTCCAAATCAACAATGCAATAATGAACCAAATATGAGGTAATTTGTCTATTTATGGCTAAAAAGTTGAAAATTTTCGCAAAAATTTGTTATGCTTATTTTTTCGATCTAACTTAAGCTGCATAACCCGGATGCTTGGAAGTGCCCAGTTTGGTATGTTTTCAGGTACATTTTGACGATTTTGAGATTTTTCTCGGTTTTTGATCCATGATTACCGACTCGTCACGACAGGTATATGATCTTCACTGGCATATAGGTTAGGGAAATCACTTTCCGCTGCATCTTGCATACTAGCCTCCATACTGATCACTTGCCTTAGGGTCAATCGCATCAGGTCATGAGTATTACACCCATTTCACTCACCGATTATTTAATCATGACTTGGTGGTAGAACCTTCCTTTACATGGGCTTCCTAGTTAGTTCTTCGCTATCACTTGTTGCCCATGCTGCATTTTATGTAGGCTCGGGAGTCCTCTTTAGTCCCGCCATGATTTACGTGTTGAAGCTTCATTCTTCTCCTTCCTCACTATCATTTTTCTGGCTATTACCCTATAGGCTCCCTGGTGTCGTTAAGTTGTATTACTGCATTGCATATTGGCTACTTGTTTATCCTGGCCTTTAGCCGGCTTCATTTGGACTCAGTGTTTAAGCCAAGTTTTGACCTTGACTATTTGTACAAGTTAACCATTGCATGCACTTAGCTATCGCGACTTGACGCCCTTTTACCCATGGATGGAACGTTCCTTTGAGTATTTCTTACCAGTTTCTGCCACCTTGCATTGAGCATAGGATTGTTCCAATCCCAGGAACTAGTGCATCTGATTTTTTGATACTCGTTCTATCCATTGTACCATAGCATTATTTTATTCTTTTTCAGGCTTATTATATGAAAAAGAAAAAGAAATCAAATATAACAAAAAGAACGGGAACGGGATGTATCTTCGTTGTTTTGATGGCAGTACAGAGTCAGTTTGTCGCCCTTGAACAAAGCACATATACTTATATATATTTCCTACATTTGGGATGGTTTTAGTTTTTGACCTAGGTTCAACCTTTACCATGTTTCACTTGTCAGTTCTCCCCCGGTTGGTTATCTCTTCCAATCATATGGAGAGTTTGTTTTGCCTCCTGCAAGACAGACTTATACAGTGTCACTTTTTACTGCCATGGTCATCACAGAGTCGTGCTTTTGTTCAAGGAAGTCTAGCGTGAGTCGGCCATTCTACGGTGTCTCTTGACTCATTATTCAGTCGGCCTTCCCGGTCTTGTCAGTATCATGTTCTATCACATCAGATGTTTTGATCTTCTGCTCGTGCTGGTTTGAGAAGGTCTCCATTGACTTCTTGCCGGCGGGTTTGTCTCTTATCGACTACGACACACTGCTCTGAGAGAAAACCTAGAGCCGCACCTTGGGCCTATTTCCATCATTGATAGGTGACCTCGTGCTCAGCATTTGATCATCATCATGGGTCTTTGACTGAGTGGTTTCCACTGTGTTCGACGTCAGCACACATTATCACACTTGGGATTCGTGCAGTACCTGGATTTCCATTTGACCCTATCGGTGGATTTCTCGCCTCTGTGTTAGCTTTCATTATTGGTTGGTTCAGAGGGTTTCTTCCGTGCGCTAGCTTCATCTTGTGCACGTCGGAAACGTACTTCGGTTTTGGTTCCATCACTCTACTTCGTCCGATTCCTTCCAAATCTTGGCCTGCGGGTTACACTCGCGCTGGACTGATGTGGGATTCCTTAATGCCTTCCTTCCAGCAGATCTTTTCCCATCGACTCCGACTCATTGCTCGGGAATATGTCTAGAGTCTTTTTTCGCACCTTAGGGTTTGCAACATCGAAGGGTGTGTGGCCTTCAATTACTCCATTACGTGGGGATTCATCATTTCCTCCTGATTGGTAGATTCTTTCAAGTGTTCGACTTCAACTCATTCATTCG
Organism: Pinus albicaulis; assembly: GCA_034641835.2. Classification (NCBI taxonomy): domain Eukaryota; kingdom Viridiplantae; phylum Streptophyta; class Pinopsida; order Pinales; family Pinaceae; genus Pinus; species Pinus albicaulis. Next base: position 846,236,854 of record CM076575.1, read on the forward strand.
CACTTGTTAGATTGTACTGGGCCACCTTGACACTCATTTTCATTATTGGTGGGTTGTCTCGCGTTGGTTAACGGTATACATTATTGACCGGTAATCCAACGATTTCTCACATGGTCGACTTCAGCTCATTGATTCCCATTGTGTAGAATTGTGCCATAGTGATCGGTGAAGACCTCGGGTTGCATCAGCATTTCTCGGTTCACTTTTAAAAGTCCATTCAGTTTCTGCAAGTGATGCCGTCCACCCTTATATGTTGTAGTTCAGTACAGCAGCATCCTATATGTTGGCTCCCGAGTTGTGTGATTGTACCAATTCTTCCACCTCTTATGATTCGGTACTTGGAGATTCAGTTACTTATTTGATCAGAAATCTAGTTGCAGCGTCTTTGATCAGCTTTCTATATGTGATATTTGGACATTGATTCAGACTTATACTTTCGGGCCATGCTCAGATGATTCATTGTGTACTTTCAGTTCAGTTATACTTGTATACATGTTTGATCTATTCAGTACTTTTTATATGATGTATTTTTGACTGAGCATGGGTATGCCCTCCTCACCATGAGTTGACTCTCTGTTTTCTACGTTTTTGTGTTGAAATCCGTGAAGTCCTCTCTTGTCCTTTGCGAAGTTCTTTCTATGTGCATAATACATTTCGGCCATCATGTACCCTTTCCCGACCTCATATATTAGGGCATCTATTAAAGCATCACGCTTCTCACCATATGATTCATGATTGCTTTTATGGCTTTGGGCACCCATTCCTACACACTTGGACAAAATTCACTAAAAAACAGTGTTAAAATCCCCATATGCGGTTATGCCCAGACTTTTCCGCGTGTATACGCGAGTCCACATGTACTTTTCCGCGTATGCCATTAAAATCATTAAAAAATATATAAAAAATCCCTATTTTCGGGCTGGGTTGATGGTTACTCTGGTAGTTCAACCACCCCAACACGTGGCCAACTGTTTCCAACTGTTGAAACTACTTTGAGGGAGTATAAAAGCCCCTCATGTGCATGGCCTAAGGGAGAGAGAGAAATTATTGATATTATACTCTGTTGGTATTCCCTATCCAAGTCTAAATTCCCGTGCCTCCTGCACTTCTCAGTTCATTACAGGAAACCCTTGTTTCCTGAAGATGCTCATCTCTTTATATGTCATCTCGTATGCACCAGTTCGGAAGGAATCTTAGCGAGGCAAGGGTGGGACGGATCCGGACGACGGTCTGCTCGAAGATCGTGGAAGGATTCAGGTGATCTCTCCACTCGTTATTTCTATACATGCTATTTATAATACAGAAGAACCATCTTGTTCCCGAAATATACGTGTTAGTGTCCACTTGCATATATGAGAATATTGTTATTTAAGCATTTATTATGGTTTATTTAATGTTTCATATGGATTTCACTAACATTAGAGTAGATATATGCTGTAAAACCAGTCCTTCGTGCTTTTTTCTTCTTGTCTTTCAGGTTAAGAAGGAAGAAGGGTTGCTGGGGGTTTGGACCCCGCGGGATCTGCTTCAACCGTAGGACCTACGGGTAACTTCCTCGATCTGCTCTATTTAGTTTTTCATGAGCATGTATGGTTGTGTGAGTCCTTCTTGAGTAGCATTCCCTGCTTTGTGGAGGTTTAAACCCAACAAACCTCTAGGGTGATTTTCCCCGAAACAATATGGAGAAATGAAGAGCAATCCTCCTTGAGCTACTCAAGAGAGGAGAGGAACTCCTAAACAAGAATCCCTCGTGCCAAAGGCACTGCAATTCAGCTGAATAGCTGGAGATTGCAAATGGACTCAAAGTTCAAATCTTCAATAATAATCTCTATGGCTGCCTCATCCTCCTTATATGAAAAATTATGTCTCTATGCCATGGACCCCACCCAATTAGGGTTTCCTTCCTCTAGAAGTTTCCTCCCTTTCTATCTGCGTTGACTTCCCAAGCAAGCTACACCCTCTCAAGCTGCGCTATTGACTTGGTCAACATGGCCTCATCCTCATGTGTTTGCCCCCTTTTCATACTAGGAGGTGAAAAAATGGCTACTCCATGTATCCCTTCCCACTTCATGTGGAATTTTATTTATGAAAATGGATCTCCTCACCCATTTTATTTATCTTCTAGATAATATGAGAAAAATTTAATGTTCCAATTTATTTGCAAAAATTTGGAACATTACACACTCGCCCTGATTTAGCAACGCTACGTCGCTGGTATCCCGTCAGGCCACCAACTGAGCACGATTGGACCCCCATATCTAGGCTATGTTTCCCAGTATGTCAAGGAAATCACTATGGGAAGCGTTTTAATTCCATTTCATAATTTCTCCCTCTCATTGATATGATCCACACATTAGAGAAGAAACAAGACGATCTCCTCAAACGTTATAGAAAGTACATTACTCCCAGGCCAACAAACCCACACCCACATCAGCGTAATGGGAAAAATGGGATGTCACAGTAGCCAAGCATGACCCAGGCCCAACCTTGGATAACATGCAGACTATCCAACCTGATTGACCACCGAGTCAATCAGTGCAAAGAGCTGAAGCACCCAGTAAACAGTATTCGCACAGTCTCTTCTCTCCCACAAAAAACTTCTCTCTGACCAAGAGAAGATCACACATACTCATTTCCAGATTTGTTCACACTTTCATCATACAATTAAATGTGAGCATCTCCCCAATATAAGAGTGGAAAGATCAGCATTAAATCTACACTCCCCAAAATAGCTAGACACACCCAAGCCAACGACATGGAAATGGAAGCAGAAGACCTCATCTTCTACATCAAATTCTTTCCAAGAATCCACATCTGGGATGAAAGTAGTGTTGATTCCAACACAATCAACTCAATTGGCATAGTGGTACCATGCACCATATGCACTAGCCAGAACCACGAACTAGAGGCATGCCCGTTAATGGAAACATTCAAGCACCTCTGCACTAGGCACAATTTCCACCAACAGGAAATTAACCATCCTATTGGGGGACCCAACCTTGCGCTTGCGCAAAATCCCATCACGGAGATTATTCCCCCACCAAACTCCAACGACACGATACACCATATACGATTCATATCGTCATGTATAGGAACTATGACTCAAGTTGTCTGCTCATTTGCCATAGGTGTCGAGTTAGCTGTAGCTACGAGAGTAGCTATTCCTACGACAGTGTAGACCCAATCTGTCTACACTCTATCGACCACATCTGGTTCCACCACATCGAAGATGGAATCCTTCTCGTGTTTATCAAATAGATTTGTGAGAATTGAACCTCTTCAACATAGCCTTGTGCAGGATCAATCCCCCTTAGGATCTCTATTTCATTCAGATGAGGACATCATAGAGGTATGACGAAGGCATAATATCCATGGGATGCAATGCATCACCATTTACTTTTTCTCCCCAAGCACATGTTCAGTTCTGACAAGAAAAAAGAACAGGATATCTATGCGATCAAATCAAAATATTTCCTCCCATCAGGAAAAGTCGATTGGTTCAAGAATCCCATCACAAGGCTTGATGCGTTTGAGGAAGGAAATATGTCAAACACCTCACCTTCCGTGAAGGTGAAAATATCCCGAAGTCTTGGAAAGGTCGAAGAAATATCACTGGGGGAAGCATGCTCTCCAGAATAAATAGCCTCTTATACCCAATTTCTACAATATTATCAAGATATATTCGCTTGGGACTACTCATAAATGCATGGGATTTGTCCCACTATCGTAGAGCTCCATATTGACACTTGGCCTGATATACCTCTAGTGCGCCAGAAACAACATCAACTGCACCCATTAAAGGCAGAAGCAATAAAACGAGAAATCGATAAGCTTCACAAAGCCAGGTTTATCTACCCCATTGCTTACACATCTTGGGTTTCCAACCCTATTCCCATCATGAACAACAGGGCACCATATGCGTTTGCACCGATTTTGGGAATTTGAACCAAGCTTTTCCAAAGGAAAATTATCCCACCCCTTTCATCGACTAGGTCATCGATGCTTGTGCAGGACACGAGGCTCTCTCATTTATGGATGGATTCTCTGGGACAACCAAATTCAAATCTGCCATACAGACCAATACAAAACTGCGTTCACCACCCCCTAGGGCACATTCACATACAAGGTAATGCCATTTGGCCTAAAAAAATCTGGAGCCACCTTCCAAAGGGCCATGAACTATATATTTCATGACTTGGCACAACTTATCCTCTCCTAATTGGACGACCTCACTGTCCGCTCCAAGAAGCATTCAGAACATCTTGAGGATTTGTGATTGGTATTCCAATGATGCCGTCAATAGAACCTACACTTGAACCCCCTCAAGTGTGTCTTCTACATCACAACAGGTAGACACTTAGGTTTTATCGTGTCATAGCAAGGGATTTGCATGGAACTGCTCAAGGTCTAAGCTATCAAAGAGGTACCTCCACCTCAAACCCTTAGGAAACTACAAAGCTTATAGGGGAAGGCCAATTTTCTGAGACGCTTTGTCCCAGATTATGCCACTTGCACTTAAGGGTTCCTATGCCTCCTTTTCTAGGACATCCCATTCAAATGGGATGATCATGACCAACAAGCATTTGATGCACTGAAAGAAACATTATCTTCAGCACCACTCATCAGTCCCCCAGACTATGATAGAGATTGCATCCTATATCTATCAGCTTTTGAGTCCAACTTGGCTAGATTTTTGATCCAGGAAGGCTCAGATGGGAAGGAGCACGTAATTTATAATGTTAGTAAAACCTTAGCGGGCCTAGCATTAAGATTTTATCCTGAAGAAAGACTGCCCTAGCATTAATACATGCAGTCCAGAAGCTTCGCCACTACATCATCTTAAAACCACTACTGTCATTGGAGATATTAATCCCATCAAATATCTACTAACACGTTTACTAATGAACCATAAGTACGCCTGCTGGATAGTCATTCACTAAGAATAAGACTTACAGTTTCGTTCCCCTAAAAGGAAGAAGGCGCTTATCTTAGCAGAGTTCATCACGGACCTCCCAAGGGATACCAAGGATCACCAATAAACGATTCTCTACCAGACGAGCATCTCTTCTTCATAGCAACTGACGACCCTTGGTATGGAGACATTCTCCTCTTCCTGCGAACTCAAAATTTCAGACCTCATCTCACTCGAGACGACTATCAGCGCATATGCCATTAGGCCCCCCGATATCTCCTCATGGGTGATGTTTTGTACCGACGGGGCATCGACACCATTTTACATCGATGCCTCACTCATGACCAAGTAGAACAAGATCTTAATGACTTCCATGGAGGAGCTTGCAGCGGCCACCTCTCAGGGATGGCCACCACCCAAAAATTCCTACAAGCAGGATATTTATAGCCCTCCCTGTTTCGCGATTACATTACAACAGTTAAGACATGCGAGTGATACCATTGCTTCACTCATAAGGCAACAGCCCCTCCTGCTCCTCTACACCCTGTCATCATTGCCAAACACTTTTGTAAATGGGGAATCAACTTCATGACTTGCAACCCCGCATCATCTGGAAATCATAAATAAATCATAGTGGCTATTGATTATTTCACCAAGTGGGAAGAGGCCATGCCCACATACAACAACACCGTAGAAACCACCACTCAATTTCTGTTCAACCATGTGATTTCTTGGTTTGGTGTTCCCAAAGAGTTAGTCTTTGACCACGGGAAGCACTTCGAGAAAGACGTTTTCGAGGAGCTATCTCACCACCTCAGATTCACCCATGAATTCGCTTCACCATACTACCCCCAATATAATGGATAGGTAGAAGCTATAAACAAAGTCCTCAAAATGATTTTACAACACATGGTGAATAACCATAAAACCAACTAGCACCATATGCTCTTCTCCACCCTGTGGGCATACCGCACGACTGTGAAGACGTCCACTAGTTTCACTGCTTTCGACTTGGTATACGGGTTCGAAGCCGTGATTCACATAGAACGCGAGATCCCGAATTTACATGCTGCCATCAAACTCCTTGATGATACCCAACCTCTAGAACAATGCCTAGTACAACTAGAACTCGTTGAAGAAAGGAGACTACAGTCACTGCAACACAACGAGGCCCACAAGAAAAGGGTAAAAGCATCGTTTAACCGCCACATCAACCCTCTCTCATTCACTGAGGGAGAACTAGTCCTCCACTATGATGTTGAAAAAGAAGCCCTAGGGCCAAGAAATTTTGAAACTTTGTGGAAATTACCCTACATCATAAAACATTTCCTCCGCCAGCAGGCATATATCTTGACGGAATCGGGTGGGACATGCCTCAGCAACCCTGTCAACGGCCTTTACCTCAAGAAATTCTACCCAGAACGAGAGCTCAGAAGGCCTAATCACCAGACCAAAAGTAACACCATGATCAACACTCCATAATGCCCAAATGTGGTGCCACATATTCACACCCTCGAAAAAATAAATTTTCATTGCCGGCAGGTATGCCTCTCTCATATTATTTTTTAAAGCACATATTTTTCAATAATATTTGGATAAAGAAGATGCTTTCACTTGGGGTAGTTGTTTTTGTAGGTACTATACAAATCAACCACTACTCCATCCACTACAAGTTCTAGAGCAGGTATCATTCTACCCCCAGCATGATAGAGTCTCAGAAAAACTATACATATCCTGACATCATTTCTCCATCAGAAATCATCCATAGGTTCCACACACCCGCCCATGTTTATCATCACCTCACCTTGCACATGATAAGAACCCTTGTTGGTTGGTAGAGCCTCCCCTCCCATGGTGCTCGTCACCCACAGTAGACCATATATCACAAAAATAGTGATGCCATGGCCATACTACTGTAGTCCAGGAAGCACCTCATATCCATTCACTCGCCATGCATAAGGTCCAGTTTTACCATATGAAATAAACCCCTTTCCCGAAAAACCACGTTGAACAAGAAAATCAAAAGCACCCTACCGCACCTCGCATTTGGCCCACCATACCTCCATCAACATAACCCATTCACGTTAATTTTTCATCTGCTTTATCAACCTCAAGCATGAGACCAACCAATGGGGCCCCCACCCTAAAAAAAAACCTTCCTCACATCATCAGTGAGTGAACACTTTCACATTTTGGGGCACCCGTCTCTGTGTTTTGTACAAACCAAACCCCATTATTTTATCCTTTTGGTAAGTGTACAAAGGCCACAAATGGTGCACTATGTCCCCCACCCACCCATCCATTTTTCTCCCATGGCAGTAGTCCCTGATCACCCTTGGTCAGAGTATCACACCCACACCCAAAAGCCACCATGATGTTCATAACCAGTTTATACCCACCCTGGAAGTCCTACCGACTCCGGGGCTTTCCCCATCAGAAATAGTTATGACTGTCACCAAGTTTCTTTTTATACTCTGAACATGGGCCACTGAATCCTCATCATCAGTTTTTAGTCACCCCTTGCCATCATGCCTATGTTAAACCCATCACATTAGGATCCTGATCCTCTATAACAGTGACCCCATTTTTTGGTTGAGGATTCCTTTTTGTCAACATCAACACCTCTTTTCCAAAAACGAAGCGATACCTTGGATCACCCCTCTCCATAAAAGGAAAATCCTCGGGTGGAACTATGGGAGACACAATTTCTCACAGATGTCTTCGATCCTCTTGAAATTTGACTACAAAACAAGATTTCATGTCAGGATGGTATCGTACATTACAACCATTGCACTTTGATCAAATTCATCAAAGACTCGTGCCTTTATAAGCATCTCTTTCAGAAATGCTTACACGGGAAGATCCTAGCCAATGCTTATGCATACAATGCGCATTTATATTCCATACCAGGTCTATGCACATGGGTACCACTTTCCACCTATTGTCAAAGAATAAAACGCCCCTGAGGGCATCAACAATCGTCATCATCAACCAATAGATCACTACCATATTAGTGACACAGACAAAATCTGTATATGTCAAATAAATTTGTTGAACTAGCCAAAGAATCACGAGCATGGAACATGCCCACCTCGTAGAATGTAATGTTCCAAATGGGGAAAGATAAGCTCAGTAGGGAATATCTTAAGATATTCCACTATGGATTCACAGAATTATGGAAACACACCAGAAATTCTAAACCAGAGATAGACTGGTAGGGCATTTACTGGTTATATCACCTCTTAAGAGAGGGTGAAAACCAGAGGCTTCCTGGTCCGTTCTAGAATCTGTCTATAGAAAACTGATGAAATGCAGAAAATGTGGAAAAAACACACTCCTCTTGGATATTTTTTCCCTTGGTATCCTTAGATATATATATCTAAACAATGGATCCGAAAGAAAAGCCAAAAACCAAACAAGCAAGGAGAGGGAAATTCCACTTCCGGAAAAAACTGCAAGAGGCTCAAGGGTAATGCTGTATAAGAAAAATGGTGCTAGAATAACACTAATCAGGGATAGGCTCCCTTATTATTGGTTGTGTGGGACCTCCATGCTAAATTTCAGGAAAAAAAAATGGGTTTAAGGGCCTTAAACAGATCTCCCACAAAGCTAACTAGTTAAAAATTAGCTAAGCAGAAGAGCTGATGGAATGAAGAGAAACCCACTTCAGAATTGCGTAGTTTCAGCAAAGAGTCACTGGAAATCACCCATCAGATATATATCACAATATAGCAGCAGAAAATCAGACTCTTAATGGAGCTTTTCAAAAAATACAGTGAATTCTATGAAGAAATAACCAAGAAATCTTCAGAAATAGGATCTGCAATGTATGTAAAAAGTGCAGAAATGAATGGACAACGTCCCTCTAAGTGTGCTTCAGTAGTATAATGTTAGATTAAATATATATAGAAAATTAATGGCTAAAGCATCGGATCCATGTCAGATCTGGAAACTACTCAGCCTTCCAATCAAGATCCCCTTAGGGTTTTTACAAAATAATGCACTAGAAAGTGTAGATCTAACTTTTTGTACATAGGACTGCAGAAAGCTTCAGTAATTTATGAAGATGAATTTATTCATAATATACAACAGATATGAATATGAGATATCAGTAAGCTACTTCATAAATCTTCAAGGTGAGAGGCAAGCCTCAATCACCAGAAACAAGTACAATGAAAGATCCAAACAATAGTGAAGCAGTTCATAGGAAATAACGCAGTTATCCAAGGAGACTACGCAGTAGCTTGAGTAGAATAGTACAGCAGATGAAATATAAAGATCTAAAATCAAAATACATTAGAGGCTCTCTTCCAGGTGGTCACAAGACACCCTCCCTGAGAGGAGACTCCAAAAACAACTATATCTTTGCAGATCTAGAACCCCACTTACTACACTTACAACAACAGTAAAACCCTCAGTGAGCTAGCGTTGTCTATGCAAGCATAGCATGGCCACCAACCTGATAGTGGTTCAATCTAGTACACTTCCCTCCAAGAGCTACTCAAAGAAGGATGAAGGATTCCTAAACAAGAGATCCTCTCTTTCTCTTGCTAAACAACAAAGAGAAATGGAGTTGCCTTACCAAGCTTAGAAAATGAAATATGATCAACAACCTCCTCATGAGCCTTCTTCCTTATTTTATAATATTTGAGTCTCTTGGAAAACCCTAAACCAATTTCATCTTTTGGTTCCTTTCACACTTGGAAACCCCTTCTAGAACAACGCAGTCCATCAAGGAGGTTCAATGAACCTAGACAACGTTGTTGACTTGGTCAAATAGGATCTCCTTTGGTGGTCTTGGCCCTTTCACACTCGCAAGATTTTATTCCAATGGCCTAAATATGTCTCTTTTCACATAGGCACTAATTTATTCTTTATTTGCAAGAGGATTAGACATCCTCCTTTACAATTTATTTATTAATCATGAAATACAAAATAAATAAGGCATTATTAATGTTCCAAATTAGCAGAAGCTAATTTAGGAACATTACAGTCTCCCCCTCCCAAATGTTGCTTGTCCTCAAGTAATTGTAAGGGTGCTGCAAAAACTTCCCCTTCTTCTCTTGTGGCCTCCATATCAAATAGTATCCTCCATTGCTCTGAATTTTCTGCAATATCTTTGTCCTCCCAATGGCCCTTCCTTAGTATGCAAGTTTTCCCTTGATGAATAAACTCAAAGGCTGTCATCATGAACAAATGGAAGGTTGTTGTGGAAACCTTCTTGCTGATCCATGGCCTCCTCAAGATAGAAGTGATGACTATCATGGGGTTTTCATGATCCATGAAAGACTCCCATCTCTAAGATGTCATCAAAATGAAGTGGATCACCTCCTATCTTGGCAATACATAGAAGATCTCCTCCCCAATACATATGAGAGGCATGTCACCAACCAATATATGGCTCACTTTGCAAAGAGAAAAGTGATTTATCATAGTGGCCATACAAAATCTCATGCTCCCATAGAAGCATGCAATGCAAAAATAATGGGGAACTCCTTCCCCCATGGGAAAATTCAACAAGTGTGCCTTTCCTCCAACTATGCCCCCAACAAGGATAAGGACATCTTTAGCTTGTGGGATCATGATTAGAATCATGCTAGCTGCCATGTGTAATAGATGAGAAGGAAGATGTTCCCTCATGTGCAACCAGTGCAGTTTTATCCTTAATTTCCATAGGATAAGATATGACAAGTGCCTCCCCCAACACTTGTTTGTTGCCTCATGTATTTGGAATGCTTGGAGAATGTACATCACGGTTGGTGTAAAAGTATCACACCATGAGGAATATAATAGCTTTCCAAGGTTCTCTAAGGAATGGCCTGCATCAACATAGTTCATGGCCTTGGATGGCCCATGAAACCCATCATACTTAGTGCCCCATATTGGCACCATGTCCTGCAAATGAGTGTCAGAAAAATATAAGAATATAGGAGATACATAATAATTCTCAAGAGGTTGAGCCTCTCTATATACTTGTTTTACATCAGTGGGGTAACTCATGGATGAGTTCCCTCTCACACTCAAATAATAAGGAGGTGTGAATGGTGGCTCCTCCCAAGAGTTATGTTCCTCCTCCTCTACCAAGTAGTCCATGCACTTCTTCATATGAGAGTACACATCTTCTTTTTATCCTTCCCATATGAATCCTCCCAAGAGAGTATGATATGCTTTGAAAAAACTAGTGGGTTTGGAAAGTAGGATTTCATAGATGGCATCAAATAGTCCTTCCTTGAGTTTGGAGTCACTAGCCAAAATAATAAGATTATAGAAATAAATAACTCCATCTACCACCTTGATCCTTTCATCCTTTACTTCCCCTTCAAGAACCCCCCATGTGAAAATGTCCTTGGATTATTCCATCATGAGTTGGGAATCCCAACAAGGATCCAAGCTCTCTAAGAATGACAACGTTGTAGAGGTCTGAAATGCAGCCCCTGTCTTCTCATGGCTCCCATCTTTGACATCCTTGATATCAAGATCACATGTTGGAGCATCATAATCTTCCTTTTTCTTCCCCATTTGCAGCTTTTCTTGCACAAGACAAGATTGGAGCATATGGAAATCAACTTCCCCTTGGAAAGTCCTTGTTTTCCAAAACCTCCTCCTTTTGGCCCATGTATACAAGAGGGTTATGTTCCCCTTGCCATTTTCAGAAATCTTCTTTTTGAATGAGTAGATCATGGGCTGCCCCAAAGATATGGAGTTTCCATGTGCCCTAATACTTATGCCATCATAGATCTCTAATTTCTCCTTTCTCAGCGCAAATATCTGAGTGGGAGTTTGCAATGTCCCTTTCAGGAAACTACTCATCTCTCTCCTGAATGCTTGAGATATTATCTGCGTTGTGCTAGCTTCTCCCAAGGTTCCCTCCTTAGCCAAGTATGTATATACAGACCATAGTTGAGAGAGAACTTTAAATTTCCTCCTATCAAGAGGTGCTCCTGATAAATTACATCCTTGCAAAGAGGTGTCAAGGCATAGAGTAGAATGTGGATGTAGGTAGACAGATTTGTCCCTACCTTCAATGCATAAGTCCTCTTGCCTTCTTTGTGTTTCCAAGCTCTGAAGTATAGAAGGGTTCATGATCTCCACCTTGTGATGCCCTTCCTCCTCTTCTACCTCCCCTATCTCCAAGACCTCATCATTAATCAATAATAGTATATGCTCCTCATGCATGAGATCCTGTGGGACTCTTTGCAAGAGTGCAAGAGTCTCTTCTCTTGGAGCAAGTTCTCTAACCTCTTCCTCATGAAGTTCTTGAGGTGCCTTTGTTTTGTCTGCGTTATCATCTCCTGCCTTCTCCTCCTCCTCAATAACTGAACGTGTCCCATCATCAATGAGAGACAATAGATCTTGATCAACTATTGAAGGAGAAGCCTTCATGCTTTCCTCTTGAGATGAGGACTCTTCACTAAATGGAGATCTCACCCTTGGCAATGCATTAATCAAGCTCACACCTTATTTTCCCCCTTCATGAAGGAATCACTGGCAAAATGCTGAAGCTCTGATGATATGGCTGAGTGCACATATCCATGAGACGAGGATTTAGAATGTTCCTCATGCACAAATCTTGTAGATCTGATTGGAAGATCTTCTTTTTGAAACTCCTTGGGAGCTCCACTTCTTCTTCTCTTTTATTCTTGCACATCCTCCTTGGGGAGGCTCTTCTTAGATCTGAAAATAGATGAGATTAAAATCATCTTCTTCATGTTTCCCTTGCTCTTGATTTCACTGATAGCTTGATCTCATAGGCTGTGCCAGGGATCATGCTCTGATACCACTGTAATGTTCCAAATGGGAAGGGTTAAGCACGGAAGGGAATATATTAAGATATTAAACTATGGATTCATAGCAGTATGGAAACACACCAAAAATTCTAAACCAGAGATAGATTGGTATGGCATTTACTAATTATATCACCTCCTAAGAGAGGGTGAAAACCAGAGGCTTCCTGGCCCGTTCCAGAATCTGTCTATAGAAAACTGATGAAACACAAAAAGTGTGGGAAAAACAAACTACTATTAGAGTTTTCTACCCTTGGGATCCTTATATCTACAGATCTAAAGAATGGATCCAAAAGAGGAGCCAAAAACCAAACAAGCAAGGAGATGGAAATTCCACTTCTGGGAAAAACTGTAAGAGGCTTAAGGGTAACACTGTATAAGAAAAATGGTCCAAGAATAATGCTGACCAGGGCTGGGTTACCTTATTATTTTCTGTGTGGGACCTCCATGCTGAATTTCAGGAAAAAAAAAATTTTAAGGGCCTTAAACAAAACTCCCATGAAGCTGGCTAGTTAAAAATCAGCTAAGGAGAAGAGCTAATGGAATGAAGAAAAACCCACTTCAGAATTGCGCAGTTTCAGCAGAGAGTCACTGGAAATCAGCCATAAGATATATATCATAGTATATCAGCAGAAAATCAGGCTTTTAATGGAGCTTCTCAAGAAATACAGTGAATTCTATGAAGAAATAAGCAAGAAATATTCAGAAATAGGAGCTGCAATGTATGTAAAAAGTGCAGAAATGAATGGACAACATCCCTCTAAGTGTGCTTCAGTAGTATAATGTTAGATTAAAGATCTAAATCAAACTCATGGCTGGAACATCAGATCCATATCAGATCTGGAAACTACTTAGCCTTCCAATCAAGATCCCCTTAGGGTTTTTACAAAATAATGCACTAGAAAGTGTAGATCTAAATTTTTGTACACAGGACTGTAGAAAGCTTCAGTAATTTCTGAAGATGAATTTATTCATAATATACAACAGATCTGAATATGAGATATCAGCAAGCTACTTCATAAATCTTCAAGGTGAGAGGCAAGCCTTAATCACCAGAAACAAGTACAATGAAAGATCCAAACAATAGTGAAGCAGTACATAGGAAATAACGTAGTTATCCAAGGAGACTGCGCAGTATCTTGAGCAGAATAGTAAAACAGATGAAATATATAGATCTGAAATCAAAATAAAATATAGGCCCTCTTTCTGGTGGTCACAAGACACCCTCCCTGAGAGGAGACTCCAAAAACAACTAGATCTTTGCAGATCTAGAACCCCACTTACTACACTTACAGCAACAGCAAAACCCTCAGTGAGCCAGCGTTGTCTATGCAAGCATAGCTTGGCCTACAACCTGATAGTGGTTCAATCTAGCACACTTCCCTCCAAGAGCTACTCAAAGAAGGATGGAGGATTCCTAAACATGATATCCTCTCTTTCTCTTGCTAAACAACAAAGAGAAATGGAGTTGCCTTAGAAAGCTCAGAAAATGAAATATGATCAACAACCTCCTCATGAGCCTTCTTCCTCCTTTTATAATATTTTAGTCTCTTGGAAAAACCTAAACCACTTTCATCTTTTGGTTCCTTTCACACTTGGAAACCCCTTATAGAACAACGCAGTCCATCAAGGAGGTTCAATGAACCTAGATAGCATTGTTGACTTGGTCAAATAGGATCTCCTTTGGTGGTATTGGCCTTTTCACACCTACAAGATTTTATTCCAATGACCTAAATATGTCTCTTTTCACATAGGAACTGATTTATTCTTGATTTTCAAGAGGATTAGACATCCTCCTTTACAATTTATTTATTAATCATGAAATACGAAATAAATAAGGAAAAATTAATGTTCCAAATTATCTGAAGCTAATTTAGGAACATTACATAGAAAATTTGTATATATTGTATTATACCATTTCTTGCAGGGTGTTATCACTCAGAAAAAACAAAACATCATTTGACATAGTCTTAGAGGTTCATGTGTCAAAGGTATGGTCATAGAGTTCATTTGTCATTAGTTGGTAAAGGAAAAATTTAAATTTTTCCTTATTAGCCTATCCTAAGGTCCAAACCCACCCCCATTCAAGTCTTTTCATGTCACATCAGTCATTATTTCTTGACATATTCCATTTCCCAAGCTTATAAATCTGAAAAGGTCATTTTAGCCAAGATTTCCTGTTTTCGTAGCGAATTGCATAGTAAAAACGTAGTTTTCGCTACGAAACTACTGATACTTTCGTAGGAAAACTACCAAAAAATACACTAAGTATGCTACGAAAAGAGGTATTCATGTCTGTCTTTTCAAATCAAGTGCTAGGTATCAGTCAATGATTGAAAGGGTTAAGGTAGATGCCATTCGGGTCAATTAGGGTTAAATAAAGGTACAATGATCATGGACGAAGTCATTATTACTATTTTTAAGCATGTATGAGTCATGATTATGCCATGAGTTGTCATCTAAACTTTAAAATATTTTCCTATTGAGTTAGTTGTCATTCTCCGCTCCATATTTGCATGCTACCGAACTCTGCAGAGCTATTTCACTAAGCCCAATCTGTGGCTAGCACTTTCAAAGTTTGTAGGTATCACTGATCAAGCGAGGTAGAGAAGGCATAAAAGCACCATGGCTGCAAAGAGAAATACCAAAAAAGGTGGCCATTGCCTTAGATATGAGCCATCAGACATGAGCTTGATTAATGAAGACCCAATAGCTTCAGAAGTTTTCAGAAGAATAGGGTGTTTTCAGTTTTACCAAAGACTGCAAGGATTCCATGTCCAGGTTTCTAAGGAGTTTTCCATCAATTTCAATGGGACAGCTTAAAGGTGGGGATTTTGAACCTCACTGTAACTCCAGAGACCATTGTAGCAGCAACAAGAATGCCTAAAGGAGGATAACAATGGTTCAAAGGCTTCAAATTCACCATGCATGACTATAAGGAATTTATCAAGCCAGAACATAGTGATATTGACCTTACAAATGCCATTCCAAGGAGCTACATGAAAGACAACTTCTCAAAGCTGTTGCTTATCATTTAGAAGTACTTCACCTGTGAAGGGAGGTACCATATGGTTTATTCTTACCACTTCAAGCTTTCGCTACATTTTTTTGGTAGGAAATCTCTTGACCTACCTTTTTGCTTATACATAAGCTTAGAAAAAATCACAAATAAAGTTCAGGCTAAATATGTAGGAAATGAAACCTCACTCTTTCATCATGGTTTAACAAGTTGTTGGCTTTAGAGGAGTTAAAAATATTAGGTAGAGACAGGTCATCTTTTCTATTTTTCAGTGGTTTTGAAGTAGATGTCATCACTCCTAAAAGAACTCCTAAACCTAGAGGTATACCATCACCTTCAGTGGCATAAAAAAGTGAGCCTTTAAGGGCAGAGAAAAGTGAACCAGTAATCATGGAAACAGAGAAATTGTAGAAATTTGATACACCTGCTATTTCACCTGCAAAAAAAAAGCCAACTGTGAGAAAACCTACAAAACAAGAGCCAACTGTGAGAAAACATGGCATAAAAAGGGTTACAAGAAGCCAAAAATTGGATAAGGGAAACTTAAAAGACATTCTACATGCTATTGATATTGAGGAAACTCCCATAGTTCAAGTTGAAGATATAGACGAGGGAGGAAAGAAGCTCAAGAAATCCAAAACAACCAAGAAGTTGGAGTTTGAAGGTGAGGATGCAAGATTCATGTTTCAAGCTAGGAAACTAATGACAAGAAATGCTAAAAAGGTCTTGGAAAGCAATAAAGAATCTCAGAAGGTCACTAACATTGTCCATCCACCACAAGGCATCATTGACCTCTCATCACCTACAAAAGAAGATCTAGTCATCTAGCAAAAGAAAGGAATGGAGGAAATAATTGAAAAAAAATAGATTGAGGTCCTTAAGGAGCAGTTGAAGTTATAAAATCATGAAATAGCAGTATTGAAGAAAGAGGAAAGGAAACATAATGTTCAAAAAGTGCAGTTTGAGAAAATGAAAGAGATTTGGGAAGAGCGGGTAATTAGTGTGTCAAAAACATTGGACAACACACAACAATTAATCAACTGGACTCAGCCATTGATAGGAGAGGTAAAGCATATTAGAAAAATGAACCTGCACTTATATTCTAAGAACATGACACTGAAGGACCAAGTCAAAGACCTCCAAGAGCTGTTAGAATTGATGCATGAGGAGCTGAAGATGAAGGGCTCAAATATGATTGTGGTTGAGGAGCCCATAGCTCAACTCATCATTAATGAAGAGGAAACACCTCAAGAGTCTTAAGTTGAGTTTGATTATGTTTTATAAGGCTTATGGCATGTTGAAGACCAATTTTCTACAGCTGAAGGTTACCTTTTTGAGACAGGGTTAAAATATGGAAATTTTTACAATTTTTCATAGTTTTGTAGCGTTTCCTAGGCTTAAAGCCAAGAAAACGCTGTGAAAATTTCTGTAGCTTTCTTTTTGCTTATAAAACCACTTTTTGTAGCTTTCAAGGAGGGAAAATGGTGGTGATGATGTGTCATGTCATGATGGACACCATGGAACAAAAAAGAAACATAAATTTTGAGTGAAAAATCCATTTTTTGGATGCTACGAAATTGCCCTGTTTTCGTAGCGAGCTATTTCTGAATGTTTATAAACAATTTAAAAGTAGTTTTGGACATGTGGGCACATCCAATAGGTGAAGGGACTTTACCATCAATCATTTATGACTTGAAAACTGTGTTTTGGAGGTAGCTCATCAGCTGAAGCTTTCGTTGAAGATAAGGGTCTTGCTTTCATGAAAAATAGGGGTTGGTTCCATATGATTAGGATGGTTTTTAATATGTCAAGTAGTGATGAGCTATGTCATGGCCTATTCAAAAATGTGATGCTTAGTTGTCACTGATATGTAACTATTTTAAAGATAAGGTAGTTTGATGTAATAAATAGGAGTTTGAGTCCTATTAGGAAAAGTCATCTTTATAGTGTAGCTATCATTTTCTTATTAAAAGACATTTTTTTCTGTTATGTGAGGTGTCATACGAAGAGTTCGATGAATCTATCCAAGAGGCAGATCATCCCTGTTGTAAGAATTCCTATTTAAAGGAAAATTATTGAAGTTGTAAGGGGTTGGAGATTTTTTTCACCATACTGCTACCTTATGTAATTAGAATTATATCAGTAATACATAGGACTTCTTCTTGACAGACCTAATATTCTCATGGAGTTTTTAATGTCTTTCTGATCTATATCTTTATGTTTACCACTTATAGTATATTTCATCTTTATTACTCAGAATTCATATGTTTATGCTCTGACTTCCTTTATTGATGAAATGACTGTGTTGCCCTATATTCTATGTGTGATTTTCCATTGTTAAAGACTCTTATCCGCCTCAGCTTCCATGTCAAGAAACCTTGCCACTGAAACCACTATTTTTTTGACTCCATAAGCCCAATGGTTGAAAGCCTGAATTCTTTTCAACCTACATACAAAAAAATCAAGTTACCTTTCAAATAGAGTTAGCCATCTAGTACTATCATTATATAATATGATAAACCCCTTTGAGAGAGCTCTCTCAGATTGAAGAGGCTAAGCTTCAGTCAAAAGATGGTTTGAAATAGTTACATAGAGTTGTCTGACCAGTAGCCAATCAAGTACAATTTTGTGATAACACAGAGGTCCCACAGGACATGGTCAATCTTTGACTCGGTGCATGGTGTCTCCAATTCCGAGCTACACACAGGTCTCTCCCTCTCTACACATAGTATACAGAAAATAAACTATAATGTATTTTGGCTATACAGTTCTTCCTAGACCTCACACATTAGGGGGAAACTGTTATCACTGGAAAATCATACAAGCAAAGGTGACATTATTTAATGTTAGACAGAAGGATTTATAGGTCTAAGAAACATTAGAGAATCTAAAAGTATTTAAAAATCTCTAAGGTCTGAGGAAAAAACAAATTGCATACAATAAGGACTAGTGAAATGTGCCTTTGCATGCTTTTTGCTCCAAAATACGTGCAATCCTGGGAGTGCCGAAAGTCACTTTCTAGGACCACAAGTCACACTCTAAGACATTGATGCCACACTTGAAGCTGCCTAAGGAAAACCACCCAAGCCTCCTTAAGACTTCAAGGGAGCACAAAATGGAATAAATGTGGCACACAATGGAATCACCCTCCTCTCTTGAGTCACTATCCACAATGTACCAAGAGAGGGAAGGAGGATTTGAATTATCCTATAAAATTCCACCAAGAGATGAACAACAAGAGAGCACATTGTTATGCTGGCCAGAATTTCCCCAAGAAATACCAACAGTGTGTGATCCGGAGTAGAGATAGAGCAGACTCAGTTGTTGGCCATCCAACAACTCCAGTCCACCATAGTAGAGAGAGGGAGACTTTGCACCAAGGAAGCTCAGAAGCAAAGACATCCTTGCATCGGGACTTAGAACCCCTAGTTCTAAGGGCCCCTTGGCAAGTGGGTTAAATTTTCATCCTCATTCCTACCAACACTCAATAAGAGGGGACGTAAGAGCCACCGTTTGGATTATTGGAGTTGTTTGACTCTATTTAGATATTTTGTGTTATTTGTTTTAGTTTTAGTTTAATTTTTATTTTTGAATATGCATGTTATTTCTCTATCTAGTATATTTATGTTTGAGAATGTTCCACTAACTTTCTTCACTCCATATCTTTTCTGCCTGTGACCAATAACTTAAGAGGGAAAACCACACCCCTTAAGTAGGTGTGATTTCTTACATACGTGCAACAAACAAACCAACACAGTGGGGTAGGGGATGCCTTATAGAAATATGTGAAATTTAATTAATCCATTCATTGAGGGATATGTATTTCCCCTTGAGACCTTCAAAAATTTAGATTTTGAAGGGTGGGGCACAGGATGCCCTATAGAAATATCTGAAATATTTCATTTTGGTGTTGGTTGAATGCAATGCGAGGCTTTGATTCTGGATATAACAAATATTGGTTCTCCATGATCCGACTTTGGTTCTTATTCATCTGTAATGACTATATCCTCATATGTGCATTGTTGATGTAGTTTCACTAATTCTTGTTATGATTTATTTTCTTGAGAAACACATATCCATGTGGCAAGTGTGCATTTTCTTAAAATGAGAACATGTTCAATGAAGTGAAAAATTTTACAACATTTGACATGATTTCACTAATCCTTGTTATGATTTACTTTCTTGATAAATGCATATACAAATGTCGCAGGTGTGCATCTTCGTAACATGAGAACATGTTCAACGAAGCGAAACTCATTTACAATGCTCGACTATTAAAGCTCCTGGAAAGTTCCCGTGAATTACACATGGCCCCAACTCCATTTACATGCATGTGCGCCAAAACAAGAATGTGCATGGGTGAGGAAAATGTCACTGGAGGGACTAGAACCCTATTAGGGGTAATGAAAACCCTAATTTAGCTAACCTGGAAAGTCACTATTAACATGTCATGGTTTTTGGCTAAATCTGGACAACATGCTGTTTATTCTGAAATAGGTGGAGTTCTGTTCAATCCATATTTTAGGTGGAATTCTGTTCAATCTATATTTTCCTCATGGTGAATTTATTGTGTTCTGGATATACATAAGTCTTACGGTCTTCAATTTATTATGGATTGAAATACTATGCCAATTACAATACAATGTTTGAATTTTTATTTTTAAGCTCGTTTTAATGAATATCGTGTGCAAAGCTCTTCTAGTTGTGATTGATTGTGTATTTTTCTGGATATATGCAGTTGTGATTGTGTGCAATTTTATGGATATATTTAGTTGTAATTGCCTACATTTTTTGATAAAGCTGGTCAACCGTATGTGTGACATTGGATAAATCAACGCTCCCCATGTGTTTCATGACATGGACTAACCACCTCTCGTGGATTCTTATCTCTGGCGATGTGATAATTGACTAATAATTTTGGGTTTTGGTGTAATGGAAATCGTGATTCCAAATAATTGCTATTAGAGCATAGGTCATGAGTTCGATACATACTTGACTCGTGTTGGGGGGAGATTGTTGGACATTGGATAAACCAGCGCTCCATGTGTGTTTCGTGACATGGAATAACTGCCTCTCGTGGATCCTTATCTATGGTTATGCGAACATTGACTAATACCTGCTGGTTTTGGTCTAACGAAAGTCGTGATTCCTAAAAATATGCTGATTATTCTGAAAGAGATCTTAGTGGGAATAAGAGAACAAATCAGGAACAATACTTTGATTAGAGGTTCAATAAATCTAATAAGATGTTGCCAGTTAGTTGTAAGATGGGTTATCTGGTCCGTGTTATCAGGTAAATTGTCAATTTTCTTAGCTTGAAACTATGATAAAGCATGATATCAACATGTGTGCTTTAACTTATCAACTAGCCTCATGTTGCAGTTAGCTCATTATGTAGCTAATGTTACACCAATTTTTGGTCGTCTAACCTGTTACTATTAGATGGACCAAAGTACACCATGTAAGACCAATTTTACCCTAAGTAAAATTGCTTTCACTATGAAAAATAACTTAGTAATCCTTAATTTATTAAGTCGTTTATGGTCTAAACAGGAAACCCCATGAGAAAATATTGAATAAATCCATATTTGTTTGATTTTCCTCAAGGAATAATTAGTTAAACAATAGTTTAATTAATATTCCTGGTCATATTTAACCCAAAACAAGAAAATTAATTAGATAAATAATTATTTATCTTATTATTTTATAGGAATAATTATTTAAACGTTATTTAAATAATATTCCTTGTTACATTTGACTAAATCATTTATAAATAATTGAATAAATCAATATTTCTTTAATTATTACTCAACCACATCCTTAAAATAATAAATAAATCATTTATTTATTTATTATTTACAAATAAAGGGATTTGACAAAATTCAAATTCCTTTTCCCTCCAACAAATATAATAAAATATTCCATAAAAGTTGGACCTAGAATTGGTTAATAATATTTTAATTATGCACCAATATCTAGACTAACTCAAGATTTTGTTATAAATAGAAGGGTTTTTCCATTCACTCACTACCTTTTGTTGCCAAAGATCACTCTGGATCTATACTCTTGGTCTGACTTTGATCCTCCATCATTGTCATATTTTGCTACATTTTTGTTGTGAGCTCCCTTTGAGTCCCATTTTTTGTCTGGGTTTTCTACACCATCAAGAGAGAGAGATATTAGATCTGAAGTGTTGAGGACTTACAATAACCCTTCCCAGTGAGGGGGACTGGTAACATCTTTCTATGTTCCCTTCCCAGGTGTCAAAATATAAAAATTCTTTGAAAATATTCTTGTCTTTTCTATTGGATGCATGCAACAACTCTTGCTTTTATTTACTGCTCAATGTCTTTTACTGCATAGATCTAGATTTTGTAGTATTTATCTTGGTCAACTAACTACATATCTAAAGAAATTGGCAACCATATTTGATGTTAGGTATGTTTGTTATGCACAACCAAAGTGAGATTTTTTCATACACTTGCGATTAGAATTCATCCTAACAACTGGTGACTCCACAAGGGTTTACGATTATGACCTCTGTTGTTTTTCAGATCCCTGCATGACCAGCTACTTCAAACCCTAGGATTTCTCTTTAGATTCTTGTTTTGGTTTTCTTGATTTTTTTTTTAACCTATAAAACCCTAAAACATTAAGAATTCTAACTTCCGTGTGTTTTCAGACCTATTGCGCAGGTGACAGGCATCAGCCGCAACTGAGACAAAAAAAATTTCTGAAACCTACTCCCAAGAGTGTCGGAAGTGCAGGTCACACTTTTTGGGCCAAAACCTACGACCTGGATCTTCATGGTGCAAAAAACAGCCCCGAACATGCGACCTCTGAAGAAATTAGGTCAGAAACTATGGCCTGAACTTTTTGCGATAATTTTACTGAGATTTTTCTAGGTTTGTCTGGGCCTCTGTTCAGGGTTGCTTGGCCTCTGTCTCCGCTCGTTTTGGACTTGCACTTTCTCTGTTTTACTCATTGAAGTGGGAACCTAGCCCCCTAGGGCTTCGGTACCCTTCTACCTTTCTAGGAGGAGTTTAGCTAAAGCAGGTCATCTGAAATTTCAGTGTGTTCAGCCATTTTTCAGATCTAATCCCTTATGTTCAGATCCATTTCAGATTGGTTATTCATCCATTCAAAACACCTCTTTTCAGTTTTATTTGGTCCTCCTCTAAGGTCCCCTCTGTTTCCCTTTAGGTTGTGGCCTCTCGCCACGTTATTTGCAGCATTTTTCCCTCTGGTTTTTTGTTGTTTTTTGCACCTATTTCCACTAGATCTGACCTTTATATCATTGTCCCTCTCGAATTTAGATCTATTGGCTATTTTTTTGTATTTTTACTAGATTTTTTCCCACCCATATACTAGTTGTTGAGAGGCCCACCTCCTTGGGTTTAGATTAATGCATATTTAGCTGTTTATTTTCTGTTATATTCAGTTTACTTTAGTATTATCTATAGATTTATTTACAGTTATACATGTTATCAAGGTAAATCCTCTCTGCAGACAGAGACGATCCCTCTAGCCCTAGAGTGGGTATAGTAACGAAAGGAAAAACTAGAGTGTAGGTTCCTAATTAATGAATGAAATAGACAAGGTATATCAACCTACCTGAAATCCAACATTTTTGTTGTGGCTATTGTAGTGGTGGCCTCTCAATTCCTGTCTCGACGAGTCACGATCCTTCCGCAACAATTCTTGGATACCTGCACAAGATCAACAAAAAAGAGCAGCATACAAAACAACAATCTCATTGATAACTACTAACCAGTCAAGGAGGGTTAAGCATATTACATCAAATAAAAAACATCAATGCAATAATGGGAACAAAAAATAGATATAGATATGTATTAATAGAAGAAGGAGTTACAACCAAGCCTTGACGTCGCAGCATTCTTGATCGGGGTTCAGTTGAAGCACGTCTCGACAAATGTCAGCGAATTCAGATGGGATGAAGGAACAAGCTTAAGCTCTCTCAATAAGGGGCTCTTCCGTTCTATCTTTCCTAGCAAAGTGAATAGAAATGTCTCCAGCATTTCTGCTATAATATCTTCAGTTCAGCTAGCACATCAATGGAAGATGGTTGTATTTATAGAGGGAGAGGAGGAGGTTGGGATCCATACTATGGTGGAAGGGAGGCCTTATCACATGGGAGTTTTCCATAAAAGGTGGAAACAAGAGGCCAAAGGAGGAAGGGCATGGTTATTCAGTCGAACCACTCCCTATGACTCGCCCATGAAATTGGTATGGTCAAAACTTCACCTTTATTTTTACAAGAATTTCCATAAAGAGATTGGTGCAGGAAGCTAATTGAGACAAAGTGCCAATTGGTGCGGGGGCTAGTGTTAATCTTCCTCATCGACGCAAGGGCATAATGGGCTACCAATGCCAAGGCAAAAAAAGGTGTTTTTGATGGTCTGTTCAGGAGATGGTCCACAGAAGGAATGTTCCCCTCATGGAAAGGGATGCAATGATGGTATATTTTGACCATAGAAATGAGCCTCCAATGTGCAGGATGGGGATTGGAGGGACAATGAAAAAATGTTGTGTAACAGATGTCCCCTAAAGCATGAGGTCTAAGAGAGAGGAAGGGGTGAAATGCTTTACAAGAAATCATTTGAACCGAAAACCACCGTCGGAAGACCTACAATTACAACTACAACTGATATCTCTAAGACATGAACATGTGGTATGGGTGCAGCCATCCATAACAGAGTACATACAAACTTGGATCCAAGGTATGGACACAACCATCCAGCAGTAAGGATCAATAAATGGACTTAGGTATGGTTGCAACCATCCAATCAAAAGAGTAATGTAATATAGCCATGATAGATCATAATATCCCACATCCTGGATCTTATTAGACAAAACCCAGGGTCTTGCGCTCCATCTCATCTGAAACAAGTACAAATTCAAGCATGCGAATATGTGAGTTGAAGTCAAACATGCAAGAAAGTCGCTTGATTACCAACCAATGATGAAATTTTTTAACAAGTGCGAGAGAAACCACCAATAATGACAATGGTTCTCAAGGTACAACAGGTACAATCCTCGGAATGTGAATAGTGAGTTGACATCGAACACCCGTAGAATCACTTGATCGAAGACCAATGATGTGGACCTATCATCGAACGTGAGGAACCTGCCATTGAGGCATGCAGGCTCCAAGGTACGAGTAGGGAGTCTCTAGACCAACTTCCTAGATAATGAGTTGAAGTAGATAGGAAGTGACTTGGTCAAAGGAGGGCCATAATGTTTCCCACATCATCAACACGAGACAGAGGAACATGATGAAAGTGAATCAGAACCAACAGAGAATTAGAGGGAGGTTGAAAACTGCAGAGGCAAACTTCTCTTGAACATATTAGTGACATGACTCAAGATTTGGAAATATTTGACATCAAAGGATCTGAGGTCATGGTGACGTGGCAAAGAGTGGATGAGAGGTCAAAACAGATTACCGAAACCCATGAAGGCAGAAATGACGAAATGAGATGTCCCCAACTCGACATGAATGTAGACGAGTGTCATGTTCAAGAGTGACATACTACCAACATAACTAAAGACTGGTTCAATTTTCCCCACCATTTCTCAAGAGTACCCCAATTATTTTTTAAAACAAGATTGAAGGGCATAACATATTCTTGTGTTGGAAGTTTCTCCTTCGGAGAAATCCAACCTAGTACATTTTATGAGCCCTAGGAAGGAGGAACTCGAGTAACATCATGGTGATGATGTACGATGTTATCAGGGGCTAACGAGTCTGACAAAGGGAGAACTTGGCATCTTTTCTTGTTTATAAAGTTTGAAAAGAAGCGGAAAAGAAAACTCCAACATGTCCCTTTTCATAGATAGTATCTTAGATCCGAAAAGGTAGAAAACAATATCTAAAAGAACCTCTTAGTCGCAATAGGTAAGGTATTCCTTTCCCATAAATAATCTATCCTAGCCCGAAAAATGGGCAAACGCATACTGGGTAGATATCGTTTCGCAACCATTTAACGAGTTCAAAATGACAACAGTCTCAGAAATATTTTTAGTTTTATAAATTCATAAAAGAGTTGAAATATGACTCCAATAATGAATTTTTCGTTTTTTTACCGAGTCCAAAAAAGTATAAAATACAACTCATGACTTCATCACTATCTCATTAAAGACCTGTCGCTGCACAAGAAACAAAGGTAAAACCCATTTCTCGAAATATCATAATGTAATAATCGAAAAACATGTCTTAAAACCTAATTAGGGTTCTAAAAAGCTATAAAATTCCAAAAAGGTAAAAAATAATTACTTTTCACTTTTACCTCTTGTGGGCAATAATTACCCATTTTACATTGCGATTTTGCGGCAACGGTAGTGGGAAATCTGGCAGACCAATCTCGAATCCATTAGTTCCAGGCAAGAGTCGACATCCTTCCCCTCATTTTAAGTTCTCTTTCATTACCTACAACCTTCAATTTTGATTTCTGAGGGGGGGAATTGTGAAAAATAGGGCACGACGGTCAGCGCGGGTTTCTGGCATGGAATCGCACCAACCGCCCGATTTTCTGAACCAGGGCGTGCCCATTGGCGCGGCTATTTCCAAAATAGTTGCGCCAACCGTGCAAAATTCTTTAAACTCATAATTCAAGTTGGCAAGCTTGAATTTCAAAAATTTCAGCTTTTGATTTGGCTAATAATGTCCATATGAACATGTTTGTAGGTGAAAGAGTGGAAAAATGGTGATCAAGTGGAAGGAACTGGAACACAACAAAGAGGATGAGCTTGCCATGGGAAATGAGAGATGCATGGAAGCTCTCAGATATTATGGACTGAATAATTTCTTCATGATGTCGTGTCTCAGAGCTCAACCGGAGCTATTGCAATACTTTATCAGTATCTGGGATGAGGATTAGGAAAAATTCATTCTTCGAGATCAGGAGCTCGAGATTGATGTTTCTGATATCTATTTCATAACAGGACTGTCGCGGAGGGGGGTAGCACCAATCTTGACCGGCACTTGGCCCACCATGGAGAGCATGGGCATGGTAATTGATAGGGTATGTCTGTGGGCATAGAAAGGATGAAAAAGCGGGAAGGTGGATATCCAAACAATGTTGGATCTAATATTGAAGGTAGTGCTACACATGATCACACGAGCTGCGAGATCACAAGCACCACACGAAGCAACAAAAACAAAAATACTTCTTGTTGTAGACTTCTTGACACTGACCATCTACAACTGGGCAGAGGTAGTAACAATCAATATAAGATGTCAGCTGAAAAAGTGCAAGAAGACCAAATTGAAGCAGTTTGGTTATGGGTCTATCCTAGTATCATTCATCTTGGAATGAATACCAATATTTCAGCTTTAGGAGGTGATAGTCCTGACACCACCAGCATTGGAACCACGAATGTCCCAATGGGCAGCTCTGATGCCAAGGTCAGGGAGCAGTCCACAGATTTCCTAGAGACCATAGTTCTTTGATTGGCTCCACTGACAATTGATTGTCGTTGAGGACTGGCCCTACTCTGGCATATATTTCACTCATGATCTGGACCTCCCACTCCTAGAAGGAGAGGATTGGGATGAAGCACTTGGTAAGACTCATTTTTAAATTTTCATGAGTATTATGATTTTTTTTTGGTATGTATGTTTTGATAATTAATCCATGCTTTTGCAGATGTAGGACCAGAGAGACCTGCAAGGATGTCTTCAAGAGCGAGGCGAATACCTCGCAATTTCAATGTTTCTCCTCAAGTTGAGGAGGAGGAGATCGTGCAAAACTTGGAGGGAATCATTTGTGGGGTCCCAGACTATGCGCGATTCGACGATGTTTCTTGTGCATATCAGAGACACACTATAGGGGTGTCAAACCGAGTTCAATGCTTGCTGAGGTGGCTTGTCTAGGCAGTGACATGTTATCATAATCATCATGCTGATTAGACACCTAGGCTTTATTTCTACATTTTGATGGGAGACATGGTGTCTTAGGATGTAACAGAAACACACATATTTTTTGAAACTTATGGTGCACAATGATTCAAACATTTGATATATATATATATATACACACATCTATTTTTCCATCTGATATGAATCTCTCATATGATGATGATTTTACTGATTACGTAAATGTCTATCCAATACAATGTTGGGCATTGTATCAGTTAATGCGTTCATATGTCTAGGAATATGTTGATATGTGATATAATCAAAATGTCTTTCCAGAAAATGAACACGTAAATACAATCTTAAAATGTGAGGATTTATAACTGAATAATTCCCATTAAGTTGAAGAACAACAAGATGTGAGTCTAGATTTACAACCAATGCACTAATGCCGAGGATAATTGCCTTGATTAATAGTTCAATGAGAAGACTATATTTAGTGACATTGTTTGTAGTTCGTCCTAGAAAAATACCTTGCAGGTCTATCAACTCACCAGCAGGATCATAAATCACCCAAGCTGCCAAAGAAAAAATCCAGGTACTGTGGGAAGCACCATCCATGAAACCAACATAAAGGGTAATAAACATCTGCACAATAAGCAATGACCCAATAAGTAGGAAAACCCTCTCAAAACACACCAAGCCAAAAATTTTACAAAAATGAAAAAAACACTTATGTACACAAAACATGCATGAATGACTCATGCATAATACTTCTTGAGATACAACCCATTTTTGGGCTGATCTAAAGGATGACCTTTGTAATCAATGAGATCATAGGCACCATTATTAAAAACACGTTTAACGATGTAAGGCCCATGCTACATCGGTTGAAATTTTCCTGCCCCTAGCTTATCATGGGCTTGGTCGTATAGGAGGATGAGGTCTCCTTCTACAAAGGAGCAAGGTGAAACTGACTAGTCAAAATGGGCTTTGACCCGCTTCTTCAGTGCCTCGATCACCAAAGCAGAAAAGTGGCAAGTTTCATCCAAGCTTTCTAAGTGGAGAATATGTTCTTCTTCAAGTGAAGTGTTGGGTAGTAATTCAATAGCTAATTTGAGCGAAGGTATTTCACATTCAATCAGAAGGGTAGCTTCCAGACCGTAAACAAGCTAGAATGGAGTGAATCTGGTCACATCCTTGACTGAGGTTTGGTATACCCAGAGAGCCGAAAATAACATGAGATTCCAATTGGATCTATGGATCCCAATCATATGTTGAAGCATAGTGACTAGTACTTTGTTCACAGCTTCAACTTGGCCATTAGCCGGAGGATAGTACGACGTTGAGCTATCGTGATGCAAGCCCAACCTCGAAGTTAAATCTACCACCATATAATGCCGAAAATGGGAACCATGATCGGTAACGATGGCTTGATGGACACTAAACCTAGAAATGATGCGATTGAATATGAACTGAGCTGCTATCTTACCGTCAGCGAAAAGTGTAGGCATTTCTTCAGCCCATTTGGTGAAGTAGTCAATGGCTATAATAATATAAGCATGACCCCCGGCTGAGTGAGGGTTACACATCATAAAATAGATTCCCCGCTTCACAAAGGGACCAACGCTAATGATAGGGTGGAGATGTGTGGGCGACGCGTGCATCTTGCACTGATAGATCTAGAAATCATGACATTTACGGATAGCAACAATGCAGTATTTAATGTTAGAGGTCCAGAAATAACCAGCATGAAGAATCTTCTGTGGAGTGGCATAACCAGACATGTGACCACCACAAGCGCCACTGTGGCAATCATTCAAAACTTTCTCAGCCTCCTCGAGAGTCAAACACCAGCGGAGAATGGAATGTACTCCGATGCGATAGAGTGTATCGCCGACTATACGATAAGGTTGTGATTAATGACGGATGCATCAGTGAGCATCCTTCGTCAACTCGGATCTAAAAGTGGAAGTATGAAGATATACGATGATACCACCGTACCAAGGATCGAGGGTGCTTATTAGAAAAGTGTATCATCTGGAATGCATTCTTCAAAACCAAACAGAGCAAAGTCAGAGGGAAGGGAGCAAATAAAATCAACAAAGACTAATGATTTCTTTGACTTGGAAGTAATAAACTCCAAGTCGAACTCTTGGAGGATGACAATCCACTTTGAGTATTTCCCCCCTAGAAATTGTCGAGACAATATGTAAGTCATGGGGTTGCATTCAGAAATCACAGTCACAGTACACAACATAATATAATAATGAAAACATTGAATTGCTTGAACCACAGCTAACGCGAACTTCTCGACATGGGAATAGAATGGTTCGATATCAAGAAGGTTACGAGAGAGGTAGTAGATAACATGCTCGTCATCGTCATTATTTTCTTGAACTAGAACCATGGAAATTGTGCTGAAAGCGGTAGCTAAATAGAGGAAAAATCACGATGATAATTGGGAGGACATAACAGAGGAGTGTTGACGAGCAATGTCTTCAGTGCGTCAAAATAATTTTGAGCAATCTCTTCCCAGAGGCATGGGACACCCTACTTTAGTAATCACGTAAATCCTTTAGCTACTTCGGCATAGTTAGGTATAAAACATCGTAGAAAATTAGTTTTCCCCTGTAGACTCTACAACTGATGTAGTGAAGATGGAGAGGGGAGATTAATAATAGCCTCAGCTTTGAGTGGATCAAGGCGAATCCCGTCTTTGGACACGATAAACCCCAAGAGTCTTCCAGAATTATCACAGAAGATGCATTTGTGCATATTTAACCGGATGTTATAGCGTCGAAAACAAAGAAATATATGATAATGATGGTTAGGATGGTCCTTATGATTAACTAAATGAGTTGGAAGGTCATCCAGATAAGGATGCATGATGTGCTTAATATCATGAAATGCATATGACATCGCTCGCTGAAACTTGGTCCCAACATTCTTTAAGCCGAAAGGGAGTTTCTTATACAAAAAAGTATCCCAAGGAAAGATAAAGGGAGTATTATGCTAATCATTTGGGAGAATGTTAATCTAGTTATAGCCAGAAAATCCATCCACAAGGGAAAATATCTCACTCCCAGCGTAGTAATTAATGATCTGATCGATAAAGGGAATAGGATAATTATCCTTAGGACAGGCTCGATTGATGTCATGGTAATCAACATAGACACGAATGGTACCCTACTTATTATCTACAGGGATGATGTTGGACACCCATTCTGTCAAGGGAATTAGGTAGATGAAACCAGCATTGAGAAGTTTTTCAACTTCACTTTTTATGGTGGCAGCCTTTCGAGGGTGCATAGGACAAAGGCACTGAGGAACAGACTTCGAACCAAGGTAGGTAGAAATTTCATGCACCACTACACTAGGATCGATGCCAAGAATTTATTCATAGGACCATGAAAAGATGTTGCAAAACTCGCGAAAAAGGCTAGTATAAACCTGAACTTCATCAGAAGAATAGGTGACCCCGAGATGGATGTTCTCGATAATTCTCGGTTTGATGGAAATGTCAATAGGAATTTTTTGCGTAATTTTATTCAAGTTACCCTCTATAAAAACTTCATGTGTTAGAATAGGCATTTGAAGCAGAGGAGAAGGAACTTGAGATGAAAATCTCTCAAGACACATAGACATGGCCTCAAGGCTGGGCATGAACGAGGAACGATGATGGCCATCGTCCCATGACAAATCCTCGAGAGACATAGTTTCCATGATGAATTCATCGGAAGGAAATATCTCTCTCTAAGGATCAGATGAATCCAAATCATTGAGCCAAGGGGACTGAGAATAAGCGTCGAGAGACATGCTCAAAGGAGCATGATCAGAAGGCAGAGGATTCAAAGCTGCAGGAAGTTCACAATAATCAATCTCAATCGAACTTAAAGGCATCAAATATCCAAAAGAATCGATCTGTTTAGGCAAAGGAATGATCCATGGGTTATCAGACTGAGAGATAATATTGATATGAACAGTGTTGGGTGGAGGAAGAGGAAAATACCCATGAGGGCAGGATCTTTGAAAAGACCCGACTCTACGCTCTCGTAGGGAGTAGGATTCTGATCCACATATGAAACCTTGTTCTCGGAAGAAGAAGTGAATAATGAAAACTGATCAACAGTAACAATATTTCCTTCATGTGGGAATTTTAATACATGAAAGAGAGTGGATGGAACGCATAGCATGGCATGAGTCCAACTATGACCAAGAAGAATATTGTAATTGAGCTTGGCGTCAGCTACTTCTACCTCGACATTGACTGTCTTCCCTTTCAACGTAATCGGTAAACTAGCAAGAACACCCAAAGGTTTTGATTCCCTTCCATGAAATTCTTCAAGGGCATTTGGTGATGAGTTCAAGGCTGGAGAATCAATGCCTTTCCAGCAATAATATGACATGATGCACGTTGCCGCACCTTCGTCAACAATTTCTTGATGGATATCGAGACCATTAATGACAAGCTGTATAATGAGTGCAATTTGATGCGGGAGTCATGGAACGAATTTCTCTAAATCGAAAGCGAGAAGGCTAGTATCAACAAGATCAACCCCTCCAATCGAATATAACAAAGCCTTCCGTTGAGATGGACAACTCTGAAGTACTTCTAGAGCATACATTGCAGATGGCGCCTAAGCCAAATCCTCAACAATACTGTAATGTTGAGCGGCACAGGCATTTGGATTTTACGAAGACTTGCTGAGTACACCTTTGGAAGGTGGTCGTACAACGGGCTCAGTATTGGGCCTTTCAATCTGAAGAGGGCCAGAAGCAGGCAGAGGAGGAGGACCATCAGCAATCTCTTTCCCCGCTGCCTGATGCGATTTGGTATAATCTTTTGATCAAGTAGCAATAGAAATGGATGCAGAACCATTCATCATGAACACCTGAGTACCAAATGGGGTAGAGGACTGAGGTTTCTCTACCATCTGGGTCTGCTGAGATGGAAAAGGTTCTTTAAGAACAACCATAGTTCCCTGGGTTCCTTTGAGCAATCTACTAACTTCGGCCCATCGACGACTGTCCTTGGTGTAGTTCTCTTTGTCACAAATCAAACAAGGTTACTTCAGCTTGCACTGTGAACCATCATTAGTACGATATTTGGATGAATCTAGTTTCGACGTATCAGCTTTGGCCTTACCTTTACCCTTCTTTTTCCCCTTGGAAGTTTTGTCCACTGGATTGGCTTGAAGGGCATTGACTTTTGAGGTTTTACTAGGATTCAGAGTGGGCTGAGAAGCAACATCATTGGAAGGATTATACTTTTGCTTCCCAGTATTTGAAGGAGAAGACTTGCGAGAAGTTTGAGACACGGAACCAATAATACTGTCGACGGATGGGGTCGTTGGTGCTTTAGAAGTTCCAAGTCGAGGGGCATCAGACAAGATATCGTACAATGTGCCAAAATTAGTGTCCACAAGATCAAGGTACTGGGCACAAGAAATGGCTTGTTCCTCGGTTACACATGCTCCCATAGCTATGTCTTTCACGATGTGATTGAAAAAGGAGGTAGTGAATCAATCAGTTAGAAGCTAATCAAGAATATCAAAATTGATCAAGCGACGATGAAGTCTCCATTCATGAATATGATCCGAGATATGAGTAGCTTGGTCCTGTTTCAAGGATGTAAGGAGGTGTGTCCCAGTCTCATAACGAATCGGTAACTAAAAATGCGTAAGGAATGCCATGGCGAGAGAGTTGAAGTATTGAAAATTTCCACGAGAAATCTCAATGTACCATTTTGCAGCAGCACCAGTAAGAGTCTGTTGGAAAAGACGGAGTCAGATGGAATTGTCAACCCAAGAGTTAGAGGAACACCACAAGTGGTAAGTCATAACATGTGCTTGAGGGTCTTCTCTGGACTTGCCCTCAAACTTAGGACAATCACCAGGAATCTTAGTTGGAACTAGAGGCCAATACAGGTTATGAAGAATCAAATCATTCATAAGCTTTGATACATCAGGCAGTTCCAACGTAGAGAGAAATGGTAATTGAGGATTAAAAGGCATTGGAGGTCTTTGATAAGGACCCGTGTTAACATTCCACCCAACCTGCGACAGATTCTTCCCCCATATGTTTTGTCCTAGAGGATTCTAACTATAGGGGTAGTAAGCTTGATACTTCTATTGATACTATGGTTGAGGACCAGGATATTGATTCTGAGTATACCATTGAGGTCCTTGTTGAGCAACATGTGGATTTTGTTGCAGAATGTAAGCATGGCCTTGAGGTTGATTATACATCAACTAAGATGGATTTTGAGGGTAATAAGCAAAACCTTGGGGTGCACTATATACCAGATGATATTAACCTTGAGGGTAATAAGCACCTTTGGGTTGAGCAGGTAGACCCTGTTGAGCAGGTTGAGTGGGATGCTGAATAGGTGGACCCTACTGACTCGAATAAATAGGTTGAACCAGCTACTGAGAAGGTTGAAAAGGCTGCTGAATAGATTGAATTGGTTGTCGAACAGGTTGAATCGATTGCTGAGCTAGTTGAGTGGCTTGAATTGGCTACTGGTGTTGGGCAGGCTGCCCCTACGGAGCAGGTTGGTTTGGATAATAAGGGCCACTGAGTTGCCCTTGCGGAAGAGTTTGGCCCAATGGTGGAGATGGACCAGGTTGTCCCTGATGACCAGGTTGACCCAGAGAAGGATTGTAGGGTTTTCCTTGTTGAATAAATTTTTGACCATACTAAACGTACAGCTGTTGCTTTTGTACAAGAGGTTGTCCCTGTGGTGGATACATTGGCCCTCCAGCAACATATGACGATCTTGGATGAGGTTGACCTGATGGACTGGAGGGTTGTTCTTGTTGGACTGAAGGTTGACCTTGCGGACCGTAAGGTTGTCCCTGAGGACCAAAGGATTTTCCCTGTCGAGTCGAAGGTTGTCCCTGTAAGGGTTGTCCTTGTAAGCCTGAGGGTTTTCCTTGTAACAAAGGTCCTTGATGAGTGACAATCTGATAAGGATTTGCTGGAGGCAAATAGACAGCCTAATTGGGATCGATAGGAAATGAATAGACAAGATTGCCGACAAAATCATAGTGATGGGGAGGATTGACAGGAACTTGGGGTGGCTGAAAGCCCTAAGAGTTCTATTGCTAAAAAACCAACAAATACTCTTTGAAAGTAAGGCCGCCAGGAATCATAGGGATACTCAAAGTCATACTAGAAGCAGACGGGGCCTCAAGAGATTGAGAATCCAGAGAAGAAGCATATTTTCGGTGAATGTCCAACATTTTCTCATCAAATGTATAGGTAGAAACCATAGGGGTAGTGGTAGCCGCACCAACAGGTGCAATCTTTGAAGCGCAAGCTTGTGATCTGCTCAGACCCTAATTGACAGGCCACGTAGGATTAAAAAAGATAGACCTGCGAGTGTGAAAATACTATGATGACTGTGTTGTAACAACTAGCGTAGAAGAAGCCACACAAACGGTATATTGGACCGAGACAGACGTAACAGTAACCGACGAACTCAGTGTCAAAGGTGACAGTCCCAACAAAGGGAGGACTAGACTCCTTGGGGGAGTTGATGTACTGGATTGTGCTATTGATGCAACACCAGACATAATCTGACTCAAATTTCGATAGCTGGGTGGAAGTGACAACGATTGAGGAGAATATTGAACAGAGACATGCGGAAGATCTTTAGGGAAAAGTTGATATTCTCACGTAGAAACATGCATTCCTTCACTGCCAATAGGACTCGAAGAATCCATATCTCATGAAGCCATAAGATTGTCAAAAAGACGACAAGGACTAGGAGGTATAGCAGTAGCTATAAATGGTGACCCTAAAGTAAGAGGGGGGAATTATTCCTTGTCCCAAAAACCAGACCAAGCACCTTGAGGAGTCCAATTGAACTCAACTGACTCTTCACAAGGAGATCAGGTAGCGAGAGGTAAAACAGTCGGGATAATAGGCTGCGAAAATTTGGCAGACCTAGTGGACTGAGGGGTTTCGTAAGAAATGTCAGGAAAGGAACTACCACTAGGAGGTAGTGAAGAAGACAACAAAACTGGTGGTTCCACCACTGTGACTGTATTTCAAAAAAGAAAAGAAAAAAAAGATATCCAAACGAAGGCTTTAATACCAAGGCCTAAGGAAAAACTAAAGCAAGCTAAGAAACAAAATTTTAACGGGCATGTGATCGTGGGTAATTAATTTTATGACATTGAAACCGGATTTTGTTGTTTCATGTTTTAAGAGTCGAGAAACAGACAAAATATGGCTCTAGTCACTTTTAATTTTAAACGAGCATGAAAGGACAAGTGCTCGATGATCTCTTCTATTTTTAAAGAGTCACGAAAAGATCGAAATGACTACTCTGGTAATCTAAGAAAGAGGGTGTACCAAGTTTCCGTGAACTTCCATATACACTTTGGTGATCAAATGAAAGAGAAATGATTAAGGACTTAACGTACATGCAAGTAGTCTCCCCGAGTGTTGTGTTCGGTGTATCATGGTTATATGGTGGCAGACTTGGCTTCCTATGGATAAAGGATTTGAACCTATATGGGTATCCCATTATATACTCGACGGTACGGGGAGCACAAGTCCTTATTAGCACTGTCTAAATCCAAAAGGAAAATGACAACTACTAGGTTTTCAGACGTCGAAACACATCTCTAGCCTAGACTACTAAAATGTTTGCAATAGGTTCCAATGTTTCCTTAGGTTAATTCGATTGATTTTATAGTTGATTTTGAATTATGTTTCAATTTCAAGGCCCTACCAAATGTCGATCTCAAATTTCCTAAATGCAAACTATATGCAAATGAACACCATTTTGCATTCAATGAACACTAATTAAGAGAAGGGTAGAGATATTTCAAACAATAGAAATCAATGAAATCAAATGAAGAAATCTGCTAATGCATCTAATTCGATCAAGTGAAAAACCAAAAAAATATTTCCTAGTCTGTCAAGCACTAGTTATGCAAAATAATTTTCCTTTTCCATGCAAATGAAAGAATGCAATTTTTTTATTTTTCAATGAGATGAAGCATACAATGCACTAATTACACGAAAAGAAAAACCAACACTAGTTCAAGGATTGCGAATGTAAGGAGCTAATCTGAATGATCCCACAAAAGCAACACAAACACAAAAATACACTCAAACTAATGACACACTCTTCCAAACAAAGAGAAAGCTTTCGAAATGATCCAAATAAGCAATTTGACACTATGCTTGGAGCGGCAAGAAGAAGAATCAAACGAAACTAGAAATTTTCATTCAACCAAAGCAAATGCTCAAAGGCTCCAGAAATACTTAATGTAATTGATCAAAGGATGAGACTAACAAGAATCAAAAGACTTGACTTCTAATCAGAAGGCGCAGTGATCCAAGACAATCAGAAACCTTAAGGCCATAAACTGCATTGATAAGACATACAATTGAAAAGAGTAAGCCTATGACAGTCAAAAAAATCCCAAAACAACAATTGAAAATCATAAAACCAACCCAGAGGCAAGCACAACTGACCAAAAACTCAAAAGAGAAGTCAAACCAAACCCTACAGGACTCGGCGCGACTGTAAGGCGGTAATTCGTGCCAAACAGGGGTTGGCACCAGTGAAACACAAGCAACATGTGCCAATCGGCGTGACTATTAAGTCAAAAAGTGCACCAAGCCGAATATCTATGGGAGACTGGAAAAACCAATGAGCAGAGGTCAATCTTGACACTCCGGACCTGAACAAGAGGACTCTAAACAATCAAACATGCCAGAAAGGATAGACAATAAAGCAAACGACCGAAGTCAACTTGACAAGGAAAAAACGACAAAATCACACTAATCCCTAGTGGAGTTTCCAATTTTTTATGAAGGTAAATCCTCTCTACGAATAGAGAAGATCCCTCTAGCCCTAGAGTGGGTCTAGTAACAAAAGGACAAACTAGAGTGTCAGTTCCTAATTAATGAATGAAATAGACGAGGTAGATCAACCTACCTGGAATCCAACGATGTTGTAATGGTGGCCTCTCGATTCCTGTCTTGGCGAGTCACGATCCTTCCACAACAATGCTTGGATACCTATACAAGATCATAAAATAAGAGTAGTATATGAAACAACAATCTTAATCACAACTACTAACCAATAAAGGAGGGTTAAGCATATTGCATCAAATTAAACACATCAACACAATAATGGGAACCAAACAATAGTTATACATATGTATTAATAGAAGAAAGAGTTACAACCAATCCTTGACATCGCAGTCTCCTTCAGCGGGGTTTATTTGAAGCACGTATCGATTAATTTCAGGGAATTTAGATGGGATGAAGGCACAAGCCTAAGCTCACTCAATAATGGACTCTTCCATTCTATCTTTCCTAGCAAAGTGAATATAAATCTCTCCAGCGTTTCTATTATAATATCTTCAGCTCAACTAGCACATCAATGGAATATGGCTATATTTATAGAGGGAGAGGAGGAGGTTTGGATCCCTAATATGGTGGAAGGGAGGCCTTATCCCATGGGAGGTTTCCCCAAAAGGTGGAAACAAGAGGCCAAAGGAGGAAGGCCATGGTTATTCAGTCGAACTACTCTCTATGACTCACCCACGAAGTTGTTATGATCGAAACTTCAACTCTATTTTTAAAAAACTTCCCATAAACAAATTGGTGTGGGCAGCTAACTGAGACAGAGCACCAACTGGCATGGGGGCCAGTGTTAATCTGCCTCATCGGCATGAGGGCATAATGGGCTACCAGCACCAAGGAAAAAACAGGGGTTTCTGATGGTCTGTTCAGGAGATGGTCAACAGAAGGAATGTTGTCCTCATGGCAAGGGATGCAATGATGGTATTTTTAAGGCATGACACTTTATTTTGATCATAGAATGAGCCTCCAATTTGTGGGATGGGGATGGCAGGGACAGTGACAAAATGCTGTGTAACAATACAACACACTTTTTCTTTTTCTCTACAAACGCCTGGGTTTAAAAATTAAAATTAACACACTTAACACACACACCCTAAGTGAATAAGAGCCTGGTTAACACTGTCAGGCAAAGACTATAACATTGTAATCAATTGATCCTGCACCTCCTCACCTTGTTGGTCTCTCTTCCCTTTGTGATCCATGTTTTTTCTTTCACCATTGCACCCCTGAGGCGTTTGTCCCGGAGACTTCTTGGCCTTCATCCTCAGTTTCCCTTAGGAAGACTTACTCCTCCGCATAGGATTCGAGTTATTCCTCCACCGAGTCTGCATTCCGACTCCTCTTCTGGTTCATTGGGTTACCCTTCTAGTTCCATCCCTGGTTCTCCCCCTGTCACCTTCACCATGTTTGGTTCAGGACCTAACACTGGTGGTAGCCTCGACCCTAATGCTGGGAATACTACTAGTGGGACCGCAACAAGAACTATCTTAGCTGCTCCCTTGCTCCCATATATGGCAAGCCTCAGTCTTCCTGATTTTAACTAGTTGATCAATGAAACCACACACAATGATACTGGTTGGCCTGCTATGCCAACAAAGCTCCCTTCTGACATCCCCAAGTTTGAAGGTCTTGCTAGTGAAGATCCTACAAACCATGTTCGATATTTCCACATGTGGTGTTCGTCTAACTCCATCACCGATGACTCTGTCCGTCTTTAGTTGTTCCAACCTACGCTTACTGGAGAAGCTTCTTAGTGGTACGTTGACCAAGCCTCCTCCTCTCATACTACTTTTGCAACTCTTTCCTGGGATTTTCTGTCTTACTTCCATCTTCCCCTTTGTTATGAAAATAGTACCGACCTTTTGACCTCTTTCCGTCAATCATCTGCAACCCGCCTATCTGATAATGTCCAGGAATGACAGAGAAGAAAGAGCCTATGTTGAGCCCCTACCTTCGAAGAGCGTCTCTACATGGACTGGTTTTTTACATCCATTTTGCTTACTATCGGGAAATATGTCGCATCTCATTTCCCTCAAACCTAAGAAGCTGCTCTCCAGATTGCATTAAAATATGACCTGATCTACGCAAAGTCTAGTTATGTTTATATCGTCTTACCTGATATCCCTAGACCCAGTGGTGCCAATGCACCAGGGGCATCCCATGTCACTGACGGTATCGTTGGAGCCCTCTCTCATCCATACGCTCATCCTCCCATGGGTTATGGTTTCCCTCAGGGAGGGGCCAACTCCTCCAGCACTTTTCCCCATCCTGATAGCATGTATCCAGGATACGGCATGCCTCCTCCTTTTGCTAAACATGTTTACCACAATGTTGCCTAACCTCCTTATTATCTGTATCCACAGCTTGGTGATCCAGCTCCTCCAGCATTATCACCCTCGCCTCCCTTGCCTTCTCAAACCCCGCAATAGAAGCCACCACCCCCCAGGGGCAAGCGTATGCACATCGGGGCGTGACTAATCCTCCTACATCCAAAGAGAAGAGGAAGGGCACCCAAAATTTAATATTCCCAGTTAGCCCAAGCCAATGGGAATATACAATTTTGTTTTCATTTTCTTGTTGCATGAATAAAATTGTAAAGGAGGATCAATAAAACTCGTAAACAATGAAATAAATCAATGCCCCATGTGAACAAGGCTAGATCTGGGCTACCTTAATAAAACACCCTTATGTGTGAAAGGAATGAAGACATTTGATTGGCTCAACAAGACCAAATCAACAACACTGTCTAGATACATTGAATCTCCTAGATGCAAAATGAAGTTTTAGTTGGAGGCTACACATGTGAATGCAACTAAATCATTGAGATGGTTTAGGGTTTGGCAAGGATTCCATCTTATTTAAGGAAGAGGAAGACATCATGAGAAGGTTGTTGAATACCATATTATTTCTAAATATTTTTTCTGTTTATACATTTCTTATTCTCTTGGTTGTTTAGCAGAGAATAGTGTTGTTTAGCACTAGGGTGTTCCTGATCGAGAATCCCACCTCTTCCATTGAGTAGCTCTTGGAGGAGTCTTGCATTTCTTGACCACTATCAGGCTTAAGGTCAAGCTCTTCTTCTAACTAAAATGCATATCCTATTGAGGGTTTGGTTGTCTTTGTAAGCTGTAACAAGTGTAGGCTAGATCTAGTCAAATCTAGGCCATTCTAGTGCCTCTTTTTAGTGGGAAAGCCTTCTATCCCCCTGGAAAGAGAGTATTGGATGAGGAGAGCCCATTTTCAGATCTTTTCTTGAGGCCACATCATGTTCTAGAGCCTACAACACATTTCATCTTCCAGTATTGAGTTATTAGCAAGGAGAAAGTTGCAGGGTCTTTTGGCACATCAAGGAGGAGAGATCTCTAGTGTTGGGAATCTGCCCTTCACTGTGGTGATCCGTGGATTACAGATATAATCCGTGTTCCATTTATATCTGATCTAAATACTAATATATTTTCTTCATAAATTCTGAATCATTCTACATATCTGTTGCATTAGATCTCAGATCTACTCCATGTACTTCAATTTCTACTGAAAACCCCAAGGGGAATTTGAAGAGGAGACTCTATAGTGTACAAATCTGATATAGATCTATATTTTTGTACACATATATTCTCTATATTTGAAGTGTAATCTACAGCTCTTTTCATTCAATAAAATAACGTTGTCAAGCTTGTACAGTCATATCATATGGTTGCATCCACTTATTTTGAGCTTTTCTTCATGTAAAGTCTTCTTCTTTCTGTTCTATAATGAAAGGGCTTCAATATAAATTTTATTTGCTGATATAAATGATAATATTGAGCCTCCACATTAGCCCACTACTACTACTTTGCTTAACTGCATTATTTTCTGAGCAGTATTGTCATATATTGTTGCAGTCCCATTCTTGGGCATTTTCCCATTGTACTAGGTGGGGGAGACCTGTTTACCTCACCTAGAAGGATTTGTTTCTGATCTCCTCTTGGATTCAGGTATTATATTGTCAAATCTAAGGGATACAAGGGTTGGTTTTCAATCCTGTAGGATACATTCCTAAAAAATGTGTTTTTCAGTCATGCCTTGCTAAGCAGTCCCAATTGGGAATATTACAATGGTATCAGAGCTCTAATCTTGGCACGGCATATGCTTTCCTTAAAGAGCCAGTATGTCTATAGAATAATATGAACCTCTTACTGACAGAGACAGGAGGTATCTGAAAAGAAGACAGAAAAATTTTGATTACACCAATGATGATAAAGACAAGGGTAAAGCCCCTGAATCTGGAATTGATGAAGAAGGAAAGGAG
The DNA here is from genome assembly GCA_034641835.2 of Pinus albicaulis. NCBI lineage: Eukaryota > Viridiplantae > Streptophyta > Pinopsida > Pinales > Pinaceae > Pinus > Pinus albicaulis. The sequence goes on from CM076575.1 coordinate 846,278,632, forward strand.
TTTGCAAAAAATATTTTGAAAGCTATGCAAGATCTTGCTAGAGAGATCAAAGAGATGAGAATGGATAGAATCAAAGAATCTCTTAAGATATTTCATCTTGGAGAAAGCTCTGGCATATCTCACCACTAGAATGATCAACTAGTGAATCAGCCACGAGTTTCCCAACGCTCCACTATGCCTACATTTTTGGCTGTGGGAAATGAAGGGCCACAAGAACAAGCATCCCTTGAATACTACTTTGAAGAATATGAGTCTCAGAATCAGAGATTCAAATATCAACTGAGTTTTAAAGAGTTCTGTCACCTGAAGGAAAAAAGAAGACCAAGGCATCGGCATAGAGATGGTGGATTCACTCAAAATCATGATCGACATCTCTTTATGGGCAGATTCTTCCTACCCAATTTCGATGGGTGTCTAAAATTTCTACCAAAGCATGGGTAGAAAATCTTGACATCTACTTCTAGCTGAATAAGGTCCCTGAGATGGAAGCTATCAATATTGCAGCGCTGCACTTTGAAGGTGAAGCACATGACTAGTGGTTCCATGGCTTGTCTACATTGGATCATGCCAATGTGACTGCTTATTCTGAGTCAACTAGAAGAGTGGTGGAAAGATTTGACAGAAGAGATCCAGAGGCACCTTTCATGAGCCTTGCAAAGTTAAAGCAATCAGGTAATATAGAGTCTTACATTTCTGAATTTTTGAGATTATCTGTTATGGTTCCTGACTTGTCTACAACAAGGAGGGTGTATATGTTCATTGATGGTTTGGATGAACCTCTTCATGGGTGGGTAAAATCTACCAAGCCCACTACCTTGCATGATGCCATTGAGAGGGCAAGATACCTCCAAGATGCCTTGCCAAAAGCAAAGGAAAACGTTCAAAACAAGCCCTCTTACCTTTCTAAAGGGAAGGAAGAGAAAGCTTCTCCTTCCAAGGAGAGATCATTTAAGAAACCTCTTGATATTGAAGTCTGGAGAGATCTAAGAAGAAAGAAGTTATGCTTCACTTGCCAAGAACCATTGGTACCTAGACATACATGTGCTACTGGAAAAGCACACTACATAGAGGTCTTCTCAAATTTTGAGGAGGAATAAGAAGATGATGAGCCAAGAAGAGGTCATAGCATTGACCATGTTGAGGGAGATCCAACACCATCAGGAGATGGAAATGGATAATTTTCTCCTATTGGAGGAACTCTTTCATCTCTGAGGGGATTACCTAAGTACTTGACCTTAATATTTCATGGTTCAGTCATGAATCAAAGGGTATCTGTTCTTTGCAGAATCTAGATTATCCACAATATCATAAAACAATTGTTGATGTTTCGAATCCCAATAGGGATCCATCATCAGGACGAGAAATGGATCCCCATTGGGATTCATTTCTCATCCTGAATATGGATCCCCATTGGGATTCAAAACGTTGACAATCGTTTTATGATACTATGGATAATCTGAATTCTGCAATCATCAAGAACCACCGAAGCTTGAAAACCATGGTATCTATTCTTATTAACAGTGAGGCCACCCACAACTTTATTGATGGTCATCTTGTGCAAAGGAGGGCAATACCCACTAATACTTTTGAGGGATTCTCTGTTTTGGTCCCAGGAGATAGAACAATACAATGCATGCATTATGTCCCATCACTTTTAGTCACCATGGGATCCTACACTTTGGTGGATCACTTCTTTGTGGTTGACATACCAGACACCAATGTTATTTTGGGTGTTCAATGTTTGATTACAATTGGTAAAGTCACCACTGATTGAGAGGCTTTGCAAATGGAATGGGTAGACAAGAAGAGTGGTGCACCTCAAATGATCAAAGGCATTCATACTTACCCCTCACATAACACTTCCACACAGAAAATAGAGATGGATATGCACAGTGGAAGAAAGGACCTCACAGTCCCATCTATTATGTTCATGAAATTTTTGCATGGGACACTCTTATCTAATGGAAAACCACCTTGGAGGCCACTTGATTCATATTTTTTGGGAAAGATATCACAACTTTTTTCTCCAAACTTAGATCTAGGAAGGATTGGAGCACTTGAAGACAAAGCTACAAAGTTTGGAGGCTTGAGTAAGCTCAAGGAGGAGGGAAATATTCTTCCCTTATCATCATCACCCACTCTCATTTATGGATCTACGTTGTGGGAGGAGGAGAATGGGAGGATCAGACTTCCAACACACACCTTTGGTATATGAGATGTCAAGGAGAAGATCAACAACATGACAGAAATTTCTGTTGACATACCATCAACGCTGTCATTGTTGAGCAGTGTAGATCTGTATTGGAAATCCCAACTGCTAGTGGACTATTACAAATATCTTCACACATGTATGATACTTGATGACTAGCTGCATGAATAGGGCTACTTAGTCCAAGGATCATTCATCTATCATCATGGTAGAATATTTTTTTCTAGAGCTTCTAAGCTCAAGCAAAAGATCCTACAAGGGGCATACAAGGAGTTCTGTTTCAGCCATATGCATTCCATGAAGATCTATAACATCATAATGAGGAGCTTTGATTTGGAAGGATTGAAATAGGAACTACATCAAAATTTTCAAGAATGCATGAGCTATGTGGATTTGGGACAGCCAAGGGACTCGATGCAAGAGTCATTTCAACCATTCCTTCTTTTGAAAGAGGAGAAAGATCCATGCACAACTCCATGTGTAGGAGAGACTTTGTTGGTAGAATATTTGATCATGTAAATCAAGTTTCATTTTCTGATTTTACATGTTCTTTTACCATTTTTATGCAGGCCATGACCCCTAAAAGGAGTAATGTATCATGTAAATCTCATGGCAATTTTTGGGCCACTAAAAGTTCTGAACTTGGCCACTCCCTTGATGTGCAAAGGGAGATTTTATTTCATGATGGGTGCTTCCCAAAAGCACCAAACATATCTCACACTTTCAGCCATAGTGAGATAACATGGGCAGCAAGTAAGTGGTGGGGAAACCACTTACCACACCTTCATCTGATGCAGGAAGGAGATGCACTGAGCTAGTACCATATGTGGGACTATGACCCACGTCCTCATGCTCAAATTTTTGTTTGTGTATATGTAGTTTTACTTCCTTACATCGATGATATACTTATACTATTTTTGAGATTGTATGGAGGGAGGATGGGGAGCATGTATGTACCTCATAGGATGGAGACTCTCCATGTACCTTATGCTACATGTTTTAGGGAGAGTATTGGTTCAACCATGTTTGTTTTATATGAGTTCTTGACTCCTTGTGGGATGGACTTTGTACATCTCATGATGACTTTGGAGGAACAATTCATGGACGATTGGATTGGTGAACACTTAGCTCATGAAGGAAGCTTGATCTTTGATGGTGTCACCAATGGAGGAGGAGAAGTGTTGCAGCACTCACCCTATCAGTTGCTTGAGGACAAGAAACATTTTGGACGGGAGGACTGTAATATTCCCAATTAGCCCAAGCTAATGGGAATATACAATTTTGTTTTCATTTTCTTGTATCATGAATAAAATTGTAAAGGAGGATCAATAAAACTCCTAAACAAAAAAATAAATCAATGCCCCAGGTGAACAAGGCTAAATTTGGGCTGCCTTAATAAAACACCCTTATGTGTGAAAGGGATGAAGACATTTGACTGGGTCAATAGGACCAAATCAACAACACTATCTAGATACATTGAATATCCTAGATGCACAACACAACTTTAGTTGGAGGCTACACATGTGAATGCAGCTAAATCATTGAGATGGTTTAGGGTTTAGCAAGGATTCCATCTTATTTAAGAAAGAGGAGGACAACATGAGAAGGTTGTTGAATACCATATTATTTCTGAAGATTTTGTCTGTTTAGAAATTTCTTATTCTCTTGTCTATTTAGCATAGAATATTTTTGTTTAGCACTAGGGTGTTCCTGATAGGGAATCCCACCTCTTCCATTGAGTAGCTCTTGGAGGAGTCTTGCATTTCTTGACCACTATCGGGCTTAAGGCCAAGATCTTCTTCCAACTACAACATAGATCCTATTGAGGGTTTGGTTATCTTTGTAAGCTGCATCAAGTAGAGGCTAGATCTACTCAGATCTAGGCCATTATAGTGCCTCTTTTTAGTGGGAAAGCCTTATATCCCCCTAGAAAGAGAGTATTGGATGTGGAGAGCGCATTTTCAGATCTTGGCTTGAGGCCACATCATGTTCTAGAGTCTACAACGTAGTCCATCTTCTAGTATTGTGTTTTTTGCAAGGATAAAGTTGCAGGGTCTTTTGACACATCAAGGAGGAGAGATCTCTAGTGTTGGGAATCTGCCCTTCACTATGCCGATCCGTGGATTACAGATATAATCCATGTTCCATTCAGATATGATATGAATACTAATGTATTTTCTTTAGAAATTATGAATCGTTCTGTAGATCTATTGCATTAGATCTCAGATCTACTCCATGTACTTCACTTTCTGCTAAAAACCCCAAGGGGCATTTGAAGAGGAGTCTCTATAGTGTACAGATCTGATATAGATCTATATTTTTGTACATATATCTGCTCTAGATCTAAAGTGTAATATAAAACTCTTTTCAGTCAATAAAATAACATTGTTAAGCTTGTACAGTCATATCATATGGTTGCAACCTCTTATTTTGATCTTTTCTTCATGTAAATTATTCTTCTTTATGTTCTATAATGAAAGGGCTTCAATATAATTCTAATCTACTGATATAAATGATAATATTGAGCCTCCACATTGGCCCACTACTGCTACTTTTCTGAACTATGATATTTTCTGAGCAGTATTGTCATATATTGTTGCAGTCCCATTCTTGGGCATTTTCCAGCTATACTAGGTGTGGGAGATTTACCTCACCTAGAAGGATTTGTTTCTGATCTCCTCTTGGATTAAGATATTAGATTTTCAAATCTAAGCAATCCAAGGGTTGGTTTTCAATCCTATAGCATACATTCCTGAAAAATAGGTTTTTTCAGGAATGCCTTGCTAAGCAGTCCCAATTGGGAATATTACACAAAATCAATCTGCCCCAGGTAATCCAATACCTAATCCCGAATGGAATGCACCTAACACTACTAAACAGCAACAGGGCACTCAACCCAATTAGGAAAGGCTTGTTCGTACGAACAAGCCTTTTTCTTGTTGTGGTGTCTATGGTCATTACACCCACGATTGTCCTCTTTTACCATAGATGCATCATATGTGGGAGACTCAAGCAGCATCGCGAGGTCAAAAAGCCTCCCCTTCGGTTCCTCCCAATGCTGCACCTATCCAGTTGGATGCATTTACCAATCCTTTCCCTTAGCAAGGATTCATAGCTACCCAACCACCTGAAGGTCAGGAAACCAATCAACCTCCTCCATCTGGTACCTCCAATTACCAGATTCTCATGATGAACTCTGACCAACCCATTATTGTTGACCTCAACCTTTAGACTCGATCCCATTAGTACAGCAAGCCTTCCACTATGTTTGCCCTCAAGCCCCCTTCCTCAGGTCCTACAGAGCCTCTTTCGACAACCAATGGTCCTTTACAGATCCCTCAGCCTAAGGTGGAGGTTCATATGAAGATCCCAAAGGGACCATTACACTGAAACACTGCTTCTGGAAAAGCTACACATCCGTATACTATAGTAGATGATTTGGCGCAATTTCCTGCTTCCATCTCAACGCGGGAACTCCTCCAGTTGTGCCCTTCACAACGAAAAGCTCTACTAACTACCATGGGTGTTGTAGATCCTTCAGGTGATCATTTTCTCATCTTCAATGTTGACCGGTCAGAACATCCCCCCCTTCCTGCTTTCGTCGCCATCCAAATCCCAGTCAATATTCATAATGCCAACGTCTCCCGTTGTATCATTGATGAGGGGGAATCCACCTGTGTGGTGTCCACTTCGATTTGGAAGCAACTCGGATCACCTGAGTTGGCCCCTTCCACTATCACCATCTGAGCGTCGGATGGCCACTCTTCAAAGCCCATTGGCATGTTCCACAATTGTCCTATTACTCTTGCGGTCAAGACTATTTGCATTGACACTGAAGTCATTGATTCTCCCTTAGATTACAACATTATATTGGGTCATAGCTACACCTATGCGATGTCTGTTGTACCATATGTGGTTCATCGTAAAATTTCCTTTCCTCATAATGAAAGGATAGTCACCATTGACCAGTTGACATATTACAAACCGAAGTCCCAAACCTCCCCTCAGTCCATCATATCTTTGGTAGCCAATAAGCAAACCATCGAAAATTTGATGAGTGTATCACCTAGAGTCTACAAAGACTCCTATTTTCTTGGGTCCTTCCCTAGTATTCATCCTCCTATATCTGATCCCAGCTCGTCGAATGTTTGCATAATGCAATCGTCTCAGGCCTCCCTCATGCGGCCTGCTTCGGCTAGTCAGCAGCCCCGCCCTTCACAACCTACTCCTAGCACTTTGAATCAACCTTTTGGACCTCCTCCTCATGGCCCTTCATTTGCATCTAGTATCCATGAGCCTCTCTACCATCCTGGCCCTTCATCTACAGCTAGTATCCATGAGCCTCTCTACCCTCATGGAACGGTTCCTCCTGGCCTTAACCATCTCAGAGCTATCCCACCTGGCCATTACCCCTCCGGTCATTTACTATTCCTAGCTCCCACTCCTGGAGTGTTTTCGGTCCCTATTATGGCTACCTTATCCCTTCCTAGCCTGACCCTAGGGATCCCTGTCTTGTACATTGATCCCCCAGTTGCTACCACGCCTGGTCAACCGAAAACTTATCTTGATTTGACCCCTATCCAACCGGTCCCCATGACCCCTCCCTCTTCTACCATGCCTCAGCCACCTCAAGAGGAACCTCCTCCTATTGCAACAACTTTAGCTAAAGGGGGAAAAGCTCGCAAGAAGGCACCTAAAGACAAGGCTTCCCCAACTGACCCTACTCCTTCTCAGCCTCCAAAGCATACTCCCCCATGTGCTTTGTGTGATGTTTTCGGTCATGCCACCCATCATTGTCCTGAATTGCCTCATATCAAGCCCAAGGTTAAATGTTGCATTCCTTAAGTCTACGGTCTCTGAAGCCTCTATTTCTTTCTTGACTACAACCAAGAAACCTAAGACTAATCACACCAACCAACCTTATGCTTTGTGTGATCTCCATGCCCATTATACCCACTGTTGTCCCTGCCTCACGCATTATCACACCTCTTTGGAGGTAGTTCGGGAGTATGAGATTGAACATAATCAGTCCACCTCTCCCGTACTTGTGTAGTATGCTTCAGGCTAGCTTGAGGATTTACCTGCTCCCATTGAAATTCCCCCTCCTGATGTTGAGATGATGGAGCCTGAGGCCACCATCTTGTACCTATCATCATTCATGAGATCCACAGTGGAAGCTCCCTCTGAAACTTACCCTTCTCTTTCACTTGACCTCCCTTCAGTAATCACCCTGGGCTCAACAGCAGTGGATCCATTATCTGCTTTTTCTTCTGTCACCCCCCATGATGATGCACATGTGAACCTTTCTTCTCATGATGATGATTCAGGTAGCTTCGCCGCGTCATGTGGTCTGTCTTCCTCTAGTCACCCCATCTTCTACTGTGATGACAACATCATGGAAGCCTTTTCCACCCCTGACTTCATCTTTCCTGCCCATAAGTGGAATGGCACCATCCATTTCTATGGTGACTTTCGTGACTTTAGCACAAGCTTCCCCCAAGGTAGCTCCCACACAACACCTATCCGTCGGTGTGCGGGTGGTAGACATCTTACCTAGAGCACTCCCTCTCGAAGTGTTTGTTAAATTTATACCTTGTGCTCAGGTTGCCATCATTTTTCATCATCCTGTCATTTTTTGTCTTGTGGCACCTTTCATATGGATCCCCCATCCACACCTTATATCAATTTTGTCGATGGTGCAAGTCGCTACTCCGGGAATCTAGCCTCGAAAGGTTGGGCCATATTTACCCCCTTACATTCGCTTGTTCTCTCGAATGGTGTATGCATTGGTACTGCCACCAATAACCAGGCCGACTATGATGCAGTGCGAGGTTGATTAGTCAATGCCCTTTCCCATCGCATCCTCCACCTTCATGTTCATTTAGATTCCTTGCTTCTTGTCATGCAATTGAATGGTGTCTATCGTGTGCACAATCCTATCCTTTTTAGAAGATATTTACGAGTGAAACTTTTTATGCGTGAATTTTAAATCATTACATTCAGTCATGTAACAAGAGCACAAAATCACTATGTAGATAGCTTTGCAAACAATATTCTAGATTAGCACTTAGCACACACATTTAACACAAGACAATAACATAAAACCATCAAAATGATGCATATCCATTATATGTGTCGTATAAAATTTTGTAGAGTCCATTAACTCTGATACATATGACATGCCCATAACATGTTACAAAAAATCAAAACTGCGGGCACCACCTGCCCCTACACCTAATCACTATTTGGAGGATCTCGAGCCAATGGCTCTACTCCTATAGCTTTTAGATCGTGCATACCCTGCCCAACGATCACCATGCGCTGCATGATCCCTCGCCACTCCAAGGGTAGACCAATACATGGCTATATGTAATGGTCATCTAAGTCTTGCCAGCCACGCTCTGAAACACCAGTCAGAAGCCTCTCACATCTACGACGAATGTCCTCTAGGAGGGTCACTGCATCCTCATTTTGCAGTGCTCTCGATCCACTAGGTCCTGCAGCTCCTGATACTGCAGGCCGTCCCATATACCCGACCTATTTTACCAGTGCTGTATCTGCATACCAAAAGTGAAAGAATCAGTACCATATACAATATTCTGAAAATTTAAAATAAACATAAAATATTAGCAACTTGTCACTTACCATTGGGTCCCCAAACTCGACCAGGTGGCAGTGGCAAGTCTGGGTCCCCACGATAACTCATCCCACTATAGGGATAGTCATTTATGTTGGAATCTGATCCCAATGAGTAAAGAAATTAGGTAGAAACACTCGTCCGACTACCCCACCTGCCCCTCTACACAGTAGCTGCCCCCACCAGCACATCCTGGGCTCCCTCGGGCCCCCATCCTGGATCTATATGCGAGGTCAAAGTGTCGAGATCTTCTCAAAGAAGAGCGAGCACAACACTGTGCCATATGCACAGTCATAGTTCACTAGCCTCTTGCATAGCGAAAACTATCATTTCAATGACAACATCATCATTTGGGCCCACCCATAGTAGGTCCCACTCAATACACTCTCAAAAAGCATCATCTAACCCCCAGTGATGTGGTGGAGTGCTTGGTTGCCCAAGATACGCATCACCGTTGCGACCACAACATGGGTCTCTAACCTCTATAGATCCTCGATAGGTATCTGTGTGCCCTTGACATGGATACCTTGTCGACAATGGCGCTCTACAAACTCCATGATGTTTTGTCCTCTGTAATATTCCCAAATGGGGAATGCAGCAATATAGCTCATAAAATGAAAGAAGCAGCAATTATTTAACACATGAACCATGAGACCAATATGGATTCATAACATTATGTATTTATAACAGAAAATCAATACAAAATAGTGAGTCATAGATCATATACAATGAGGAAACAAGCCTCCCATAAGCAATCACTCTCAACTATGAGTTGCTGTCGCAAAACAAAATGCCAGAGAGAAAATATAGTGCATTCATATGGGTTATAACTATAGCTGGAGATGATACAATGATGTAAAAATACTGATATAGGCCCCAATAGAATCTAAACATGCAGATCTGGGCACTAGATCAACTTTCCAAGACAATCCAAGAGGGTTTCTGGAAAATGCACACAATGTGCCAATGTAAGCTGTAGCCCTAGGGCTGAAGATATGCTACAACAACTGAAATAAGAAGATATGGCTGAAGCTGATGTAGAAACCTACAACTCTTCTCCAATAGATCCTCTGGATAAAATAATGGCTCCTCCACTGAAGAAATCACTTCCCAAAACAACCACTACAACTACCCCTGCAACTCCTCCCTAAAATAATGTAGATCTGGGATGAAAATGTGCTTTAGGGGATAGATTCTCCTTAGCATGCTGCTAAATGTGTCAATAAATCTCAAGGGGCTTCTTTACAGGCCTTCCAATTGATGGAAGCCTTCCTCCACTACAAAACTAGCTCTAAAGAAACCCAATCTAATTCTCCACTGCTACACCCTACAACATAGCACAATATCCTGCAAAAACTACACTGATGAAGAAATATGTAGCTTGGTCTGAAACCTAAATGTGGAAATTAAATGCAATGCTATTCAAAGAGGCCTCTCAAGGAAAGAGGTGGTATTCCCGCTCGAGAACACCCGGTGCTAAAAAGTATAGCAATTTCAACTAAACAACTGAAGAATGCAAGAAGTCTAAATAGACCACATACAAAATAATAATCCAAAAATACATCCCATATGGCTGCCATCCTCTTCCTTATATAGGTTGTGAGCTTCCTTGCCCTTAGCCCCACTCAATTAGGTCACTTCCTCCATGCAATCAATTTCCCTCCAAAACTGTGTTATTCCTCATTTAATGTCCACTCCTCCATAACAACGCTATTGACTTGGTCAAAGTTGACTTGTTCAATGTGATCCAACCCATGTTCATACTTAAAGGTGCTATATTTAGCTGCTTAGAAGGTCTCCTTTCACACTTGAAGTGTTATTATTTCTGCTAAGGAGATTTATGGGCCTCCCCGCCTATTTATTCACCTACCTAGTGACAAAATAATCTATAATATTCCATTTAGCTAAGAGCTAAATTTTAGGAATATGATAGTCCTCCCCTCCAAAATGTTGCTTGTACTCAAGCAACTGTAAAGGTGGAGAAAAATTCCTCCCCTCCTCTTCTTGTGGCCTCTTCATCAATAGTCCCCACCATTACTTCAAATTTTCTACAATAATTATGTCTCCCAGTGATTCCTCCCAAATGTGCAAGTTGGCCTTTGATTGACAAACCAAATGGCCCTCATCATGAGAAAGTGGAAGGTCTATATGGAAACCTTCTTGCTGTTCAATGTCCCTTTTAAGATAGGAGTGATGACAAGGATAGGGAATCCCATTCCCAATGAGAGACTCCCATATCCATGCTATCATCCAAATGAAATGAATCACCTCCCAGCTTGGTAATTCATAGAAAAGTTCCTCCCACATGTTCATGAGATGCATGTCCAAAGTGCTCCAAACAATCATCAAGCCCACCTCATAAAAAAGTGATATGTTGTAGTGGACATACCATCTCCCATGCTCCCCTTGAAGCATGAAGCATAAAAGGTGTGGAAAATTTCATTCCCCATGGACACATCTATCCAGTGTGCCTTCCCTCCAATCATATTTCCAACAAAGATAAGCACATCATCAGCATATGGAATCATAATCAAAGTCATGCTAGCTGCCATGTGTAGTAGGAGAAAGACAATGGTCCCTCATGTGCAACCAGCACAGTAAATCTCCTGACTTCATTGGATAATGATATGGTAAGTGGTTTCCCCACCACTTACTTGTTGCCCAAGTCTTCTCACAAATTCTAAAAAGGTGAGAAAGTTTTGGTGCTTTTGGAGTGCACCCAGAGTGGTAAATCATCTCCCTATATCCTCTTAGGGTGTGGCCATGATCAACATAGTTTATGGCCCAAATTTGGCCATGAATTTTGTAAGGAATAATTCTCCTTCTTGGAGCAATGGCTTGGATATATATGGCTAAGGAATGCACATATTCATTATATAAATTATTATGCAACCAAACATGATCCTTACCATATGCTGTTCTTATACAAACGGAGTGGCTCATAGATAAATCCCCTCTCATTCCAAAAGAGGAAAGAGGTGGATGTGATAACTCTCCCAAAGATTTATGTCTCTCCTCCATATCCACATGATCCATGCATCTCCTCAAATGTTGATATATCTCTTCTTCAAAGCCCTCCCAAGTGTACCCCTCCATGATGGTGTGGTATGCTCTCATAGAATAAGTGTGGCTGAAGAGAAAAACTTGAGAAAATTTTTTGTAGCTAGGGTTGTGATGATGAGAAACCTCTTTTAGAATTCCAATACACTTTTTAAGTTGACTAGAAATTGAACTTGAAGTTGACTGCTAAAAAAATCATGTATAGGACAATTTCATAACATCAGTTTCATAACGAATTTTATTTTATCAATATCTTCCACCTCCTAATGAATTGGAATAAACTATGAGAGGTTTTTGTAGCTAGGTTTGTTATGTAGAAAAACCTATTTCGTTTTTCCAAAATTCGTTTTCAGTTGCTTAGAAACCGCCTTTGAAGTTGACTATTTAAAACCAAAAAACAAAATTTTGCTTCATATTTTGCTATGAAACTTTCAGCAGTTTCGTAGCGCAAAGTGACTTTTTTCAACGTAATGTGCTATGAAACTATGGTTTCATGGCTAATTGGGAGGTTTTGATAAAAAAAAATTTGGGAAATGAAATGCAATGGATAATGATGAATGTTTTATATGAAAGAGCTTAAAAGATGACTTTGTTTAAACCTTAGGGTAAGCTCAAACTATAAAAAATTTAATACTTCCCTTGATCAAGCTTAAACTGACTCCTAAAACCCTATTTTGACCCATGAACCTATGTAACCTTGTAAAAATGATGTTTTGAATTTTTTGAGTGATAACAGTGGCTCCACTTGGGATAGTGTGCCCTTGTGGTACACTAAAGAACTAGTAGTTCCAGTGTTGCTATCCATCTTGAACTCTAAAATTTTTCCAGGTCTTCTTCAAACTCTTATAGCCTTCACCTCGAGCTCAATATTGATGATCACTTCAAAAGAAACAAATCTGTATCTACTGAAAAGATGCTCATTCAACTTTGAGCTTATTCACACACTCCTACCCACCCTATCAGCTGCAATCTCCATTTTTAACTCAAGCAACATGAAACTTCCAATGAAGCCAGTCATTGATCTGATCTAACACTTGAACCTATTGACTCCACTTGAACCAATAGTAAGCATGATACGGAAATGACCAAGGCAACATAAAATGGATCTGATCCTCATAATGAAAATATAATTGAAAATTTGGACTATAGAACTCTTCCATGTAGTCAGCTATAGGATCAAAGAAGACATGATCTGTTTGATGCTTCTCATGAAATTCTACAGCTTTTTACAACTCATACATGCTTTGATCAACCACACAAGACTTCATTTGTGCGGTTTTAAAATGATTTTCAAGAACAAGGTTTTTTTCTTCAATCTCAAAAAAGAAAGGTAACAACACCCTCTCTTTATATTCGGGCATAAAAAGCTTTTGAAAACATTGATATTGATCATGAAGATTATAAGATTGAATTTGACCTTCTAAAACTTCAATGTATTTCCCAATATTCTTAGAAACTTCATCCAAAAACTGAATCTTATCTTCTGACTTGCACTCAAATGACTTCAGATTAGCAGATAAGGATAAAGAAAAAATTTCACCCACTTCTTCACTAGTGTGATCATTATTTGATGTATATTGATGCAAGAAATAACATGAAGAATAAAATTTTTCCTTTACCTAAGAGTTATAGTAATTATCTTCCAATATTTCCTCTTGTTGTTTGCAATGATTCTCATACTCCCGATGATCAAAATACTGACAAGTCTGCTGCAACTTTTCATCAAACTCAGACGATGTAACATGATTTTCATAAATAAACTCTTGTTGGGTTTCATTTTCATCCAAGAGAGAGGATATCCTTTCTTCTTGGTGATGAAATGGATTGTCATGAAGGGCCTCTAAAATTTCCTCATCCATGAACTCATCATCTTCATAACAATTCTCGAAATATTCAATAAAACTCACACAGTGTTTATAGTAGTCTTTGACCAGAAATAAGGAGGGATGACACTCTTCATACATCTCATAAAATGCAACATGGAAATCAAAAAGAGAATAATGAACCATTTGACAAGATTTCATACCAAGACCATGTTTTTCCTTCTAAAGTGGCCATAAACATCTTCATGATACAATCCTCAGGGAACTGAACCTTAAGACTGTGTCCATGCATATGAAATCTAACCAAATGAAGAGCAACATTGTCTTTATTTTCATCTTTAAATATTGGAAGATCAGTTAACCATTCAACCTTTGGCATAGGATTTTGAAAACTAGGGATGTGAGACCAATTCATAGGGGCATACCTGGAATTTATTATTGCAATGGAACTCATCTTGAAACTTCATCAAGATATTGATCTTCAAGCAGTGGAGTCACCTTCCAATTGATTATTTGATGTGTGGAGTTGCCAGAGCAGAAATACAACCAATATGTGCCTAAGTGTCTGTTGCTCTCAGACATTAGAACTAAAACTTTGTCGTTCTTCCCAGGGAAAATTTACACCTTCAGTCCCCAAAAATGGTGCCAAAATGTTATCACCAAAATCGTACCTGATTGGCTACTGATCAGACACCTTCAGTGTAACTATTTCATACCAATCTTGTGACTGAGGCTCAGCCTCATCAGTCCGAGAGGGCTCCCTCAAGGGTTAATGATATTGAATAAATATGTAGATAGATGGATAAAGTTATGATTTATGTATTTGTTTTGAATGTTTGTAGGTTGAAAAGATGAAGGCTAATACTACCATTGGGCTTATGGAGTCAACAAATCAGTAGGTTCAGTGGCAAGGTTTCTTGACATGGAATCTGAGGCAAATAGGGGTCTTTAACAAAGACAATTAAAACAAGAACATAGGTCAACATATTCATTTCATTACTAAAGGAAGTGAGAGCATAGAGTTATGAATTCTGAGTAATAGCAATGAAATCTATTGCTAGTGGTTCAAAGCCAATTCACTCATAAAACACAAAAAAACACAGTCATCTCATTACTAAAGGAAGTCAGAGCATAGGGTTATGAATTCTGAGTAATAGCAATGAGATCTACTATGAGTATTTAAACATAATATGTATATCAATAAAACATTAAAACCCCATGAGAATCTCAGGTCTGTCAAGAAGAAAACCTCGCTGCATTACTGATCACAGTCAATTATATAAAGCAGCAATTTTTCCAAAAATTCTCCAACCCTTTTCTAATTTGACCCAATGGAATTTAATAGACATGTTACAACATCATATGATCTGCCTCTAGGCTAGATACATCGAATTTTTTCCTTCTAACACCTTTCATAACCATAAAACATCAAATTTATGACAAACAGACACATATCCTACTTGACAGTCCTATTTCAACTAGGACTCAAACTCTTTATTACTATCTATAACAAAATTATATATTTTAAATTACATAATTGAAAAGTGTATCATCACATGGTCAAATTTGGATAATGGCATTCAGTTCTTCATGACCACTTAGCTGACCTCCCCAAAAATAGGAAACAGTACCTTGTTTTTTAGGCATAGGATATTTTTCCTTATTTGAACATTCTGACTATCATTTAATCTTCATTTCGTGGTCCTTGGCTATTGAAATTTGGCTTAACATGTCCCATAACTCTTTCCTAGCCTCCAGTTGTCTAAAACCACTTCAAAAACTGCTCAAAAGGATGTAATGTATTGCGCTACGAAAATACAACAGTTTCGTAGCGCTTTCTGTAGAGCTGCCATTACAAGCCTTTGTCCTCCAAAAAATTGACTCTTTCCTCATGCATCATTTTAATCACCCTTCAAAACAGATTTCATAGCAATTTCAGCTCTTAACTCAGCCTTTAACACCTTAAATACTGATCAAAAGAAGCGAAAAGTTAGCTACAACAGTTTCGTAGCGCTTTTTTGTTTTTTAAGCCTAGAGGCGCTACGAAACTGCCAATTATGAATATTTTTTCATAAATTTGTCAAATGAAAACCATGGTTTCCAAAAAAATCAAAATATAACTTTTCCTCATCATCTAAAACCCATAAAAACCATAAACCAACTTCATTTTAGCTTCCTTGAGGCATTCCTTGCAGATTTTTCCTATTTTTTCCTGAAAACTAGGTCTTGGAACAAAGCCTATATATCATAATCCATGTTGTATTTTGTGAAACTGAAGGAGGATTTTGTAGAAAATTATATATTTAATAGAAAAATCTCTTGGGTTTTTGAAACACATCTCCTGCTGTCCAGAAACGTCATTTGCAAAACATGTGTAAAACAAGAAAAACTATGTTTCTGAAAATAGGGCTTCAATGAAATCATTTTATCTCCCAACTGATAACACCTGTAAGAAAATTGAGAGAGGTTTTTGTATCTAGGGATGTGATGAGGACAAACCTCTTTCATAACTTCAATTTTTTTTTTCATTTGGCCAGAAACGGAACTTGAAGTTGACTGCTAATACAATCATGTACAGGACAGTTTCATAACAGTAGTTTTGTAGCGCATTTTATTTTATCAATATATGCCACATCCTAATGAATTTTACAAAAATGAGAGATGATTTTTTATTTATGTCTTTTATGTAGAAATTTTTCTTTCAGTTTTCCTAAATTCGTTTTCAGTTGCTTAGAAACCACCTTTGAAGTTGACTGTTCAAAACCAAAAAACAGAATTTTGCTTCATATTTTGCTATGAAACTTTGAGCAGTTTCGTAGTGCAAAGGGACTTTTTTCAACGTAATGTGTTATGAAAATGTGGTTTCTTAGATAATTGGGTGGTTTTGATACAAAAAATTTGGGAAATGAAATGCAATGGATAATGATGAATGTTTGGCATGAAAGAGCTTAAAAGATGACTTTGTTTAAACCTTAGGGTAAGCTCAAACTATAAAAAATTTAATACTTCCCTTGATCAAGCTTAAAATGACTCCTAAAACCATATTTTGACCGATGAACCTATGTAACCTTTTCAAAATGATGTTTTGAATTTTTTGAGTGATAACATAAGTAAAAATATCCTTGGAATAATCCACCAACAGTTGGGATTTCCAATATGGATCTATCCTCCACAGTGACAACGCTGATGATTTGTTATAGAAAGTATCTGTCATGTATTTGTCCTCCTCTTTGACATCTCCCATGCCAAAGCGACATATTGGAAGGTTGATATCCTCCCTCTTCTGCTCTTTTTTTGTTGAATATTGCAACAAGAAACAATGAAAGAGGCATCCAGAAACATCATCCTTGATCCGAGTGAAAAATAAGCACCTAAACTAGGTGGGGACCACACAGGCTATTTTTAGGTGTATGTCTATTTTTAGACATATGAGAAAAATCTAAAATTAGCAAGAGGTTGATTCTAGATGGTTGAGAAAAATATATTTTTATATGAGTTTCTATTTTTAGATGAATGGGCGAAGTCTATTTATAGATTGCCTATCTAAAATTAGAATGCATGTCGATTATTATTAGCCCTTAATAATAATCAGACTGTAAATAGTAACTTATTCTCTTGGAGCACTTTATTTCAGTTAACTGATGTGGAAAACCATTTGATTGAAGGAATTTCGAATTCCAAGGGTGGTTGGTGACTCATGCATGGAGGAGTTAGTTATAACTGATAATGGCAAGTTGTAATAGAGTTGGAAGAGTAGTTACGTGAGTTGTTATTTAGTTTAACTCATTTTAGTGAGTTAAAATCAATTGTGCTAGTTGTAACTGAACATACACTAGTGGAAGATGAGTGACTTAATTAGTTAATTAATTCACAAGTAGTGTATTAGTTGCAACTGAGCAAATACAACAGTTAACTACTTGCATGTCAGATCCAGTGGAGACCAAGTGAAGAGATAGGTGAAAGGGTGAGATGGACTATCTGTTGTGACTATAGTGGAGAATTAATGCATTCACACACACATTGGATATGCATATGAGCATTGTGCAGTAAAGGCAAGGTAAGGTCGAATTCATTCATGGTTCTTCTTCAGTAGGGATTGCGCAGTGGAGGCAGGCTGTCAGGAGGCAAGAAATTGGTGCATGGAGGTGCAAATTTCTGCAAGACAGTGTGAGACGATTGTATATTGTACTAAGAGCTCTATGATCTGAGCTTTGTATGTGATATATGAGATTGTTTCATGATACATTGATATACATAATATATGATAGTTTGTGTTTTTAGCTTTAAGCTTTCTCGGTAAAACATCTTGTTATGTGCGATTGATTTTTCTTCATGTGTTTGCAATTGGCGATTTAATTTCCGCAAAGAATTAAGTAGAAGGATTATGTATTTAACATAAGGATTAAACTTTTAGATCAGGAGAATCTGGTAATATACATGTTATTGTATTAAATTTCTACATGGTATCGGAGCTAAAGAGATTGCAATAGTGAAGCAGTGCTGAGTTTTTGTTGGTGGAAACAATTCGAAATTGCTGCAAGAATTTGTTGGTGCGACAGTTGAGTATACATTGAAATGGATTTCAATGGTATGCGGTTGGAGTTTGCACTCGAAGGGTAACTTAAAATACATAGCCTGGAAGGACAGAATGGAGGCAATGCTTGAAGGTGATGGCTTGAAGGAATTCATCGAGAGAGATGTTCCTAAGCCCACTTCGGCGGATGCTGCAGTAATTGATGCATGGAAAAAGAAAGTAGTAAGGGCGAGGAGGATTATGTTGGAAGGTGTGAAATACCATATTGTGTCAATCCTTCATGGGAAAGCCACTCCATATGCTATGTGGAAGGCTTTGACAGATCGTTTCCAAAGCAGTAGTGACCATAGGAAGTTGCCGCTGAAGGATAAACTCAAAAAAATCAAGATGGAGAAGAACGACACTATTCCAGTATACTTGAAAAAGTTTGTCCAATGCAGGGTTAAGCTTGGGAGTGTAGGATTCAGTGTTGCAGATGATTATTTGGTGAGCTTGGCTCTCCTTGGACTTCTAAAGAGTTGGCACAGTTATGAAGACTCTGTCAATGGACGGGAAAAACTGTCAGATTGGGAGCGACTTTGGTCAGATCTAGTGCAGGAGGAGATAAGGCAGAACACCAGGGATGGCTCTTCATCAAAGCATGATGATGAAGAGGACTGTGCTTTGGCCGCCAAGGTGAATAAGAAGAAGGGGAAGAAATTTCATTCTAGATCTTAGGCCGAAGAAGATGGAAAGGAGCACAACATGTCCAAAGTGAAGTGTTTTCACTGTCACGAGTTTGGACATATTGCCACAAATTGTCCACATAATAAGAAGAGAAAGATGGCTGCTGGAGCTGTAGATGGTGAGGCCCTTACCTTATAATTTGATCTTGACTTCTCATTGATCACATGCATGGTGTCTAGTGCATTGGGATCGGGGTGGTACTTTCATAGTGGTGCTTCCTTTCACATGATGGGAAATGAGAAATTGTTCAGTGACTTGGTGGAGAAATATCTCCAGATGCATGTTGAGTTGGGCGACGATGGACAATATAGTGCGATCGGAATTGGTACCATTACCTTTCAGAGGGCGTCAGGTAAAATCTTTCATTTAAAATATGTTGTGCATGTTCTAGGTTTAAAGAAGAATTTAATCTCAGTCGCAATGTTAGAGGATATAGGCTATGATGTTGTCTTTAGTGAAGGAAATTTTTTCCTGCGACACAAAGCAACAAGGCAAGCCAAGAAGGTTGGGATTCGAGTCAAGAATCTCTACAGACTTGAAGTAGATGGGATTTCTACGGAGCTTCCTACTATTGGGAAGTGTGAGAAAGACATGCAATTGAAACTTGAGAGGGAGCAGGATTTGCATGTAGGTAAGAGTGAACCTCAGGATGTGGAGCAGCCACAAGATGAGGATCATGGAGTGGGAGCAACCACTCATGCAGAAAAATTTCGCTCGATGGGCAGAGGGAGTGCATGTAGCTATACCACTAGGTGAGAGGTGGGGCGACATGCATGAATAATCCCAAGAAGAGATTTCTGGGCATGATTCATTGAGATGGTGTGGATCTCATGAATTGAACCTGGCTATGAGGTGCTCATAGAGCAATAGTAGCATGATTAGTTGGATCGATGCAGTTAGATCAAAGTGACAGTGTCGGATACTGGAGCATGGATCAGAGTTGACAAAAAGTGCAGAGTGCATGGGTGCAGAGTTAAACAACGCAGTGGTTCCTAAAGACATGTGCAGTAGCTAAACAGAAGTCAGAATACTTTGACGACAGATGCATTAGACTGATTGAGTTGTTTGGAGGCTATTCAGTTTCGGAAGTGTTTCATGCAAGTATTGTAGGGTGGATGCATGGAGTTGCAGGGTGCATGCAAAGACAATCCTTTCTTGTTGAGAGGGAGTGTTGAATATTGCAACAAGAAATAGTGAAAGAGGCATCCAGAAACATCATCCTTAATCCTAGTGAAAAATAAGCACCTAAACTAGGTGGGGCCCACACATGCTATTTTTAGGTATATGTCTATTTTTAGACATGTTGAGAAAAATCTAAAATTAGCAGGAGGCTGATTCTAGATGGTTGAGAAAAAACTATTTTTAGATGAGTTTCTATTTTTAGATGAATGGGCGAAGTCTATTTATAGATCACCTGTCTAAAATTAGAATGCATGTCGATTATTATTAGCCCTTAATAATAATCAGACAATAAACAGTAACTTATTCTCTTGGAGCACTTTATTTCAGTTAACTGATGTGGCAAACTAGTTGATTGAAGGAATTTCTAATTCCAAGGGTGGTTGGTGACTCATGCATGGAGGACTTAGTTATAACTGATAGTAGCAAGTTGTAACAGAGTTGGAAGAGTAGTTATGTGAGTTGTTATTTAGTTTAACTCAGTTCAGTGAGTTAAACTCAGTTATGCTAGTTGTAACTGAACATACACTAGTGGAAGATGAGTGAATTAATTAGTTAATTAATTCACAAGTAGTGTCTTACTAGTGAACATACACTAGTGTCTTAACTACTTGCATGTCAGATCTAGCGGAGAGATAGGTGAAAGGGTGAGATGGACTATCTGTTGTGACTGTAGTGGAGCATTCAATGCATCCACACACAAATTGGATATTCCTATGAGTATTACGCAATGAAGGCAAGGTAAGGTTGAATTCATTCAGGGTTCTTCTTCAGCAGGGATTGCGCAGAGGAGGCAGGTTGTCAGGAGGCAAGAAATTGGTGCATGGAGGTGCAAATTTCTGCAAGACAGTGTGAGATGATTGTATATTGTACTGAGAGCTCTATGAGCTGAGCTTTGTATGAGATATATGAGATTGTTTCATGATACATTTATATACATAATATATGATAGTTGGGGTTTTTAGCTTTAAGCTTTCCCGGTAAAACATCTTGTTATGTGTGATTGATTTTTCTTCATGTGTTTGCAATTGGAGATTTAATTTCCGCAAAGAATTAAGTAGAAGGATTCTGTATTTAACATAAGGATTAAATTTTTAGATCAGTAGAATCCGGTAATATACATGTTATTGTATTAAATTTATACATTTCTCAGCGCAATATCTGAGATGAGAGTGGGTAATGATGATGTTGGGATAATGTCTCCCTCCTCCTTGAGTCTACCCAAGACTCTCAGTGCTGTGTCAAGTCCTCCCAAGGTCCTCATCCCTCTGAGAACTATGAGTGGTGCAACCAAATGTGAAGCATCTCTCATCATCTCCTGATATGGTGGTCTCCCGGGTGGAATGCTTCCATGCAATGAGACATCAACATCAAGAGTAGACTGCATATATGAATGGAAAACTTTGTCCTTGCCCTCACTACGCAAATCAGTCTGCCTCTTCTGTGCATCAATCTTCTGAAATATATAGGGGTGTGTGCTCCTAATCATATGATGTTGTCCATCCTCCCTACCTTCTCCTTTCATCTGCAAGGTATCACAATCAATCAATAATGGCATATGTTGTTCATGGATCGTGCCTTGATCTCCACATATGAGATCCTTTGGAACTTCTTGCAATGATACAAGAACTCCTCTCATTGGAGAAATTGCTCCATCTACCTCTCCATGAGGTACTGGAGCTACTCCTGATGTGACAACATTGTTACCTCCAGCCTTCTCTTCCCCTTCCTCATGAATGAAGGTTGCCTCATCATCATTAAGAGGCTCTTTTCTTAGTTCCTCTTTTGAAAAAGAGATCTCCATGTCTTCCTTTTGAGAATAGGGATCTTCCTGAAGTGGGGATCTTGCCTCTAGCAAGGTATTCTGCAAATTTTTAACCCCCTCAATAGTATTCTAAAATGGAGTTGGGTTTATAGATCCTTCCAACTCATGCAAAGGTTTTGTTTGTTTAGGCTTGGCTAGCTCAACCAAGGATGTTTCAGAATGTTTTGCATTAAATATTTTTACTAACCTTCTAGTGAACTTTTCATAAGTAGATACATTTACATGATTCAAGGAAGAAGTTTCAAAAAACCAGTAGGCATAAGCCTTACCTTCAAGATGCAGCACTACTACTCTGATGGCTTCATCTTCTGAAACTTGGTGCTGCTGCAAATTTGTGCTTAGCTCCTTCACCCAAGCCCTTGTTGTACATTTAGGTGACCCATCAAAAGTAGATAGAAAGAATCTACCCAAATCATGCTGCTTGCACCACTTGCTTCTATTGTGGTTACTAGGTCTTCTATTCTCCTTGATCTTGCAAAACCCTTGGAAGTTTAGATGATCTTTGAACCTTTGAGATTGAGATTCATACTCTTGAAGATAGTCACCAAGAGTCTCCTCCTTTGGTACATCTCCTTCCTCCATCTCTCTTGCTATGAACATAGGCATGGTAGAGCGTTGTAGATTTTATTGTGTTGTTGAATTCTCACACCCCAAATATGAAGAATCAGAGCTTTCTTCATGTGAAAATGTTTTTGAGTGGTCTTCATGTATTTCCCTCCTCATTCCCTTGATTTCTCTATTAATATCATGCATAGCTTGGAGAAGAAGTTCTGGAAACTCCTTTCCCTCCATTTCTCCAAATAATGGAGACTTGCCTTTATTTCTTCTGTGAGCCTTCTCTTTTCTGTGAGAAGCTTCTTCTTCTTCTGATAACATAGATGCAATGTCTTCATAGGCTGAGCCAAGATTATGCTTTGATACCATTGTAATATTCCCAAATGGGGAATACAACAATATAGCTCATAAAATGAAAGCAGAAGCAATTATTTAACACATGAAACCATGAGACCAATATGGAGTCATAAAATTATGTATTTAGAACAGAAAACCAATACAAAATAGTGAGGCATAGATCATATACAATGAGGAAACAAGCCTCCCATAAGCAATCACTCTCAACTATGAGTTGTTGTCACAAAACAGAATGTCGGAGAGAAACTACAGCGTAGTCATATTGGGTATAACTATAAGTGGAGATGATACAATGATGTAAAAATACTGATATATGCCCCAATAGAATATAAACATCCAGATTCGGGCACTAGATCAGCTTTCCAAGACAACCCAAGAGGGTTTCTGGAAAATGCACACGATGTGCCAATGTAAGCTACAGCCCTAGGGCTGAAGAAATGCTGCAAAAACTAAAATGAGAATATATGGTTGAAGCTGATGTCGAAACCTACAACTCTTCTCCAATAGATCCTTCGGATGAAAGAATGGCTCCTCGACTGAAGAAATCACTTCCCAAAACAACCACTGCAACTACCCCTGCAACTCCTCCCTAAAATAACGCAGATCTAGGATGAAACTATGCTATAGGGGATAAATTCTCCTTAGCCTACTGATAAATGTGTCAATAAAACTCAAGGGGTTTCTTTACAGGCCTTCCTATGGATGGAAACCTTCCTCCACTGCAAAACTAGCTTTGAAAACACCCAATCTAATTCTCCACT
Source organism: Pinus albicaulis (assembly GCA_034641835.2). NCBI lineage: Eukaryota > Viridiplantae > Streptophyta > Pinopsida > Pinales > Pinaceae > Pinus > Pinus albicaulis. The sequence continues at coordinate 846,302,298 of CM076575.1, forward strand.
GCTACAGCCTGCAACATAGCACAATATCCTGCAGAAACTGTGCTGATGAAGAAAGATGTAGCTTGGTATGAAACGTGAATGTGGAAATGAAATGCAATGCTATTCCAAGAGGCCTCTCAAGGAAAGAGGTGGGATTCCCGCTCGGGAACACCTGGTGCTAAACAACACAGCAATCTCAACTAAACAGCTGAAGAATGAAAGAATTATAAACAGACCACATACAAAATAATAATCCAAAAAGACATCCCATATGGCTGCCATCCTCTTCCTTATATAGGTTGTGAGCTTCCTTGCCCTTGGCCCCACTCAATTAGGTCATTTCCTCCATGCAATCAATCTCCCTCCAAAATTGTGTTATTCCTCATTTAATGTCCACTCCTCCATTACAACGCTATTTATTTGGTCAAAGTTGACCTGTTCAACATGATCCAACCCCTCTTCATACTCAAAGGTGCTTTATTTAGCTGCTTAGAAGGTCTCCTTTCACACTTGAAGTGTTCTTATTGTTGCTAAGGAGATTTGTGGGCCTCCCCACCATTTATTCACCTACCTAGTGACAAAATAATCTATAATATTCCATTTAGCTAAAAGCTAAATTTTCAGAATATTACACCCTCGTAGTAACACTGGCTGCATATTCACCACCATCCCAAGTGGTGGGAGACTAGTCAGAAAATATATATCCTGGACCGTCAACTCGATCTGGTGCCCCTGAACTATAAATACCTCATGGTCCATATCCCAATAACTGACAATCCGAGTCAATAAGGGCTTTCTAGCTCTCATCAAAGGGTTCTCCACAAACTTCAGGACCCCAAACCTGGCCAATGCACTGTGGACACCATGATCCTTTTAGATCTCCGACCATAATGTGTGTAGGTCTCTCTCTCTCCAGTTGATCTGCAATTCTGCCATATCTGCACAAAAACATCATATTTGTTAGTGTGCAGAAAGGAAAGACTACATTCAAACATAAAAACCCAGCTCTTAGCCAAAAACAACACAGAAAAACCCCTCTTTGTCCAATAGCACTTTTCAGGCAAAGTCCTGGGATATGTCGCAGTTTTCTGCCCAAAAACTGCTACCCAGGTCACAGATATTGCCCCAAAAAGCGCAACCCGACCGTGAAGAGGAGTAGGGGTTTGTTCCTGAGCTCTGGGGACCTAAAATTAACTTTTAATCCACTGAAATGAAAGAGTAGGGTTAGGACTCTTACCTGCAACTGACGGATCTTGATTCCAACGGTCGATTTGTCTGCTATGATCGGTGCAAGATTTAGGGCCTTCTCTCCTCTCTACATTCACCACAGCTACACTTGTAAATGAGTGAATTTGGAGGGAAAATGCATTATTAAAAGAGAAACCCCATATTTTTCTTTTGCCTGGTGCGGCCAAACCATAGCTCAGTTTGACAAACCGTCCATACCATTTGAAAGCTCTCACCAAGCCCTCAACTGGGTATCTGTTAGTTTTTTTTTTATTTGATACTTCACCAAAACACATTTTTCAAAAAAGGGTCACTTCACCACTCCTTAAAATCAAATTTCTTCACTTGAAACACTTGTACTTGGGGCACCATTTTTCCTCTATACTTTTCCATGCTCGTGTCTAATTTTGTTATGAGTAACCACCTTGTACTCATGTTTTTATGGTCCCCACTGGACCTTTTCTTTGTGGCAGCATCATCGAGTCGCCCTTGTTTAGAGCATCCGAGTTGATTCATCATCGCATCCATGGAGTCTATCGAAATTCCCTTTGTATCCCACTATAGTCCTCTATCCTTCATTGCTTTGTTCCTCTCTCATGTCACACATTATGGCCTTCAGTCCTATTATCCCCTATCCCCTTTGATATTGTGTCAGTTGCTGCCGGGTCATCCATGCCCTTTATGCTCTAACAAGGGAAGTCATCCGTCTGCTACTTAGTACCCCCCATTTCATCATCATTCCTGGTGTCAGTCTATCAGTCGCTCTACTATTTTCTCTCGTGCCTTAGTTGAGGACCCCTTATTGCCTCACCTATGGCGGACCTCCTTCTGTCGACATCAGATCATTAATTCAAGAAGACAGGTCTAGAGAGCGGTGTACCTTGGTTCCATCTTCCACTCTTGTTTGGTGCCTCAGATTAGGCAAGGGGACTCCTTATTGCCCTTTGACTTGATTTTTTCTCAGTTCTAGCTCCTTACAGCATGATCGAGATCCATATACTTGATGGTTCAATGATGCAGCAGATTGTACCGGTGATTCCTGGGTGTGTGTGAGATGTTTCAGACCTCATGAGGGGGTGGCACTTCAGGTAGCCCCCCACATGCCCGGATGAACTCTTCATTAAATCCTTCGATGCAGCTCCAGATATTTGATGATGTCGGCCTCAGCCACTTGCAGCACCTTTTAGTTTGCATGTATCGTTCAAATTTTCAGAGCCCTTTCCTGTTTATAGGGCCTCTTTGGTTGTACTTATATCTCATGTACTGAAATATTATTGTATAAGTCATGGTTGTTATCCCAGGAACAGTATGTATGTGGGATCCATTATCATGTTTTTATCTGGCTCATGTTTATGCCAGCATGTACTATATAGTTCAACCCCTTGTTTGTTGGACACATTATTCTTTGTACTTTGTCTCAACGGGCATAGGTATGCCTCCCCCGCTGCCTATAGCACAGGTACTCACTCATAAAAGAGACTTGTCGCACCTGTAAGTCTCACCTCCTCAGGGTCTTGTCGTCCAGTGCTTTGATCTACCTTATATTTCTCGCTCTCTGACTTCCCCTTCGATGTCTAGTGATTGAGTTCTTACAACGTACTTCGTTCATACGATTAGCTCCTAACGCTTGCACGCTGGGGGGAAATATGTTACACCAGTTTTTGGTCATCTAACCTGTTACTATTAGATGGACCAAATTACACCATGTAAGACCAATTTTACCCTAAGTAAAATTGCTTTCACTATGAAAAATAACTTAGTAATCCTTAATTTATTAAGTCGTTTATGGTCTAAACAGGAAACCCCATGAGGAAATATTGAATAAATCCATATTTGTTTGATTTTCCTTAAGGAATAATTAGTTAAACAATAGTTTAATTAATATTCCTGCTCATATTTAACCCAAAACAGGAAAATTAATTAGATAAATCATTATTTCTCTTATTATTTTCTAGGAATAATTATTTAAACCTTATTTAAATAATATTCCTTGTTAAATTTGACTAAATCATTTATAAATAATTGAATAAATCACTACTTATTTAATTATTACTCAACCATATCCTTAAAATAATAAATAAATCATTTATTTATTTATTATTTACAAATAAAGAGATTTGACCAAATTCAAATTCCTTTTCCCTCCAACAAATATAATAAAATATTCCATAAAAGTTGGATCTAGAATTGGTTAATAATATTTTAATTATGCACCAATATCTAGACTAACTCAATATTTTGTTATAAATAGAAGGGGTTTTCCATTCACTCACTACCTTTTGTTGCCAAAAATCACTCTGGATCTATACTTTTGGTCCGACTTTGATCCTCCATCATTGTCATATTTTGCTACCATTTTTCTTGTGAGCTCCCTTTGAGTCCCATTAAGTTTGTCTAGGTTTTCTACACCATCAAGAGAGAGAGATCTTAGATCTGAAGTGCTAAGGACTTACAAGAACCCATCCCATTGAGGGGGACTGGTAACATCTTTCTATGTTCCCTTCCCAGGTGTCACAAATACAAAAATTCTTTGAAAATATTCTTGTCTCGTCTATTGGATGCATGGAGCAAATATTGCTTTTATTTACTGCTTAATGTATTTTACTACATAGATCTAGATTTTGTAGCATTTACCTTGGTCAACTAACTGTAGATCTAAAGAAATTGGCAACCATCTTTGATGTTAGCGCTGTTTGTTATGCACAACTAAAGTGAGTTTTTTTCGTACACTTGCGATTAGAATTCATCCTAACAGCTAACACAATTTTAATTTGGATATTTATAAGTCGGCCTTAGGTCTGATAAGGAGAAGCATTCATCTTATGCACCAGAAATTGGTGTTAGGTATGATGGCATATATAGAATTGAAAAATGTTGGCGTAAGAAAGTAATTCATGTGAGGATTATTAGCTAAATGGGAACCTTTGATTGAAAGTTTTTTTTATCCAACTTTTATTTTGAGATCTCTTATCCTTTTTGCATAGGTTTTATGTTTGAAATAATATAGCTTAATTTATCGCTCTGTGTCCAATTCCCCGTGGAATTTCTAATTTTGTTTTGTATAGGATCTGGTACCAAGTACTTAGCTGTGGTTTTGAATATAGTATTCCAAGTTGAAAGATTGTGTATACAGTTTTTATTTTCATAAACTCACCATATTATGTCAATATTTTTCTTGATTTGACCTTGGGTTTTGCTAGTATTTTTTCTGTTTCTTAAGTCATCTTATTTATATATAGCATTCGGTTTCAGGGATATAAGGTTTGCAGGTACTTGTTTTTCCACTGTTACAATGAACCTGCTCCTTGGAAAAGGTTGATTACTGTTGCCAATACAACTCTGAATGAATATTCTAACATTTTTTATTTCCCCAACCTCTATCTTTTATACTTTCTAATTGATTGTATCTGTCTTTGTAACATAGTGATGAATGTGGGGACCAACCCCGCCCGTTACCAAAAATTGATGAGCTAAAGGATGAAATTGATATCACAATCATAAAACATGAACCAGGATAGGTTTGTAAGGTTACCTTCACAAACTCATCAGTGCGTTTTGACTGATTTTTCATTGTTTTTATAAGATTTGATTTATATGAAAGGACTTTTAGTAGTTGGATGTTGGTTATTAGTTTTTTCACTTTCTACATTTCCATTTGCATGCAAAATTACTTGCACACCATTATTTTATTTTGATTCAAAGTTTGATTTCAGTCATTGGTTGTGAATTTTGAATTCTATGCAAAGGGAACTTAAATGTTATTGTATCTGTTGTGGTGCAAATTTTATTTGCATTCTTTGTAAGAAAGTGTTGAATCTTCCACTTTATACTCCTTGCAGACATAATTTTTGTAAGACATGATTATAAGGTATTTTTTCTAGGAAACAAGATGTGTGAGAGCATAGTGGTTTTGGTGGGCATTCATTAAGAGCGCAAAATATTTTCAAGAAGTGCCCATCTTGCCAGGGAGACATTACAGATTTTCCTGTAAAACCTCAGGTATTGATATTTTCTGTGTTATCTTAATTCCTATGGTAGATGATATAAATGTTTTAGACACTAATTCTGAAAGGAAACATGTGTTGAAGTATAAATTGAGTGTTGAAGCCTTAGAGCTAGCTAATGAGGGTTGTTTATTAATGAATATTGAACGTTGTTTGTATATGCTTGTGGAACATCATTGTACTTGTAGGTGAATAGAAAAATGGAGGATGTAATAATATCTCTTAAAGGTAGGGTTGAGGATGGGTCTCGGAGTGATAGCGGGGATGAGGAATATCAAGATCACACTGAGGGCATTAAGAATGATGAAGCTATAGATGAAAAGTGTGTATAGTAGCAGAAAGAAGAAGGTCCCAAGGAGCCCAAGGTTGTACCTTCCAGCACATTAGAATCCCCTAAAAATACAAAACATGAGAAGAGTATTGAGGTTGAGGACGTTGGTGACAAAAATATCCAGGCACATGTGAATAAAATGTCTTTGAATGCAGATCAAGAAAATTCCATCAAGGAGCTTCATAGCAAGTATCCTCGTTACTCAAAAGAAATTTTGACGAATATGCTGGTAGGTTTCCGAAGAGTTTGTTTGAAATTGAGTGGAATGGTCTGTTGATGGTTTTTAATTTTTAGTAGGTTATATGTTGAACTTTGGTGCCTTGACTGTATTTTTTTAAGATGATCAGGATGGTGATTTTAAAGAGCTTGAAGCACTCTTAAAAGTATTACAACGCCAAGAGATTAGAGCTGCTACAGAATGCATCTAATGGAAAAACCAGAGGAAAGAGTGCCAAGAAGAGAGAAAGAGACACAACTTCATCCGTTGGTAAAGTTCACAAAACACATCAAAAAAATGCTTCCGATGATGTGAATGCCACTTCTAAAATAGCAACAAGGGATAACGTAAAATCTGCATCTCCTTCAAGTCCGCTTGTAGTTGTATCAGATAATGACTTTGAGTAAGCCACCAACTATATGCTGGAAAAGTATTGCAGAGGACAAGCACAATGGTGTTATTCTATATTTAGAATTTGGGTATACATGAAATATTCAATTGTAATTATTTTTATTGTAAAGCAAATACATTTGAAATGTAGGCTACTTCCTTTCATTTGATTACTGCTCTATATTGTGTCCTATTTTTGAACTCTTTAGATATTTGTACGACATATTCATGCAGGTTGAACTCGTAAATATGGTCAAGGTTGTGCGTTTTTTAGCCATATCTTTAGAGTGTTTAAATAAATTTCCTAAGTTTCTTGGTTACCTCCTTGACTGATTTTTTTTTAGTAAATCTCTCACACAAGTTCACATAAGGATCTAAAGACATTTGAAATGAATAGTGGAGACTAATCATGAATATGCACTAGCTAGATGTTGAGGTATTATAAATATATTTTTAAGTTCTTTGGATGTGGTCTATTGGTTAATGGTTAAGTGGGAAGTTTGGTCTTATAGGCTTCATTGTCCATCCTGGACAAGATTATGTATACCTGAGAATTTTCATTGTCCATCTTGGACAAGATTATGTATACCTGAGAATTGCTCCAGGCACAATTTTAAGTTGAAAAAAAAGTTCACTTAAACGTCTGGCCGAGTAACTTATATGACTGTAGGTTCTTCTTTTATTTAAATTGCGTAAATGAGTGTATATGTATGCTATATTCATGAGGTTTTCTAGTATATGCACGAGCTTTATACTCTGATGTTTTGTTTAGATGTGAAGTCTATATTTTAAGACTTGTTTGTGACTGCATATTTGATTATCTAATGTTTATAGAAAGTTATGATTAATTTGGGTTAAAAATTATTAAAAGAAAATTAACACATAAGTGATATATAACAACTGACCAATATTTAAACATTCTTTGTAATTTTTAATTGAAAATTTTAATATTTTCACATTCCTTTGATTCCATGTAGTATTTTCATATATCTGATTACTTTGTTCTCTTCTCTATGATAAGTCATTAGACTTGTGATATTTTGCAGTGTAGTTTTGATTAAATTATTTTGTGTGAGTTGTTTTGGTTTATATTGTATGTGAAATTATATATGAAATTATAGATTAGTTTTAATTATATTATATTTAAAAAAATGGTTTTTGCAAATTTTGTATTTTAAATTATTATATTTATGTTACAATGTTATAAATTGATGAAAAAATAATAATATAAATGCCTGCGACCCCGATTTTTGTGGCACTTTTTCAGGCCTAGGGCTCAGGTCACTACCCAGAAATACATGACACTTCAAGAATTGAAACATACCATCCGAATAATGATATAAATGCAATCACTTGAACAAGGACTTGACTGGATCACTACTATCCATGACAAACATTTCGTCAAACACGTCAGAAATACATAATCTATAGGTTTAAACAAAAAATTTAAGCATAGGGGTCTCATACTTATTTGAGAATCAATAAGAAGCACTGATGCCTTATATCATTAACTGCATTATCATATATTAGGTCATATACTCATTTCTCATTCATTTACAATTCAATACATGATAAGAGCCATACATCATCACTTTCATAATACATGCTTATAACCAACATAATAGAAACTAAAATAACAAGGATACATCAATCATAGAATCCAAATATAGAAAAATATATTACTAATGAAATATCAAGGAGAAAGAACCTCATATTAATGTATGCAAAGGCCAACTAGGTTTGGGACTTCCACTTTCCACCTTACCATAGATTGGATGAACCAAATATTTCCTTAAGCCAATCATGCCTGTGCGATATTCCAAGCATGAATGTGGGACTCAAATCAAAAGAACCAACCAGGAGTTCTCGAGGCTAAACCACCTCACCCTCATCAATAGAAACTGACCTTACTGCAATTCTCACTGGATCACTAGGCCAAAAAAAGCATGGATTCCACTGGATTTCTCCACCTACATCATGAGGAATGTTCCTTTCTCCTAGTCTCTAGGCTTTACTACAATCCACAATGGATCACTACCTAAATGAGACTCCACCCTCTAGGCTTTACTGTATATACCATCCTGGGATTCATAGGCTTGATGGAGAGCACCCACCTCTAAGATTTATCGTATATATTTCCATTCACCGGTTAAGGATTCCTAAGCCCACTGAGGCACACAATACTTGGCTTTACCATAATCCACAGTCCCATTAATGGGTTACTAGGCCAGTGGATTTATTACAATCCATTGTTTGGTTCATGGATTACTAGGCCATGTGTTCTTTCATTCAGAGATCCACGTCACTTAGTTTTGAATCCATCCGACAATCCAACTCAACTAAAACATGAGAACCCCATCACACCATGGCTATCCATAAATGGCAAGGAAAGGCTCAAGAAAACTGTCGCACCTGGAAAAACCCTTGCCAATGACAACAAGAGAACCAAGATCATACATGCATAACCATGCATGCCAAATCTAGAAAGGAAATCACATATGATACCTACAAGTAAACCTGATGTAGCTGCTTGATTTTGATCTTACTTGTTTGATCTTTTTCTTCCTCTTTGCCTTTCTTGATCCAATGCCGAAATGATCCAAGAAAATTCTTAAGTATCCAAAAGCGTGGGAGAGAGAGAATAGAGAGAGAGCTCCAAAATTAAATTAACAAAAGGTGCCAACTAATCCTCAGAAGCCTTTTTATCGATGAAGTCTCTATTTTCTTCATTTTCCATTATTTTCCTTGATTTTCCTCCTCACATGCAACTTGTGACCTTTCACCTTCCGTTTCTTCTAATTTCCATTATTTTCATAAATAAATTGCCAAAAATTACATTTTGTCTTTCCATGCATGTCTAGGCTATTTTTAGTTGATTGAATAATTTAACTCAGAGATTCACTGAGTTAACAACAATTCTACTACTTAATCGACCTTGAACTGACTCAACCAATGACTTGGGCTCAATTAATTGAGTTCAATTGAAAATAACTGAACTAGATTGCTAAATTTTAGCAATCACTACATGAACAACTCTAATCCAAGCTTATAACTCGAATTTAATGACTTAAATAGTAGACAAGGCTATGCCACTCTAGAAAAATGCAATCCAAGTCATCTTGCTAATGTGGAAAATTGAATTACTCAATTTGACTAAGGCACAATTCAAATGGAGCCTTTCTTGCTACAATTTCTAACACTCCCTCTTAGAAGGAAAGGGATTTTTCACCACTGAGATCCTATACCTGTGGATTCAAATTTTCCTCTTGACAATGCCTTTATCAAGATATTTTCATCTTGCTGTTCAGTTGGAATGTGTTGTAGCATCATAATTCTCCTCTACACACAAAACTGCAAATGATGGTACCTAATATCAATTTTCTTGGACCTGTCATGAAATACTTGATTATTAGAGAGTTTTATACAACTATGATTATCACAATAAATCACTGTTGGATACATATTTTGACTAAAAATACCCACAAGAAGAGACATGGGTTTCCCTGTTTGACTCTGATTTAGAGTCTGAGCTAGATGATATTGCCTTGTTTAGTAGTAGTGACTAGTGATGTTTTGTTGTGGAGACCATTTAGAGCCTCCTTGGTTATGTGTTTTTATTATGTTCTCTATATATTACATGTATTGGACAATGCACTGGGTGCCATTTTGACATTATATATATAGATGAGTATAATTTGATCATAAGTTGTTTTCTCTCTATATTTTAACGCTTTGAGTTTGAAAACATGAATGAAAATATTTAAAATTATGTTTTTTCATAAAAAAAACATTTAATGTATTTTTTACAATGATCGAGTCATTCAAATCAAATAGGTCGAGTCGATACCGAGTCAAAGTCGGAGTCGAAATCAACCCTCGGTTGGTTTTAAATCTGAGTTGGAGTTTTAAAACTATGGTTGTGATTGTGAGTATTTTTCTTGAGTTTTTCAATCCATGGTTTCCACATTATGAATTGATTCTGTTCAGGATATATACTAGTCTGAAAACCTGTTTTACTATGGATAAAAGGGTTATGACATTTCCAATATAGTGGTGGGGTTTTTAATTGTACACTTCTTTAACACATCTAGTATGAGATGTCATTATGGTTGTGATCATGTGCTATTTATTGATTTACAAGAGGATATTATTATGTATTTAGGATGGGGATTTGATTGCAATAATTATTTATGCATAATATGTAGTCAATTTTTGGAATTTATTGTTTACTTCGTTGAGTAACTTTATCGATTGTTATTTTGCTTTTCTTTATATTCTGTCGTGCCTATAAGTTAAATGCATATTACTAGTTTAATCCTCATTTAGCTTGCAGGTGTGGTTTCCAATAGATAGTAGTGATATCTTGAAATAATAAGGCTTAGCAAGATATATATTTGCAAGGCTTGAAATCAATTATTTTTACTGTTTATTTCATCTGTTTTCTACTAGTAAAAATTATGTAATTGGAATAAATGAGTGGTTTCTTTTTTGATATCTTGTTTCTCTCTTTTTCCTAAACTCCTTGTGGCCAAAATTTCTGCTTGAAGTGCTTCCAGAGGTGGATAGGACAGGGGAAGAAGAACTGTGCAAAAATATGATCTCCTATTCCCTTAAAATGGCCTCTTAGCCTAGAATCAATGTTTCCCTTGTAATAGCTATCCGTATGGAAAAAGTTGCAGCAAATGTGGGTGAATCCCAATTTGGACCTCTGAAAGTTTATATGTACATTCTGAATCAAGACAAGCTTGATAAAGCTTTTATGGCTGAACATGAAAAATGAAAGGGCTTATCAAATGCAACTAGTGGACTAATTTTTGTTACTATTCCACCATATCACTTTGGTCCAACACTTCCTGAGAATGATCCAGAATGACACTAGGGTGTGCTTGTGGGAGAATATTAGGGAGACATAATGGAATGAAAGAAGTGGGGTGCTCATCTTCCTCAGGTTGCTGTTATTTCTAGGTATTCTGACTATGGTGCTCAATCTATAGCACTGTCTGGCGGGTATGAGGATGATGAGGATTGTTAACACTGGAAAACTGTACAAGAAAATATGACATTATTTAATGTCAGGTAGAAGGATTCAGATGGCTAAAAGACATTAGAGAATCTAGAAAGTATTTTAAAATATCTAAGGTCTGAGGAAAAATAAAATTTGATCAAGTCATAAATGCTTTTACATGCATAATCCTTCGATAAGAGCGCCTTTGCATGCCTTTTGACTCGAAATGCACGCAATCCTAGGAGTGGCGGAAGTCACTTTCCGGGACCACAAAAAACACACTCTAGGACAGTGATTTCACAATGGAAGCCACCTAAGGACAACCACCAAATCCTCCTTAGACATCAAGGGAGCACACAATGGAATAAGTGTGGCACACAATGGAATCATCCCCCTCTCTTGGGTCACCATCCACAATGTACCAAGAGAGGGAAGGAGGATTTGAATTATCCTATAAAAGGCCACTGAGAGATGAACAACTTGAGAGCACATTGTTATGCTGTCTAGAATTGCCCTAAGCAATACCAACATTGTGTGATCCGGAGTTGAGATAGAGGGGACTCAATTGTTAGCCATCCAACAAGTTCAGTCCACCATAGTAGAGAGAGGGAGATTTTTCACCGAGGCAAGCTTGGAAGTAAAGACATCCTTGCATCAGGCCCTAGAACCCAAGTTGTAAGGGCCCCTTGGCAAGTGGGTTAAAGTTTCATCCTCATTTCCTACCATCACTCAATAAGAGGGGCCGCAAGTGCCATTGTTTAGATTATTGCATTTTTTTTAATCTATTTAGAGCTTTTGTCTTATTTGTTTTAGTTTCAGTTTAATTTTTTTGTTTGAATATGCATGCTATTTCTCTATCTAGTATGTTTATGTTCTAGCATGTTCCACTAACTTTCTTTACTCCACTTCTTTTTCTGCCTGTGACCCATAACTTAAGAGGGTAAACCACACCCCTTAAGTTGGTGTGATTTCGTACATGCGTTCACAAAACACACTAACACATGATTGGTGACTCCACTAACATTTATTTCCAAATTTATGTGGTTGTGCCTTTTTGTCGAGACCTATGTCTATGTTGTGGAGTTGGGCTGAAATTGCCCCATTTTTCTCCTTCAATCCCTAGTTCATCCCAAGTGATAGACTGAAGCAGAACAACTCCAAAAATTACTTTTCCAGGAATTTGCATGCTTTTCCCTCTCATAGGTGTGCCCAGGGCACGTGTTCAGAGACCTGCATGTGGACATCGCGCTTGTTGCAGCCTTTTGTGCGCAAAATACAAAATGAGAAATTTCTCCCATATTTCTAACTTTTCCTGCTTGTAAAGTGCCTAGCAACCCATAATACATCTTCCAGCACTGATTGAGGTGCCCCACAGCTTGCTAAAGCTCACTCTTAGTTGATTTTTGTAGGCTTAGTGTTATGTATATTTCAAGTTGAGTTTTGCAAAAGTTCACACATAGTTTAAGTAGGGTGGGAAATTAACTTGCATTCTGAAAAAAAAAATATTTTTTGCAAATTTAGGTACCAATAAACCTAGATAATTAGCCAAAGTAAGTGGCTCAAGTCCACACATGCTTAGCTTGTTTCTTTTTTGTAGTGTAAAAGTCATTAGTTTAGTTCAATTTTTGCATTAGGATTTCGGGACCAGGATTGAATTACCGATAGAAGAGAAAGTAATCTCTGCTACCTTTTTACCCTTAAGTCATCCTAGGCAAGCATATGAACACTCTATATTCACAACTCACCATCTCCCTTTAGTTGATCACATAGATTAACTAGGAAAAATAGAAAGCGGCCCATATCTGCACATGTTTTTCTTTTAAGCAAGGAAAATAGAACATAGTTTAATAGGGGATTTTGAAAAGGATCTTCGCATATCCACATATTCAAAATATGTTCTTGTTCACCTTTTTCTCACACACATCCACACACTAAGAAATGCAAAGACACCTAAAACTAACTTAAAAAAACTCACTAAATTCTTCCCATAGGGGCCACAAAAGAATTTATAATTTAAGTTAGGATCAAGGGCGTAGGCATCCAATAATCTTCCTTGATCATTATTTATCTTGAAACATATAAGTTGACTATTTAGGGAGCTTTAAATCCACCTATCCACCCATGGAAAAGAAAACCCGAGTGCTACAGAGACCTGTTTCAGAGGGGGTTAGGCTTAGGCGCAGTGCGGGCAGGTATCAATTGGGGCTACCTGACCCAACTGGTACTCGGTACTGTTAGCTGAATTACCAAGAAGCCCAAGACTCAAATTCTCACATGGGACAATGGTAGTTAGTGGCCAAAATTAGGGCATCCTTTCCCTATAGGTGATGGTGCATGCAAGCACTAGATCCTCTACCCTTACCTTGGTGGATTTTCTTTGGCTGACTGGGGGTATCGCCAGCTCTTACGGGATTTTGTGCCAGCACTCACAAGATATATTCTCAAGGTCCAGTTACATTTAAATGTGTGAGGATGAATAGTTCTTCTATGATTTGAGTATCATACTCAAACAAACAAAAAACCACATTTTTTGATTGACTGATCACATAGGATTAATTTAAAGGGAAAATTTATCTTATTTTCGCTTTGTTTTATGTATGTGACTGGAATTTTTCTTTGATCATAAACTCTATCCTCTCAAAATTTTCCAAAGTCAGACCTAGTCAACAACAAAACGAACCCAATAAGACCTCATCGATCTAGACATATTTTGGACCTCCCCCCATTATCGGGAGGGGTTCCAGGTCTTTCATCATTTAGGCGTCAAAGACGGGACACTGAAACCATTATTGGTTTGTCCTTTATTGGGGCATCTTTAGTTGGGTACCCTGGTCAGTCTCCCAACGCCACACCACGCACCACTCCTCCCACAACCCTAGGGGGTAGAGGAGTGCTACCCATTTGGGAAGCTAGTCGAATACACAATAGGGTACGTCGCAGAAAAACCCTCTTCCTAACCAAAAAATTGTGTTTTCACAAGTTGCAATGGCTTCAACCTCGCAGTCACCTTTCTTGGCTTCATTGAATCTACCAGATTTAACCAATTTGATGAATGATCCCATTTCACACAAACCTACATGGCCTCCCATGCCCACGAAGCTCCCTTAGGATATTCCAAAGTTCGAAGGAAAGCAAGCAGAAGAACTAGGTAATCATGTCATGACCTTCCACCTGTAGTGCTCATCGAACAATATTGTTAATGACACTATTCGATTGAGACTATTTCAATGCACTCTGACAGGAGTAGCAGTGAAATGGTATGTGGAGCAGCCCTTTGCTACACATGGAACCTTTAGCGCCCTCGCCACCATGTTCCTAATATATTTTCAGTTACCCATCCACCATGATTTTAGAATGGAATTACTGACACACTTTAGTCAAACCCCTGACGTCCATATCTTGGGCCATCTCCACGAATGATGACTATATCGTAGTTTATGTAAAGGCAAACTCGACGATCGGGTACTATTAGAAATTTTCCTGAAAAATCTCACTATAGAGATTTCAAAGGATGTGGTGCATGAAAGGCCCATATTCGAAGAGGACACCATCAGCAAAGCCCAATAGCTTGAGCTGATTTTTACGTAGTCAGGAAATATTTACAATATCCTGCCAAACACCCCGTGCCTGCAAACTTATAAAGAATTTCCAGGCACACCGAACTTTGCATATGGTCTAATTGGGTCGCTGACCCAAATTTACCTAGGAAAAAATAGTCAAAACCTCGATTATACATATGATTCTACCCAAAACGTACCACAACTTGATTTTCAAAGTCATCATATGCCTCAAAAAAATTTGACCAGTAGGCCCTAAGTGTATCACCATGGAGGCCCCTATCCTCTGGCTTAGGGGACCTAGTATGCAAATAGACATACTGATGGAAGAGCTCCTCCCCAACAACCAGGTGCCAACTAGGGACCGTGTTATGCCCAGTCCCCAACACAAGACCAACCTATGCAGAACAATGCGAAGGTGAACTTTGTGCAACCTTCCCAAAACCAATCACACCAATCATATAACTAGGAGAACTACCCTCCTAACATGGTTAAGAAAAAAGGAAAAAAAAACAAAGGGAATCCTGGATAGGGGGGCAACAACCCGCAATGCCCACCATGATCTCAAGTTGGAGGCAACTCCAACCAGAATCAAAACTAGGAGCCAAGAAATGCCCAATGACAGAGAAAAAGGCCACCTCTTTGAAAAAACCACTCTTATTTGATTTGTGGTGAGTACGGCCATTACACTCACCATTTTCCTGATCTCCCTAAGCTGAAGAAGCTGCAGAGTAATCGAGGACAAGGAGGATCTTCCCAGAAAATAGCTGTGATGTAGGAACCTTTCCCCCATCAAGGGACAATGAGCACTCAGCAAAAAAATCCAGATGACTCCAAAAAAAAAAGGCCACAAAATCTACATGACTGGCGAATAGATTTTTTTTTCAAACAGGGAATCACAATTATGACACCCCACCAGACACCAACGCATCATGGGCTAGTACTTGTGCACCAATTGCACCTTTTACCATTTCAAAAATGCTTATTGAACCATTGCCAAATATGGGCAAGGGACTAAATAGGCGAGGAGAAAACTACTCCAAAGTGGCCCATAATTATAGCATCGTAGATGATTTAACCCAATCTCCCACTACTATGTTAGCTTTGGAAGTAGTTCAGTCATGCCCAAAACAATGGAAATACCTACTTTCTGTGTTAGGCACTATCGACCCTGCCGATATGCGCCTAATGGCTTTTGATTTAGACAAAGCCACCCCTAGGCTTCCTTCAATGGTTGCCTTTCAAATACCAGTGTCGGTCCATAATATCACCATTCACCAATGTGTCATTGGCAAGGGTGCATCCATGTGCATCATGTGAAAAAATGTTTGGCAGAAGTTACGGTCTCCTGAAATAAAACCATCAGTCATCACGCTTAGAGCATACGATGGACGTCCTTCAACCACCGTCGGTCTCTACCAAAACGTCCTCATCTTCTTAGCTGGAACGATGGTCCATATAGACATTGAAGTCTTGGACACTCACTTGGACTATAATGTACTCCTTGGTCAGATTTATATGTACGCCATCTCAGCCATAGCCTCCTCCGTCTTCCGCATTATGATGTTCCCCCTTGAGGACCACATCATTAATGTTGACCAATTAACGCATAGAGAGAAAAATACCCCTAACAAAGACTGATGCAATTCTAACCTATGTAGATACATCCTTGGATACGCTTTCACGGTACCAAGAATATGGCCCTGGTCAGTTCAAAATGTCATCCATTCTAGGATCATTCCTAGGAGATCCCCCCATTGTACCTGAGTCATCACCCGATTTCGCAGGGGCTATGGTGTGCATGATGTCCACATAAAGCGCCGAAGCTAGTCAAGAAACAGACACAAGAAGTAATGACACCGAGTCCTCATCCATGGTAGCCTCCCAGGCCTACACCGCTTCCAAAAACCATTTCCTCTACCCGCCAGCTGGTTTCCTCTCCCAGCAGGTTTTGGCCATAGTGGTGTTACCAAACATATTGTTTGCAATACCTATTTGGTAACTCATCCGCCCTACGTGGATTGGAGCCACACACCTCAATGCCATAGGGTTAAAGCCCCTCAGCCCCAAGGAGGCCCCACCCATTCAAGAAACGGTTGAAAACATCCCTGCAAAGGAAATAACCATTGCAAAACCGATGGTTGCGGCTAAGAAAACTGAGAAGAGAGGAAAAAAGATGGAAACTCCTGCTATATAACGAGAATCACCAGTTTGAGCCATATGTGACACAATACGTCACCCTACCCATATCTTCCCAGAGGTAGATGAATTAAAACCAATCCTCGGCTCTGAGGTAGACATCGCGACACCGTGTTCCCGTAAAAATGAACCTACCACCAAAGGTAAAGGTAAAGCATTGCGTACCAATCACGCATGCGCTATATGCAGCAGTTATGGACACTATACCCATCATTTCCTAGAGATCCTGTGATATAGGGACGCCTTACATGCCATCAAGAAAACCTATCAAGGGGATCCCTCCACCCATTCTGCTGGAGATGAACCTCATATCATCCTATACCTAGAGGAAGAATGACGGACACGAGAAAGACTTCTAGTCATACCCCCTCCCGTCCTACACTGAACACTGTGTGATGAACGTGGTCACTTCCTCAAAGAATGCACAGCCCTGGAACTCATCCACAGATGGTATCCTATAGAATGGGTTTACTATGTTGGATTGTGGGTAACACAATTCACATTTTCTTTATGCGCCGACAATCACCTTCTGGAAAATTGTCACTATATCCCCGATTCGAGTTAACCCTCGCTAGCTTTCACTCAGCTATACTCTGCCTCTCCCAAGAAGATGACATGGACTTGGAATCCATGAACAACTCAACAACCCAAGAAGATGTGATGAGCAGATCCATCCTATTCTTGTTATTTTAAAAGTGACCAATCAGGAAACCCCTAGTTACCCCCAACCACTCTCTACAGAGAAGACCAACATGCATGTTATGCAAAATGCCCAATCATGTGGTCGCCATTTTCCCTGATTTAGCTGTGTTACGATGCTGGTACCCTTCCAGACCACAAACTGAGCATGATGGGACCCCAATATCGAGGATTTTTTGCCCTGTTTGTCAGGGAAATCACTGTGGAAAACTTTGTACTTATATCCCACAAGTCCATTCCCTCATCGATATGATTCATACAATAGAGAAGAAACAAGACGATAAACTCAAGCGATTTAGAAAGTACATCACCCGTAGGCCAGCAAGACCACACCCACATGGGTGTGAGGGAAAAACTAGGATGACACACCAACCAAGCATGACCCAGGCCAAACCTAGGATAACATGCAGAACATGCGACCTAAATGACCACCAGGTCAATCAGTGTAAAGAACTGAAGCCCATCGCAAACAATTTTCACACAGTATCTTCACTCACTCAGAGACATCTCTCTAACAAAGATAATATCACATGTACTTATTGTCAGATTTGTTCACACTTTCACCATAAGATTAAATGTGCGCATCTCCCCAAGATAAGAGCGGCAAGGTCAACATTAAGTCTACACTCCCCTAAAGAGTTAGATACACCAAAGCCAACAACACAGAAATGGAAGCAAAAATTCACCTCTTCTACAACAGATCCTTTCCAACTGTCCACATTAGGGATGACGAGTAGTGTCGATTCCCACACAATCTACTCCGTTGGCACAGTGGTACAATGCACCATTTTCACTAACCAAAACCACAAGCCAGAGTTATGCCCGCTAATGGAAACATTCATGCACCTCTGCACCAAGCACAGTTTCCATCCATAGGAAATTGGCCATCCTAACAGGGAACCCAACCTTATGCTTACGCAAACTCCCATCACGAAGATTCTTCCCCATTTTAACACCGACGAAACGATACACCACATACAATTTGTATCATCGCATATCAGAAATAGGATTGCAACATCCCCCACGTCCCAGAATTTCCACCTTATTCCTGTCGTAAAAGGTCAAGGTACCTTGCGCTTTTACATTGATTTCCGTGAGATCCCGAATTTTCATGCTACCATCGAACTCCTCGATTATACCTAGCCTATAGAACAACAACTATTATAACTAGAGCTCATTGACGAAATTCGACGACAGTCATCGCAACACAATGAGGCCCATAAGAAAAGGGTAAGAGCATCATTCTATCGTCACATCAACCCTCGCTCATTCACTGAGGGAGAACTAGTCCTCCACTATGATGTCACGAAAGAAGCTCTAGGGCCAGGAAAGTTTGAAACCTTGTGGAAAGGACCCTACATTGTAAAACATTGCCTCAGACAGGGAGCATACATCTTGACAGAACCAGACGGGGCATGCCTCAATAACCCCGTCAACGGCCTTTACGTCAAGAAGTTCTACCCATAGGGGCCAAGATGGCCCTGTCCTAGAGTGAACGTAAACCAACCCAACCACTTTAATTTTTTTACCAAAAGACTTATTAAGAAACGCGCTCAAGGTGTCTCCATGGATTAGCACCCTGAACCCTACTTTGAATTTGCTGATGGAGCATAAAGATGGTCTCAAAGTTTAGCAACATCTACCTAGGTCATCTATCACCCTGATGGATCACCATTCTACACAAATGGTGTGTGAATTGGCTCAACAACAAACAATCAGGCAGAATATGGTGTCATCATTGGACTTATGTGCGACGCCCTCTATCAGGTCATACACCATATGCACGTCTACCTCAGTTCCTAGTTAGTAGTGTCGCAGTTAAACCAAACATCTGATCACATAGCTAACAATATTCTAAATTAGAATGCATCTCGGATAAAACATCATACATAAAAACCAAAAACATAGATATCCATCAGTATAACATCATCCATAAACAGAAACAGGGGGCACAACATGTCGAGCCGCAAAAAATATCTCTCACACATATATATATATATATCATGGTGTATATGTTTGAGTACAAAAAATAGTGTTGTTGACCCATCGGATAGCCCAAAGATACACAAAAAGTCGTCAAAAATAGGGGAAGCACCCTCATAATGGGTGTTTTCCCCATGTAAGAGTAAAATCTAGGGCGGTGCTCCCCCAAGCGGGGCAATTGGACCCACAGTTGCTCTCGGTAGTAAAAACTGGAGCCGCCATCACAACTAAGACTGCCACTCGATGTAAAATAGGCTGATAGTCCCTCTCCTGGGCCATCACTGTCTCCAACCAAACCTCCTTGAGATCATCCATAAAACCTTGACAAGGCATCCCTTGGTTCAAGCGGTCCACTCAACCCCAGGCATTCTCTAGAACTGTAACCCGAGTAGTCAGCTCAGCATTGCGAGCCTCTGCCGCATCAACACGTGCTGCCTCTACATCGGCATGAGCTCACTCGGTCACAACCTTGACAGTGGCCAAGATGCTGCCCTCTCTCGAAGGGCTATCACCACTACCAGGTCCACCACCCTGAAGCTGTGCAGCATCTCCTCCCAACCCCCCACAACTGCCCCAAGGTCTTCGAAGAGGACCATGGCCGACCAATAGAGCCACGGGATGACCTACCTCGCTAACATATGCAAGAGTAACAAAAACTATGTCAGTTTCACCATCAAAACACATAAGCACATATATACTCAAATAAATGCAGAAAACACAAAAACATACCTCTTGGCCCCCAAGCATAACTGGGAGGGAGACCCATCTCTGGATCCCCCTGGAATTCCATCCCTACATATATGGGAATGGCAGAAACATCTAGGGGTTGACCTCAAACCAGGCCTCCGTTGTGGTGTTCCAGTAACACCCCACCATACCCCCACCCCCTCGTGGCATCAAAGGAGCCCATCTCCTCATGCGAGGCTCCCGTGGCACCCCAAGAGGCACCACCACTACTGGTCTCAACAACACTACTCTCTCGTACATAATGCTGCACAAAATACTAGTTTACGCAAACAAATTGATCCATTACGAATCTTTTTAAGCTGCGTCACCATCCCGTCATAACAGAAGCGGGAAAAATCAAAGAAGTGTCCAGACCTCAGCCGACGTAAGACTCCAACCTGCGGGCCAAATTCCCGATGCAAAGCTGATGACCCTGCAAGTGACACAATAGCTACCAAAGCACTCCGCTCCGCCAGATATATCACCGAAGAAATGCTGATGCACCTCTCCGTAAGGGGCGCCCCACCACAATGACGTGCCCAGAACCTCT
The DNA here is from genome assembly GCA_034641835.2 of Pinus albicaulis. Classification (NCBI taxonomy): domain Eukaryota; kingdom Viridiplantae; phylum Streptophyta; class Pinopsida; order Pinales; family Pinaceae; genus Pinus; species Pinus albicaulis. The sequence continues at coordinate 846,323,165 of CM076575.1, forward strand.
CCAAATCCACCCTCCCAGAAGGGAGTGGATACCATAATTCCTCTCCATGAGGTAGTAAGCTGGTCACGAAGTACACATCCATCTCAGGACAGATAGCAAGGTTAGTCCCATGCAACACAAATATGTTGTGCCTGATGTGCCAATGCCGGATCAAGTAACGTAGAAATCGGTCCTGCGACCGAAAAAGGTCATTCTCCAAAAAATTCAGGAGCCCCATTGCACCAACTGTCAGTGTGCCTGACCATCGGTGGCTAGTGTAGTATGAAGCTCGGGCCAATCCCACTCCCTCCACAACAACCTATCATCCAAATAGGAACCCATTAGCAATAGAAAAAACATCAAAAAATAGGCAAAAGTTTTAAAAAAATTTCCTCAGCCTTTTGTGCGCCTGTCCCTCAGACATGTGCGCTCAAGGCATGACTCTATTTCTCACAGGCATGCTTAAGGTGCACCAAAATATGGGAACAGAGTGTTTAAAATGCACAAAACCCCAGAAAATGTGCACAGAGGGTGTGCCCTTGCCCTGATCGGTCGCATAATCTAGGGAAAAAAATCACTCAGAATCCATACAAACCAATTTTGTACGGATCCCGGCACACTTAGACTGAAAAAATTAAAGTGCAGGACATCGTGGAGGTTACCTGGGCATGATATCGCTAATCCTTGGTGCTCAGGTTGACCGCAATGGCAAGAACTGCTCCGCAGAAGCCTCTAACCTCTCAAAAACTTAACAAGTACAAATGAATTGAATTAGGGCCATATTCATCTATATATCACCCTTTTCAAAAAACTTTGGAGGACCATAACGAGAGATCAGAAGGTCCATTCTCCGAACCGGAAGTAGCACCGTGATCAACACTCCATAATGAACAGAGGCAATGCCACACATTCACACTCCCAAAAAAATAAATTTTCAGTGCCGGCAGGTATGCCCTCTCTCATATTCTTTTTTAAAGCTCATGACTTTCAATAATATTTGATAAAGAGGATGCTTTCACTTGAGGTAGTTTTTTTTCAGGAAAGCTCACAAACCATCCATAACTCCATCCACTAAAAGTTCCAAAGCAAGTATCATTCTACCCTCAACATGATAGAGTCCTAGAAAATTCTGCATATCCTGACATCATTTCTCCATCAGAAATACACCATAGGTTCCACATATCCAACCGTGTTTATAATCACCTTACCCTGCACATGATAAACATCCTCATTGGTCGGTAGAGTCTCCTCTCCATGGCACTCGTCACCCATAGTAGACCATATATCACCGCAAAAGTGATGCCATCGCCATACCACTTTAGTCCATGAAGCACCTCATGCCCATCCATCCACCATGCATAAGGTCAAGTTTTACCATACATAATAAAACCCCTTTCCTGGATGATCAAGTTGTACAAGCAGATCAAAAGCACACTACCGCACCTCACATTTGGCCCACCATACCTCCACTAACATAATCCCATCTGCGATACTTTTTCATCTACTTCATCAACTGCACACATGAGACCAACCAATGGGGCCCCCACCGTCAAGAAAAAACCTTCCTTACGTCATTAGTGATCGAACACTTTCATGTTTTGGGGCACCCGTCTCTGTGTTTTGTACAAACCAAATCCCATTATTTTATTCTTTTGGTAAGTGTACAAAGACCACAAATGGTGCACTATGTCCCCCACCCACTCATTCATTTTTTCTCCCATGGCAGCAGTCCCTAAACACCCTTGGTCGGAGTATCACACCCTCATGCAAAGGCCTCCATGACATTCATAACTAGTTTATACACACCCTGGAAGTCCTACCGACTCTAGGGTTTTCCCCATCATAAATAGTTATGACTGTTGCCAAGCTGCTTATTATACTCCGACCTTGGGCCACTGAATCCCCATCATCAGTTTTCAATTACCCCTCACCACCATTCTTATGTTAAACCCATCACATCCAGGATCCTGATCCTTCACATCAGCAACCCCTCATTCGATTGAGGCTTCCTTTTTGTCAACTTCAACACCTATTTTCCAAAATGGAAGCGTTACCTTGGATAACCCCTCTCCATAAAAGGGGCATCCTCGGGTGGCACTATGGGAGACATTGTCATCGATCCTCCTGAAATTCGACTACAAGACAAGCTTTCATGTCAAGATGGTATCGTACCTTACAACCATTGCACTTTGATCAAATTCATCGAATACCCATGCCTTCATAAGCGTCTCTTTCAGCAATGCTTACATGGGAAGGCCCCAGCCAGAACCTATGTGTACAATGCCCAATTATATGCCATACCAAGTTTACGCATATGGGTACCACATTCCAGCTATTGTCAAAGAAAAAACACCCCTGAGGGCGTCAGCAGTCGTCATCATCAACCACCAGATCACTACCATATTAGTGACACAAACAGAACATGTACCTATCAAATATATTTTTTTAACTAGCCACAACATTACGAGCATGGAACATGCCCGCCTCATAGATAATTTGTATATATTGTATTATATTTTCTTATAGGGGTCCCACAGGACATGGTCGTTCTTTGAACCAGTGTAGGGTGTCTCCAATTCCGAGCTACACGTAGGTCTCTCTCTCTCTACGCATAGTATGCAGAAAATAAACTATAATGTATTTCGGCTATACAGTTCTTCCTAGACGTTACACATTAAGGGGAAATTGTTAACACTGAAAAATCATACAAGCAAAGAAGACATTATTTAATGTCCGATAGAAGGATTTATGGGGCTAAAAGACCTTATAGAATCTGGAAAGTATTTAAAAATCTCTAAGGTCTGAGGAAAAATCAAATTTGAGCAAGTCATAAATGATTTTGCATGCATAATCCTTCGATAAGAGTGCCTTTGTGTGCCTTTTTATCCAAAATGCGCACAATCCTGGGATTGGAGGAAGTCACTTTTCGGGACCACAAAAATCACACTCCAAGACAATGATTTCATACTTGAAGCCGCCTAAGGACAACCACCAAAGCCTCCTTAGACATCAAGGGTGCACAAAATGGAATAAGTGTGGCACATAATGGAATCATCCCCCTCTCTTGGGTCACCATCCACAATGTACCAAAAGAGGGAAGGAGGATTTGAATTCTTCTATAAAAGGCCACCAAGAGATGAAAAACTTGAGAGCACATGGTTATGCTGGCTAGAATTTCTCCAAGCAATACCAACAGTGTGTGATCCAGAGCTGAGATAGAGGGGACTCAATTGTTGGCCATCCAATAAGTTCAATCCACCATAGTAGAGAGAGGGAGAATTTTCACCAAGGCAAGCTTGGAATTAAAGACATCTTTGCATCGGGACTTAAAACCAAAGTTCTAAGGGCCCCTTGGCAAGTGGATTAAAGTTTCATCCTCATTTCCTACCAACACTCAATAAGAGGGGCCGTAAGTGCCACCATTTGGATTATTTCATTTGTTTGACTCTATTTAGAGCTTTTATGTTTTAGTTTTAGTTTAATTTTTGTGTTTGAATATGCATGTTATTTCTCTATCTAGTATGTTTATGTTCTACCATGTTCCACTAACTTGCTTGACTCCACTTCTTTTTCTGCCTGTGACTAATAACTTAAGAGGGTAAACTACACCCCTTAAGTTGGTGCGATTTCGTACATGCGTGCACCAAACATACTAACATAAGGACCATGATGATTGGTTTCTTTATTCTGGAACGTATGAAACTTATTTTGTTTAAAAATAAGCATCTAGGAAGGGTTATTTCTTTAAGATTAAAGCATAATATGCATGCTTTTGTGACATAGAAATGATTTTCACTATTTTTATTGAATTTTTGTTAATAAATTGCCAATGGTACTAAAATTTCTACCACTTTTTGGTATGGTACTCTGATAAAACATTATGACTTCGCTATGTCCTCAACAGTGCTAGAAGAGATCTTAGTGGGAATAAGAGAACAAATAAGAACGATTATTTTGTTCATCTTATGCTCTCGAAAGTGGTTTTAGGTATGATGGAATATATATAATTGAAAAATGCTAGCGTAAGAAAGGAATTCAAGTTAGGATTATTAGCTAAATGGGATCCTTTGATTGAAAGTTGTTTTTTTTCCAACTTGTATTTTGAAATCTCTTATCCTCTTTTCATAGCTTTTATGTTTGGAATAATTTAGCTTAATTTCTCGCTCTGTCTCCAGTTCCACGTGGAATTATTAATTTTGGTTTGTATAGGATCTTGTAGCAAGTACTTAGCCGTGGTTCTAAATATGGTATTCAATGTTGAAATATTGTGCATACAATTTTTCTTTTCATAACCTCACCATATTATGTCAATATTTTCTTGATTTGACCTTGGGTTTTGATAGTATTTTTTCTGTTTCTCAAGTCATCTTATTTGTAGATAGCATTTGGTTTCAAGGATATAATGTTTGCATGTACTTGTTTGTATGTTGTGACAATGAACCTACCCCTTGGACAAGGTTGATTACTATTTCCATTACAACTCAGAATGAATCTGCTGTCTTTTTTATTTCCTAAACCTCTATTTTTTATACTTTCTAACTAATTGTATCTGATAGTGATGAATGTGGGGACCTGCCCTGCCCATTAGTGAAAATTGATGAGTTGAACGATGGAACTGATATTACAATTAGAAAACATGAACCAACATGGGTTTGGAAGGTTACCTTTACAATCTCATCAGTGATTTCCGACTGATTTTGGCCTTTTTTTTTGTGAAAATTTAATGGTGTATGAGGTTTGAGCAAGATTTGGATATAAAATATTTTCTTATTTTTACGTCCAGGATGAAAAATGGTGTTGGACAAGAGACCCTACTCCAAGTATAAAAGCGTACTTTGAAGACAGGAAGAGATGTGGGGATGGACCTTGGCGAGATAATTTTTTAACAATAAAAAAAAAGTTGCTTAGAGGTTTGTGTCATTTTTTCCTTTGGCCTTCTGCTTTATATAAGATTTTATTTCTATGAAAGGATGATTAGTAGTTGGACATTGGTTATTATTTTTTGCACTGTCTGGATTTCGACTCGCATGCAAAATTACTTGCACACCATTTTTTGCTTTTTATTTAGAGTTTGATTTCAGTCATTGGTTGTGAAGTTTGAATTTTATACAAAGGGAACTTAAATGCTCTTTTATCTGTTGTGGTGTAGAGTTTAGTTGTAGTATTTTGTAAGAAAGTGTTGACTCTTCCACTTTCTACTCGTTGCTGACATAATTTTTGTAAGTCATGCTTAGAAGGTATTTTTGTTAGGCAACAAGATGTGCAAGAGCATATTGGTGTTGGTGGGCGTTCATTAAGAGCGCAAAATATTGTCAATAAGTGCCCATCTTTCTAGGGAGACATTATGGATTTTCTTTTAAAACCTCAGGTATTGATATTTTCTGTGTAATCTTAGTTCATATGGAAGATTATATAAATGTTTTAGACACTAATTTTGAAAGGAAACATGTGAATTACAAATTGAGTGCGGAATCCTTAGAGCTAATGGGAGTTGTTGATTAATGAAGCTTTTAACGTTGTTTGTATATGCTTGTGGAACATCATTGTAATTGTAATAAGTGAATAGAAAATTGGAGGATGTAATAATATCTCTTAAAGGTAGGGTTGAGGATGGGTCTGGGAGTGATAGCGGGGACGAAGAAGATCAAGATCAGACTAAGGGCATTAAGAGTGATGAAGTTGTAGATGAAAATCGTGTAAAGCTGAAGCAAGTAGAAGGACCCGAGGAGCCCAAGGTTGTACTCGCTAGCACATTAGAATCCCCTAAAAATACATAACAGGATAAGATTATTGAGGTTGACGAAAAATCTCAAGGCACATGTGAATGAAACGTCTTTGAATGCAGATCAAGAAAATTCCATCAAGGAGCTTCACAGCAAGTATCCTCATTACTCAGAAGAACTTTTGACAAATATATTGGTAGGTTTCCAAATATTTTGTTTGAAATTGAATGGAATGGTATGTTGATGGTTTTTAGTTTTTAGTAGGTTATATGTTGACATTTGGTGCCTTGAATGTATTTTTTTAAGGCTGATCAAGATGTTGATTTGAAAGATCTTGAAGCACTCTTAAAAACATTACAACGCCAAGAGATTAGAGCTGCTAATAGGAAAGTGTCAGGTCCACCATTTTCAAAGGCAACATATAACACAAAGGTTTCTACGGAATCACCGCCCTCAAAGCTAAAAAATGCATCTAATGGCAAAACCATAGGAAAGAGTGCCAAGAAGAAAGAAAGAGATACAATTTCATCCATTGGTAAATTTTACAAAACACGTCAAAAAACTGCTTCTGATGATGTGAATGTCGCTTCTAAAACACCAATAAGGGATAATGTAAACTATGCATCTCCTTTAAGACCGCTTGTAGTTGTATCGATTAGTGACTTTGAGTAAACCACCAATTATACGGTGAAAAAGGATTGCAAAGGACAATCACAATGGTGTTATTCTACATTTAAAATTTGGGTATACAAGAAATATTCATTTGTAATTCATTTTATTGTCAAGAAAATCCATTTGAAATGTAGGCTTCTTCCTTTCAGTTGCTTACTACTCTGTAATGTTTTCTATTTTCGAAGTCTTTAGATATCAGTGTGACATATTCATGGAGGTTGAACCTTGTAAATATGGTCAAGGTTGTGCACTTTTTAGCCATATCTTTAGAGTTTTTAAATCAACTTCCTAAGTTTCTTGGTTACCTACTTGACCGATTTTTTATTTTGGTAAATCTCTCACATAAGTTCACATAAGGGTCTAAAGGCATTTGGTGGTGGGCCTTTGAAGTGAACAGTGGAGACAGATCATGAATAGGCGCTGGCTAGATGCTATGAGGTATTATAAATATATTTGTAAGTTTTTTTGGATGTGGTTTAATGGTTAAGTGGGAAATTTTGGTCTCCACAATGGTTAAGTGGAGAGGTTTGGTTCCACAAGTTTCATTGGTTATCTTGAACAAGACTATGTATATCTCAGAAATACTCAAGGCACAATTTACATAAAAATTTGGCCCAATAACTTATATGATTGGATGTTCAGTTTTTATTTTAAATTGCATAAATGAGTGTATATGTATGATGTATTCTTAAGGTTTTATAGGCAAGAGCTTTATACAATGATGTTTTGTTTAGATGTGAAGTCTATATTTTAAGGTTTTAAAGTTTGTTTGTGACTGTCATAGAAAGTTATAATTAATTTAGGTTAAGAATTATTAAAATAAACTTAACAGATAATTGTTTTATAACACCTGACCAATATTTAAACATTCCTTGTAATTTTTAATTGAAAGTTTTAATATTTTAACATTCCTTCAACTCTACGTACTATTTTCATATATATGATTACTCTGTTCTATGCTCTATGATAAGTTATTAGACTTGTGATGCTCTATGCTGAGTCATTAGACTTGTGATCTTTTGTAGTGTACTTTCGATTAAATGATTTTGTGTGAGTTGTTTTGGCTTATATTGTATATGAAATTAGATATGAAAGTTTTTTTGGCTTACGTTGTATATGAAATTATATATGATACATCTAGCTGCATGTGATACTTCGACACGTACACTGGTCAAGGATTCGGATGGACTATGCGTTCATTAAAATCCTAGTATGTGCTTTTCAACAATGTAGCTTATATGCATTGGACACGTATTCATGTGCACAGATTGAAGTCTTGGTATGTGCATTTGAAAGATGTTGATTATATGCATTGGAAATATAGTCATGTGCATTGATTAAAGCCTTGGTATGTGTGCTTATATAATCATTGAATTGAATTGAAATCTCCTTTGGTTTGGGGATTACACCATCATGTTCTGAAGTGTTTATAGGTTGTGTGGGTGTCCTGATTATTATTATTATTAAAGCTAATTTAAATTAGTAGTTTATGGAATTTGTTTTTTAAACACACACTAATGTCCATGTCTGCACTGCATACGCTCTTAGGCGAAAATGTTTTTATTAGCTGATAAGATTGAAAGGATGCTCTAGATATGGGGTTCTCCATTGGTTTAGGTATGAGGTTTGAGGAGTATATAGGGCGAGGTTGATTTCATTTTTCAAGATTTTTGATCTCCATTTGGCTTAGGTCATTGAACTTACCTAAAATTTGGGTAATTTTGGTTTGGGTAGTAAACCGTTGTACTTTTTCATTGTTTGAACAATTTATAGGATGTGTGTTAGTGTCTTGTTGTTATTTATTTATTTAATCAAATTTTTGTATGAATATCATGTAAAGATACTCGATGGGTGTTTTTCCACATTAATGGATGATATCTTTGATAAACTTATGGATGCCATCTCTTGTAAACTTGTTGTAATGTGCCTCACTTAGAGAATTTTTAATTGAGCACATGCTTTTATATTTGATAAATTTATGGATGGAAAATCTTGTAAATTTGTTGTAATGTGCCTCACTTAGAGAAGTTCTAATAGAGCACATGCTCTCCACATTTGTGTATGACAATTTTTTTTTTTTACTTTTGGTGTACACTGTAGGCTAGTGTGCCTCACCATAATTCAAATTGCGCATATGCTAACATGGAATTAGCTAATTGCATAGCAACAACGGTGACAACTAACTGCTCTAGTACCTTAGGATGGGGTCCATTTAAATTTGTTGTTTTGGAATTTTCTTTACGTAACACAAAGGAACACTTCTCCATTGCACACTCTAGACTTGTTTGGGTTAAAAGTTGTTATGAACACCTGAAAAGATTGAAAAGGTTGCACTGTAGGGAGTAGTTTTCCTATGTTTAGGTGCTACGTATAAGTTTTTTTTTTTTGGGAGGTTTCCTTTTTCAATATTTTAGTTCTTAATTTTGGTTTAGTCTTTCTTAGCCACCACGGGTTCTACTAACCTTGCTTGTACACGATTATGAGGGACGATACAAGAGGTATGTGAAATTCCATTGCACATGTTCCTTCCTCTTTGATGCATACATGACTGTCATTGTTATGTCCCTAATAGGGAAAATGTTCTCATCTTCCTATATAATTTTTCATTGAACTTGCACAGGTTGCATACCCCAATTAGCCTATAAGATCAAGGCTTCTGATCTTTTTGGAGTTCTGATTTGCTTGTTTGTAGATGTGACTGAATTCTATGCAATGGAAGGATTTTTTAGCATTTTTTTGGATGTCTGCTTGCATATTAGCTGGCTGAATGCGATTTGGCTGACCTATCTTCTCAAAATCATTCTGAAGTGGAATTTTCAAGTTTTTCTATTATTAGATACAAGTACCCTTTAATAACCTTCTTGGTGATTTCCAAGACTCAAGGATGCATTAGCCATTTTCTTCTTGTGAGTATGCATCCATTACCTTTAGATTTCTCCCCCTTTTTAGTACATGCAAAATATTTCATGCCCTCATGATTCATAATTAATCCATTGGTTGAGGGATAAGTATTTCCCTTTGAGAACTTCAAAAATTTAGAGTTTGAAGGGTGGGGCAAGGGATGCCCTTTAGTAATATCTGAAATCTAATTAATCCATTGATTGAGGGATAAGTATTTCCCCTTGAGACCTTCAAAAATTTATATTTTTAAGGGTGGGGTAGGGGATTCCCTATAGAAATATCTTAAATCTTTCATTTTTTTGTTGGTTGAATGCAGTGTGAGGCTTTGATTATGGATATAACAAATATTGGTTCTCCATAATCCAACTTTGGTTCTTATTCATATGTAATGACTATATCCTCATATGTGCATTGTTGACGTAATTTCACTAATTCCTGTTATGATTTCTTTGCTTGAGAAACACATATGTTTTGTTGTTTAACAGGTAAACAAACATAAGTATTTATTATCAATCCGGTCTAGTACGACTTAGAAGCATCCCCAAGGTATATGGGTTTCAGCTATAATCATGTTAGAATATGATTTATCAAAGATTAACGAAATTAATATTCCAAATATAAATCTAAACTAAATAATTTATAAATTCAAGTATGCAATCAGTAGCAGAAGAATCTCCTAACTTAAGAGATTTGTTTTCCCTTCTCTCACAAGATTACTTCATGAATTAGAAATCAAAAACCACTAATTGAGAAATAGATTAGGATGCATGAAACAATAATTGAAGAGTCTCTTAACTGAAGAGATCATGGTTGTCCTTCATCACAGATTCATTCATCAATAATACTATTTTTAGAAAATAGGAATTCAGAAAAGCATTAAAAAGCGGGAAAAGATGAATTCTAGCTTAAGATATTAATCAGATAGAAAGAATGTTTAACTTAAAAATTTGATTGTCCTTTAATATGTAGAATAAGAATGATAATTAGTTTCATCAACACTCATAAAACATTAGCATATATCTAATCAACAAGTTAAGCATAAAACAAACTAGTTCAGAAACTACAACTACAAATAACTAGAAAGTGCACTTAGCTCGGTGTGGGGGCCCTCCACCCTTGCCTTGCACACTGAAAGTGCTTTTAGCTAATAAAAATTTAGTCAAGTAATCACCATATAACAACAGAAAATGAAATATAACATGCGTTCAATTAACTCTCCAAAGTCTCAAAAATAATAATTTTAAGTCATATAATTTCTACATGTTAATGCCTTCAAAGTCTGAGGCTTAAATAGATAAAATATGCAACAAATTCATCTAAAATACCTCCTATAGCCATGGCTATCCTTATATTATCCAATAAGGTCGAATTCATCCATAAGATCCATCAAAATCTGGAAAATCCCATAAAATAAGAGATTTGACCTAGTTCCTAGGGATCTTCCATAAAAACAGGTCTTGTTTGACCGCCTTTGACCAGGCCTATTAAAGCTCGGTTTGACTGAACCAACAAGTGTAAATTTAATATTAGTTCCCAATATTTCTAGAAATATATCCATCTCAAGCCCAAGTGTCTTACAAATATGCAAACCATAGGCCATTACGGGAATTTCTGATCTCATCCAAAAATGCACTTAAAATTCATTTTTTATAAAAACTTCTAAGAATTGAAAAAATTAATTTAAATAATTTTATATTCATTTATTGGGAAAAATAGGGTGAATATGATGTTGTATAGATGGATAGTATGGAAAATAAAGTGTATTTTCATAAACAAAAAGAGATAAAAAACAAGGGCCAACATCTCCCCCAAGCCGATGTTCAAGCATGTCCTCATGCTTGCTTTTTCCTTTTGGACCTCTTGAGTTTTGATGCTAATCTTCTTCCTGACCCTGAAGCTTCCTGATGTACTGCTCTTGTTTGTATATTGAGGCTTTGACCTTCTACTTTTCATATTTGACCTTCCAAGAATTTTTCTCCTTAAATCATCTGAATGCTTGTATGTAAAGAAGATTGTTCTTGGTTTTCAATTTTCCCATTTCTTCACTTAGCTTCTCATTCTCTTTAATCAATTTTTCATTATTTGTCTTATATGTTTCATTTTCTCTTTTCAGGTGCCTCTCCATTATTCTTCTTACCGCTAGGTTGTCAGTTAACTCTTTGATCCTGCTAAGGTTTTGGTATTTTTCTTCCTCATTGGTGTCTTTGGCAATTGAAGTAGCCTCAATCTCATCATTGTAAAAATATGAGCCTCTTTCTACTGGATTTTCATAAACCTCCTGCTGCAATCTCTCAAGAATTTCATTGGCTTGTTTGGTCAAGGGAGATGTCTCAATGATTTTCACTTCTAGTTCTTTTTCTTTGCTGCTTATATCTGTTGAATTCATAATTCTTTGTCTGCTAGAAATGGTCAAGAATGATGTCTCTTTCTCTAACATGAGTGTTTCCTGTTGCTTCTTAGATCTGGTTTTTGGATAGAGAGGTGAATTCACTATATTCCTTGTTTCTTGCACTAGTTTCAGTTTGTCTTCTATGGCTTGCTCTACAAACTTATTCTGCATTAGGAAATATTTCCAAATCATACCCTTAGTCCTCAACTGGTAATCAATCATGATTTTTATGAGTCCTTGATGATGAATTTGGGCCTCCTTAGGTTTGGTTTCAAATTTCACATTTTCAATCATCCTCATCAAGTTTCTATAAAATAAGTATGGAAAGTTAATTCTTATGTATTCCTTGATATGTTGTAGCAACCTAATGTGGTATAGGTGCACTATGCTATGTCTGCTATCACAAGTGAATAATTTTTGGATTATTAGTACTAACTCGGCCCAAGGTTCATTGAACCATTCTCTTGGAATCCCCTTTGTCCTGTCAAAGGATCCCTTTCTGTTCTTGTCCAGGAAGAAGGTCCATCCCTTTTCTTTAAAATGCAACCCTTTGTGATAATTTTCACCTGATAATGGCAACTCTAGGGCTTGATAAATTGATTCTGGAGTTAAGGGAATGATTAAAATACCCACCATTGTTTGATCTTGTTTGTATTTATTTATAAACTCCCTTGCAATGTCTTCGTTATGCCTTTGAATTTCTGAAGGAAGCCTATTAAGCCTGATTGATAAAGTTTTTCAACCGTATCTCCACCCCAATGTTCAATTTGAAAGTCTTTAGGCTCTATTCTTGATGTCATGTTCTCTGAAAACCATTTACTACTATCATCAAATTCATTTTTGAAAAACAAAAATTCATGTAGTAGATCTCATCATAGTAGTGAAGCTTACCTCTGTTTGTTGCCTTTGTCAAGTAAGTGAAACGAATCCTCTGTTTTTGTGAATTAAGTGAGCTTAATTCTTCTACATACACAAATATTTGATGTACATAAGTTTATAAAAACATAAAAAAAAATCATGTTTTTATTAATCTACTCTCCTTATTTGATCTTCTGTCTCTCAAAAATAAAAGTCCTCCGCCTCTAATTGTAGATTTTTTTCCATCTTTTGTTTGACTGTGCAAAAAAAATATTTCTTTTTTATACAAAAGTTCCTCAAATTTCATATAAAATCCTTCTTCTTCTAAGGAAAAGCATTATATTTCATTTAATCTCACTGTTATGCAAGAAAATTTTGGAAAAATGGCTCACTATTTCCTTAAGAATTCTCATAAAATGAGTTCACTGTATCTTCGAAATTCACCAAAATCTGCTCTCTGTTATACAAAAACATGTTGACTATACTTTTTAAACCACTGACCATAAATATTGGTTCGAATTCTCTTAATGAGTATGAAAATTAAATGAATTTACTACACAACCCATTCAAAACAAATCCAATGTGTATTTCAAATCAAACACTCCATTCTTTATTTGCATTCAAATTGAAATTGAAGACTGCATATGAAGAAATTTTCCAAGTTTACCTGTTTTGCAGTGATATTCATGATTTTTATTTTAGTTTGAATGGAGTTCGTGTGTTTCAAGCAGCACCAACTTATCAAAATCTCACTTAATATCTCAAACATTTACCCATTCAATCAATGAAAAATTTCATGTTGACTGGTGGTAGATTGTTTGAGAGTGGTGGTAGTGACATATCATAAGGCAATGACAAGTTTTAAAAAATATGGGAAAATGACTCCATTTATAACTCACAATTTACTCAACAATCCCGAGATTTACTCATACAAATAATCATTATTTTAAAGAATAAAATAGGGGTTTGTTCTTACCTCTTTCTTCAAGGGATCCTTGCCTCTTGACAACGTGCTTGCTTGACACATCTGCCAGATATGTTGGCTTGAAATCTTAGTCAACTATCCTTATCCCTTCGTTCTTCTCACTGCTATATCTCTTGCTCTCCTTGCTACGTTAAATTTTCTCTGTTTTCCTCACAGCTCTCCCTTGTTTTCTTTTGTTAATTCGTTTTCACAGAGTTTCTTGGATGCGTGCTTTTATTACACAACATTCCTTCTCTCACTGAGCCTACAAAGGGCAATGATGGTGAAAAACACACAATGTTTCAGTATTTTGAGGTCTTAGAATGGCGGAGGTTCTTTTCTTAACAGTTTACACAACATTTGTAATATTGCATTTTGAATTTTTTTGACCATTCGTCAGCCACTTGAATGGTGCCTCCATGGCTTACCTTTCCTGACTGATTTGGTATGTTGACTCCATGGTGTACATCACGCCCTCAAATTTACTTATTACACAGTCCACCTTACGTTTCGTTCTCATGGCTTGTGCTGATAATTGTGTCTGCATTCCTCTCTCCATCGAAACACATCATGCCTCATCAAATATTCACCATCATATTTCCGTTCAACCATTGTACATGCATCACTGCTTCTCCATATGCCTGTCCATCCATATCATATGCATCATTGCCATTCATTGTTTTGTCATTTCATAGCATCATACTTAGGTTAGTTTATTGCATATGCATTTCCTTGTTTGCATTATGATTACATTTCCGCTCAATTACCTTAGCTTGTAATCATATTTATTATTGTTCTTTCAACACTATAGTTTCTTCTTTGTTTTTGTTTTTTAAATCTGAATAGTGCGCTATCATATGGTTTAAACTTTAGGTTTTGTATTTTATTTAATTTTAAAAATTAACCACTGGAATGGTCATATTTTAAAATCAAATATTTACAATGAAACTAACCTTTTGTTTTTTTATTGTAGGTCCAACAAAGGTTCGATGATAAGCCTTTTGTTTATGATATTTTTGTTTAGGAAAAATAAGGTTGCTATGTTATGGATAGGGAATATGTGGGATTATGGAATGTTTATTAAATGATTAGGATAGTGGTATGGATATGGATAAAAATAGGGATAAGAATGTAGGTGATGAAAATGTAGGTAGAATATGCATAACCAGTACTAAATTAGATTTAAAAATCTAGAATATTTTCAAAAAAATTGAAATTTTAAGAGCAATATTTTACTTACTGTACTTGTATTCCCTCAAACCGTTTGATTTTCATGATGGTCGACATTGTGTTTTTTATAACGATTGCTCTTCTAGACTATGTAGAGACTTATTTATGGTTTGCATTTGATTATTGATTCGGAATGTTGTTGTTAAGGTCCCTTCTGTAGGTTTAATTTTGACATTTCAGGTCCCTTCTATCATGATTCTCAATATTGATGTAGCTCAGGTCCCTTCTGACATTTTTATTTTTCAGGTCACTTTTGGCATAATTTTCAACAATGCTTGAAAATGTCTTCTGTCATAATAATACAGGTCCTTTTTGGATTATTTTTTGAATAATAATTCAGGTCCCTTTTGTATATTTTGAATGATGTATCAGGTTCCTTTGTACTTGTAATTCAGATTCCTTCTTCAATTCAGCTGCTCAAACTATTTACATAGTTTTATTACACGCATTCCCCCAAGCTGATGTTAAGACTTGTCCTCAAGTCTGACATGTCTCAGAGGGTAAATCTGCAAAAATCATATTGAAGTAAATTTAAAACAAAAAGAGAATTCGAGTTTGTATTGTGCCAGTTTCCTGAATTTTCAGAACCAAACTCTTTTGTTATTTTTTTATATTTTTTATATTTTTAATTTTAATTTAATTTTAATTTTAATTTTTTACTTTTTATTATTTTTTATTCTTCTTCTTCTGTTGGAATTATGGGAGGCATATTTTTGTGTTATCCCATTAGTTCCAGATCAGTATCTGTTGAAGATTACAACAAGAAACAATGAAGTTTGCATCTGGAAAAATCATCCTTGATCCTAGTGAAAAATAAGCACCTACACTAGGTGGGACCCACACATGCTATTTTTAGGTGTATGTCTATTTTTAGAATGGTGAGCATATTCTAAAATTAGCAAGAGGCTGATTCTATATGGTTGAGAAAATTCTATCTTTGGATGAATTTCTATTTTTAGAAGATGGGCGAAGTCTATTTATATATCGCAAATCTAAAAATAGAATGCATGTCGATTATTATTAGCCCTTAATAATAATCAGACAATAAATAGTAACTTATTCTCTTGGAGCACTTTATTTCAATGAATGTATGTGGCACATCAATGGGTTGAAGGAATTACACAATTCCTAGGGTTCTTTTTCGCTCATGCATGGAGGACTTCGTTATAACTGACAGTGGCAAGTTGTAACAGAGTTGGAAGAGTAGTTATGTGAGTTGTTATTTAGTTTAACTTAGTTAAATGAGCTAAACTCAGTTCTTCTAGTTGTAACTAAAGATACACTAGTGAAAGATGAGTGAATTAATTATTTAACTAATTCACAAGTAGTGTCTTACTTGCAACTGAACAAATACAATAGTTAACTACTTGCATGTCAGATCCAATGGTGACCCAGTGGAGAGATAGGTGAAAGGGTGAGATGGAATATCTATTGTGACTATAGTGATGCATTCAATGCATCTACACACACACTGGAGATTCCTATGAGGATTTCATAGTGCAAGAAAGACAAGGTTGAATTCATTCAAGGATCTTCTTCAGCAGGGATTGCGCAGTGGAAGCAGGCTGTCAGGAGGCAAGAAATTGGTGCATAGATATGCTAATGTTTGCATGACAGTGTGTGACGATTGTATATTGTACTGAGATATCTATGAGCCGAAATTTGTATGAGATCGTTACATGTTCCATTGATATAAATAATATATGATAGTTGGGGTTTTTAGCTTTAATATTTCCCGGTAAAATATCTTGTTCTGTGTGATTGATTTTGCTTCATATGTGTTTTGCAATTGGCAATTTAATTTCCGCAAAGAATTAAGTGGAAGGATTCTTTATTTAGCATAAGATTTACTTGTTAGATCAAGAGGATCTGGAAACAATTTATTGTGTTTATAAATTTCTACATGGTATCGTAGCAATTTTAATCACTGGAGATTGCAATATTGAAGCGATGCTGAGTTTTGTGTTGGTGGAACAATTCGAAATTGCTGCAAGAATTTCTTGGTGCAACAATTGAGTATACATTGAAATAGATCTCAATGGGTTTCGGTTGGAGTATGCACTCGAGGGTAGCTCGAACTACATAACTTGGAAGGACAGGATGGCAGTGGTGCTTGAAGATAATGGCTTGAAGGAATTCATTGAGAGAGATGTTCCTAAGCCCACTTTAGTGGATGTTGTAGTATTTGACACATGGCAAAAGAAAGTAGAAAGGGCAAGCCTAGGATTCTGTTGGAAGGTGTGAAATACCACATTGTGTCAAGCCTTCATGGGAAAGCCACTCCGTTTGCAATGTGGAAGGCTTTGAAATATAGTTTGCAAAGAAGCAACGACCATAGGAAATTGGTTTTGAAGGATAAACTCAGAAGAATCAAGATGGAGAAGAACGACACTATTCCAGTATACTTCACAAATTTTTTCCAATGCAGAGATGAGCTTGGGAGTGTAGGATTCAGTGTTGTGGATGATGAATTGGTGAGATTGGCTCTCCTTGGGCTTACAAAGAGTTGGCACAGTTATCAAGACTCTGTCAATGGATGAGAGAAACTGTCGGATTGGGAGTGACTGTGGTCGGATCTAGTGCAGGAGGAGATAATTTTGACCACCAGGGATGGATCTTCATCAAAGCATGATGATGAAGAGGAATGTGCTTTGGATTCCAAGGCTAAGAAGAAGAAGGGGAAGAAATTCCATTCAAAATCTGAGGCCGGTGAAGATGGCAAGGAGCACAACATGTCCAAAGTGAAGTGTTTTCACTGTCATGAGTTTGGACATATTGCCACAAATTGTCCACATAAGAAGAAAAACAAGGTGGTTGTTGGAGCTGCAGCTGGTGAGGCCCTTGCCTTGCAATTTGAGCTTGACTTCTCATTGATCTCATGCATGGTGTCTAGTGCATTGGGATTGGGGTGGTACTTTGATAGTGGTGCTTCCTTTCACATGATGGGAGATGAGAAATTGTTTAGTGAATTGGTGGAGAAAGATCTCCAGATACATGTTGAGTTGGGCGACGATGGATGATACAGTGCGACGGAATTGGTACCATTAAATTTTAGAGGGAGTCAGGTAAAATCTTTCATTTAAAATATGTTGTGCATGTTCTAGGTTTAAAGAAGAATGTAATCTCAGTTGTAATGTTAGAAGATAGAGGCTATGATGTTTTCTTTAGTGAAGGAAAAGTTTTCCTGCGACACAAAGTAACAGGGAAAGTAAAAAAGGTTGGGATTCGAGTTAAGAATCTCTACAGACTTGAAGTGGATGGGATTTCTACGGAGCTTCCTACTATTGGGAAGTGTGAAGAAGCCATGCAATTGAAGCTTGAGAGGGAGCTGGATTTGCATGTAGGTAAGAGAAAAACTCAGGATGTGGAGCATCCACAAGATGAGGATCATGGAGTGGGAGCAACCACTCATGCAGAGAAATTTTGTGCCAGATGGGCAGAGGGAGTGTATGCGGCTATACCACCAGGTGAGAGGTGGGGTGACATGCATGAGTAATCCCAAAAAGATATTTCTAGGAAGGATTCATTGAGATGGTGAGGATCTCATGAATTGAACCTAGCTACGAGGTGCCCACAGATTAGCAGTAGCATGATCAGTTAGATTGATGCAGTCAAATTAAAGTGATAGTGCCAGATATTGGAGCACGGATCAGAGTTGACAAGTGTAAAGTGCATGGGTGTAGAGTTCAACATCATAGTGGTTCCTGAAGGCATGTGCAGTAGCTAAGCAGAAGTCAGAAGACTTTGATGATAGATGCATTAGACTGATTCAATTGTTTGGAGGCTATTCGGTTTCAGTAGTGTTGCAGGGCGGATGCATGGAGTTGCAAGGTGCATGCAAAGACATTCATTTCTTGTTGAGAGTGAGTGTTGAAGTTTGCAACAAGAAACAATGAAGTTGGCATCCAGAAACATCATCCTTGATCCTAGTGAAAAATAAGCACCTACACTAGGTGGGGCCCACACAGGCTATTTTTAGGTGTATGTATATTTTTAGAATGGTGAGCATATTCTAAAATTAGTAGGAGGCTGGTTCTAGATGGTTGAGAAAATTATATCTTTGGATGAATTTCTATTTTTAAAATATGGGCGAAGTCTATTTATAGCTCGCAAATCTAAAAATAGAATGCATGTCGATTATTATTAGCCCTTAATAATAATCAGATAATAAATAGTAACTTATTCTCTTCGAGCACTTTATTATAGTGAACAGATGTGGCACATCAGTGGGCTGAAGGAATTATGCAATTCCTAAGGTGGTTGGTTACTCATGCATGGAGGACTTCATTATAACTGGGAGTGGCAAGTTGTAATAGAGTTGGAAGAGTAGTTATGTGAGTTGTTATTTAGTTTAACTCAGTTAAGTGAGTTAAACTGAGTTTTTCTAGTTGTAACTAAATATACACTAGTGAAAGATGAGTGAAATATACACTAGTGAAAGATTCACAAGTAGTGTCTTACTTTCAACTGAACAAATACAATAGTTAACTACTTGCATGTCAGATCCAATGGTGACCTAGTGGAGAGATAGGTGAAAGGGTGAGATGGACTATCTGTTGTGACTATAGTGATGCATTCAATGCATCTACACACACATTGGAGATTCTTATGAGGATCTCACAGTGCAATCAAGGAATGGTCGAATTCATTCAGGGATTATGCAGTGGAGGCAGGCTGTCAGGAGGAAAGAAATTGGTGCATAGATATGCAAATTTCTGCATGACAGTGTGTGACAATTTTGTATTGTACTGAGAGCTCTATGAGCATTGTATGAGATTGTTACATGTTCCATTGATATACATAATATATGATATTTGGGGTTTTTAGCTTTAAGCTTTCCCGGTAACACATCTTGTTATGTGCAATTTATTTTGCTTCATATGTGTTTTGCAATTGGCGATTTAATTTCTACAAAGAATTAAGTGGAAGGATTCTGTATTTAACATAATATTAACTTGTTAGATCAGGAGGATATGGAAATACATTATTGTGTTTATAAATTTCTACAGTATCTGTTGAAATTTTTTCTCATAAAGTCCTCTTTATTTATAGGCTTATTGTAAACTTTAAGCCTATTTCCATTAACGACAAATGAAATAGATTCCCCGTCAATTGTTTTTATCTTTTACAGCTCCATTTTCAAATATTTCTTTAGTCTCATATGGCCCAAGCCAATGAGTCGTAAACTTGGCTTTGAAATATTTAAACTTGGAGTCAAACAATAGTGCCCAATATCCTTTTTGAAGCACTTTATTCTTTATGAATCGATCATGGCACTTAATTCTTTGTTCTTGCACAAGAGATGTGTGCTCTACTACCTGTTGTCATATCTCATCCAGTTGATTTAATTCCATGATTCTTTGTTGTTGTGCCTCAGATAATTCCATTCCCAATTTTGTTGCTAGCTTGAATGTATGTATTTGAAATCCTAGGGGTAATAGAACTTATTTTCCATACACCAACTTATATGGACTGAAACCGGTTGTGTTTTTCCATGTTATCCTATACACCCATAGTGCATCTCTTAATTTCTCTGACCAATCCTTTTTTTTCATTTGTACAGTCTTTGTAATTATGTTCTCTAGGACTTTTTTTGTTGATTCCACTTGTTCGTTTTCTTGAGGATGATAGGGAGTTGATTTTATGTGTTTGATCTTATATTTCTCCGTAAGATCTCGAACAAGTTTTGATGTGAACTGTGTGCCTTGGTCAGTTACTACCTACCTAAGAACTCCATACCTTACAAATATCTCTTCAAACATAAAATAGACAACAATATCTTCTATTGATCGTGCTACTACCTTTGTCTCCACCCACGTAGTTACATAATCTATACATACCAGGATGTACTTCTTTCCGTTTGATGGAGGGTTGATTGGTCCCACAAAATATAAAGCCCACTGTTCAAATGGTTCAATCAGTACTTGTGGATTTAATGGAATTTCATCTGATGCCACTAGTCTCCCAATTCTTTGGAAACTGTCACATCTCTTCACATAGGCCTTGGAGCCTTTGAAGATGGCCAGCCAGTAGTAGCTAAGTTTCATCACTTTCTATGTTGTCCTCTTGTCTGCAAAATGAATACCACATGGATTGTCATGACATACTTTCAAAATATCAATAATCTCATATTCTTTAACACATTTTCTAATTGTTAGATCAACACCAGTATAAAATAGATCACCATTGACCCAACTATATCTAGCACTTTCTCTAATTTTTATTTTTATTTTTATTTTTTATTTTTTTTTAATTTATTTTTTCTGTTTATTTGAGTAATGAGATGGTAGGATGCTAGATGATAAATAGTTGGCTATATCTGAAAACTTGGAGTTTTGACATTTATAGCAAATAGATATTCATCTGGAAAAATATCTGATATTGGATTTGGATCACCAAGTGAATGAAGTCTTGATAGAAATTCTACAACTTGATTATCCTTACCTGGTCGATCTTGCACACTAATGTTAAATTCTTGCATTAATAACAACCTTCTAGTTATTCTACCATTTGTGATTGATTTATTCATTAAATATTTTATGGCTGAATGATCCGTGTGGATGAAAACTTGATAACCTGTTATGTAATGTCTAAATTTATTAATTGCATGTACTACAACTAACATTTCTTTTTATGTAATAGTGTAGTTCAATTCTGCCGGTGTTAAGTTTTTTCTTATGAAATATATGACATAATTAAACTAATTTTATTTCTGTCCAAGTGATGCTCCGATAGGAGTGTCATATGCATCAGTTGAAATATGAAATGGCAAAGACCAATTAGATCCCTGAAGAATGGGTGCAATTGACAAATTTTCTTTTAATTTTTCAAATGCATTTTGACAATTATTTGTCCATTGGAATTCCACATCGTTCGCACGTAACTTGAATAAAAACAAAGCTATTTCACTGAAATTTTCAATAAATCTTCTATAGTAGCCCGCATAACCCAAGAAACTTCTAACTTCTTTTTGTGTTGTGGGCGGTATTAAATTCACAATGACTTGAATTTTTGTTGGGTCCACCTTGATTCTTGAAGAAGAAATATGGTTTCCTAACACTATTCCCTCATTTAACATCATAAAACATTTTTCATTACTGAGTGATAGATTTGTCTCTATGCAAATTTTCAACACTTTTTCTAGATTTTGTAAACAATCATCAAATGTTCCGCCATACATAGTGAAGTCATCCATGTAAACCTCTACACACTCTTGGATCAAATCAACAAATATTACAAGGAATGCTCTCTGAAAAGTAGCAGGTTCATTACATAAACCAAAGGGTAATACATTGTATGCATATGTTCCCCATGGGCATGTAAATGTTGTCTTATCTTGGTCTTCCAATGATATCTTTATCTGATTGTACCCGCTAAATCCATCAAGAAATGAAAATAATTTATTTAAAGATAATGAATCTAACACTTGATCGATAAATGGTAAAGGAAAATGATCTTTTAATGTAGATTAATTGAGTTCTCTGTAATGTACACAAATTCTCCACTTTCCATTTTTCTTAGGTACTAGAAATATGGGTGAAACCCATTGACTATCTCAAATAGGATAGATAAATCCGACTTGTAACCATTTCTGTAATTCTTCTTTCACTATTTCCTTCATCATAGGGTTAATCCTTCTTTGTGGTTTCCTTACAGGTTTAATTTGATCATCAGTGTAAATGTGATGGATACATGTTTTTGGATGAATCCCCTGCATGTATGTGTAATCCCAAGCAAAATATTTTGAGTATTTTTATAACAATTTTATTAGCTCTTGCTCTTGTGATGATTGTAAGTTATTACCAATATTCAAATGTCTCCTAGGACTGATCTCAATGATTTTTCCCTTTGAATTGGTAATTGAATTAACAAGAAAAATACTTTCGAATGTATTTTGCAATGATTGTATAGCGCAGTTTTCCTAAAAAACACTAATTTAAAAGGTGACTTGCAGCTTCGTATTGAGTTATTCTAAGCTGCTCTGAAATATTTGGTTTTGAGATAAAAAGACCTAATAAGTCCTCATTTTCTTCCTCTTCTCTAGAGTTATAAACTTGATTAATACTAAAAACAAATTGAAGCTCTTGTTGTTCTTCTCCATCAAGACATGATAATGAAGAAGGAGATTGAGCGGGAGGATAAAATGTAACATGTTTTCTTTCATCTCCATGTGCAATAATCATAATTCCTGACCTACATCAATTGCAAGCATCTGTAGTGGCTAACCATGGTCTGCCAAAAATTAAGGGATACCCTCCTAAATTTGTTTTTGGTTGCAAAATCAAGAAGTCTACTAGATACTCCCATGAATCTAGTGAGATAATGATATATTCCAATATACCTTCTGGTACAACTTTAGATCTATCTGCAAGTTCTAAGACTGTAGTAGTAGGTCTAATGTTGTTTAGATTCAAATGTTTCATAGTCTTTGTAGTCATAACATCTATAGCTCCTCCCAAGTCTATTAAAGTGTTTGGCACTGAAAATTTGTTGATTGAAATGGTAACCATAGGAATTCATGGATCAACATATTTTTCAGTGGTTGAATTTGTAGACATGAGACTAGCTAAACTTCCAATTACCTGGATTGTAGGTGAAGCTTTCTTTCTTCTGCCATATTTCTTAATGCATAATTCCTTTATTATTTTTGCATATATCGGAATATCTTTGATTTCCTACAACAAAGGAATTTTGAAATATGTGTTCTTCAATTCATCTAGAATATCAAATTCAGGTAGAGATATTGGGATTTTCTGTTGTACTAATCTCTCTGGATATCATGGAGTCTGAGTCATAATAGATTTACCTTTCTGAATTTTTGTTCTGGTTGAGATTGTTGAATTTGTTCTCCTTGTTCAGTTTGTTCTTATATTATCGGAGGAGAATATTTCTGTAACACCTTCCCATACCTTAGGTTGACATATTTTATGGGGAGAATAGAATAAGTAGGATACTATGTTGCCTCTTCCACATGGTATGCTGGTCTATCCACCTTGTTACTTGGATTAGCTACTGGCTGAGCTGGAAATTGTGTTGGTCTAGGAGGTGGTTGGCTAGTAGGTAGTTGAAGTTGCTAAGGTTGAGTTAACATTGGTTGATTTTGGGGTGGAAATGGCATTTTTTGATGTTACTGGAATTATTGGTATTGAGGAAATGGTTGTGGAGGGTATGGTTGT
This sequence comes from Pinus albicaulis, assembly GCA_034641835.2. Lineage (NCBI taxonomy): Eukaryota > Viridiplantae > Streptophyta > Pinopsida > Pinales > Pinaceae > Pinus > Pinus albicaulis. Next base: position 846,347,057 of record CM076575.1, read on the forward strand.
TGATATTGATATTGTTGAGGATACATATGATGAGATGGCTAGTTTCCATAACCATATCCCTTCCAACCTTGTGCAGGTTGAAGTTTGATATTGTTGTGGAGGCCAAGCCTGCCATGGCATTGGTGTATTCCATAAATTTTGAAGATATTGAAAATTCTGGGGGTTTTGTTGAGGGAACTGTTGAGACATTCTTGGTTTCCAAGGTCTCCTTGGTTCCATATAATAGAGAGAATTTAATCCTTGCACTTCTTCCACTTGCAACTCTTTTAATTTGGGACAATTTTTTGTTGCGTGATTTTTTGTGCAAAGTCCACACACTTGTATAACTTGTAAAGGACATTCCCTGAGTGGATGTTTTTGCCTACACTTTGGATAGAATATTTCTAAGATTTCATCTTGTTCTTCTTTCTTCTTCTTAGCTTTTAAGACATCTACTTGTGTTCCCAAAGTGCTCAAGAGATCTGTTTTGAAATTTTCTAGTAAACTTTCCATCTCTTCTCTTGTTACTGCACTTGCTGTAGATTTGGAAGCTCTTGATGAAATATCTCTCTTTCCACTCTTTTCTTTTCCCCTAGAGTATTTATGACAGAGTTCAACAATTTCTTCAAATGGTAAATTGGAGATGTCTCCTTTTCCCATCACATTAAGGATGTCTAAATATTCATCTCTGATACCCTTAAGAAAGATTGTACAGATGGTTTCAAGACTTAGAGAATGATGTTTGTATTTCTGTAAATTGTAAAGAAATATTTCCAAATATTCTTCCAAACTTTTGTCTTCTTGTTGTTTCATTCTAAAAATGTCTTCTTTTGAGTCTCTAGCCCTGCAGTAAGCTTGATACTTTTTAAGAAAAAATTTCTTCATTTCATCCCAAGAAGAAATTGTATGTCGTCCTAAACCCATAAACCATTTCAAGGATATTGCTTTCAGAGTAGCAGGAAAAAGTTGAAGCGTGTGTATGTCATCCATATATCCATAAGTTCTACACAAGATATCAAACTCTAACATGAATGCATCAGAATCTTCCATTTAAATTCCATATAAATTAGGCAATACAAAAGGTGGAATGTTTTTCATTTTTATTTCTTCTCCTAATATTTTTCTTGCATCTAATATTGGAAAGCCAAAAGTAGTTCCTGATCATTTTTATTTTCTTGTTCATTTTCATGTGTTCTTCTGTTTTGATTTTCTCTTATTTATTCTTCTTCTATCCTTCTAAGTGCTTCTTTTCTTCTGCTTTCCTCTTCCTTTCTCTCTTCCTCAATGTTTCTTTCTTCCTCTCCTTTTCTTCTCCTTTCCTTTCGTTGTCTCGCATATTCAATTCTTTGTTCAGGAGTCATGATTAGCCTATTTTATCCTTCTCCTTCTTCAACCATTTCTTGTTCAGATATATGTAGTGTTTCAATATGAGGTTGATTTTGTGTTTCTTCCACTACTTCTACTTGTTCAAGGACAAGTTGCTCTAGTTGGTCAACAACTAGTTTTCTTGTATCTTTTTGTTTCCCTAAGGAAGGAGGTTCTTTAGGTGATTGTTTTCTTTTTACTTCCAAAGCTAATAAAATCTGTCTTTCAACTAAAGTTAATCTTTGTCTTGATCTATTTTTTTCCTCTAACTCTTCTATAGTAGGTCTTCTAGCAACTAGTGTTGTTAGTCCCGTGGATGAATGAGTTGTTGGGGGGTTTTGTTTCACAAATCTACCCTTCTAATCTCTATCTCTAGGAATATAGAAACATAACTGAAAGGAAAAACTATGTTTTTGTTGTTTTTTATGTTTATATATATATATATATATATAATCTTTTTATCTTCCTAATTGACCACTTTGAAATATGTTTCCCCGACAACGACGCCAAAATGTTGGGTTGTTTAATAGGTAAACAAACACAAGTATTTATTATGAATCTGGGATAGTGGGACTTAGAAGCATCCCCAAGGTATATGGGTTTCAACTATGATCAAGTTAAAAGATAATTTATCAATGATTAAGGAAATGCATATTACAAATATAAATCTAAAATAAAAATTTTCTAAATTCAAGTATGCAATCAACAGCAGAAGAATCTCCTAACTTAAGAGATTTGTTTGTCCTTCTCTCACAAGATTACTTCATGAATTAGAAATCAAAAACTACTAATTGAGAAATAGATTAAGATGCATGGAACAATAATTGAAGAGTCTATTAATTGAAGATATCCTAGTTGTCCTTCATCACAAATTCATTCATCAATAATACTATTGTTAGAAAACAAGAATTCAGAAAAAACATTAAAAAGCAAGAAAAGATGAATTCTAGCTTAAGATCTTCATCAGATAGAAAGAATGTTTAACTTAAAAATTTGATTGTCCTTTCATATGAAAAATAAGAATGATAATTAGATTCATAAACACTCATAAAACATCAGCATATATCTAATAAAAAAGTTTGTAATATCCCCAAAAGGGAACAAGCAGCAATACTAAACAATATTGCTAAAAAATAACGCAGTTCAGCCAATTAAAGGTAGGAGGCCAATATGGAGACCCTTCTTTGGCATTTATAACAACAAATCAGATGTATAATGAAGCCCCTACAATGTAGAATAGGAAAAATAAGTCTCCATGAAGAAATATCCTCAAAAAGAGGTGCAACAACCATACAAATGAGCAGAAACTGCCTTGAGAACATTATTTTTATTATGGTGCAACAATTGATGATTACAACTTAGATCTAGAGAAAAATAATGCATGAACAATCAGATCTATGACAGATCCATACACTATAGAGTCTCTACTTTACATACCCCTTAGGGTTTTCAGCAATACATGAAGCACATGGAGTAGATCTGAGATCTTATGCAATAGATCTGCATTATGATTCAGAAATATTGAAGAAAATACATGAGTATTTAGATGAGATCTGAATATGACATGGAATAGATCTGAAATCCATGGATCACCACAGTGAAGGGCAGATTCCCAACACTAGAGATCTCTCCTCCAAACGCCTGCCAAAACACCCTGCAACTCTACACCTGCAAATAATGCAGTATTGGAAGATAAACTGTGCTGTTGGGTTAAATATTAGTTGGGCCTAATTCCAAGATGTGGATTTGAAGCTCCAATGATCCAATACACTCTTGCCAGGGGGATAGAAGACTTTCCCACTGAAAAGAGGCACTAGAATGGCCTAGATTTGAGTAGATCTAGCCTCCACTTGCTGCATCTTACAAAGACAACTAAACCCTCAACAGGATCTGAATTGTAGTTGGAAGTAGAAGCTTGGCCTTCAGCCTGATAGTGGACAAGAAATGAAAAACTCTTCCAAGAGGACTCTCAAGGAAAGAGATGGGATTCCTAAACAAGAGATCCTTATGCTAAACAACACTATTCTCTGCTAAATAGAAAGGATAATGAGACATGTCTAAATAGACAATATACTCTGAAAAATGTAATCACATCAACAACCTTCTCATGTTGTCCTCCTCTTCCTTTTATAATATTGAGAGCTTGCAAAACCCTAAACCATCTCAATGAATTAGCTCTTTTCACATGAACACCCTCCAACTAAAACTGCGCTGCGCCTTAATGAATATCACTCCTTCTAGACAACATTGTTGATTTGGTCATGGTTGACCCAGTCAAATGTCTCAACCCCCTTCACACATAAGGGTGTTTATTTAAATAGCCCAGATTTAGCTTTGTTCACATGTGGCATTGATTTATTTGCTGTTTTAGGAGTTTTTATAATCCTCCTTTACACATTTATTCATGAAACAGAAAAGTAAAGAAAAATTGAATATTCCCATTAGCTTGGGCTAATTAGGAATATTACAAAGTTAAGCATAAAACAAACTAGTTCAGAAACTGCAACTACAAATAACTAGAAAGTGCACTTAGCTCGGTGTGGGGGCCCTTCACCCTTGCCTCACACACTGAAAGTGATTTCAGCTACTAAAAATTTAGTCAAGAAATCACCATATAAAATCAACAAATGAAATATAACAGGTCTTCAATTGACTCTCCAAAGTCTCAGAAATAATAATGTTAAGTCATACGATTTCTACATATCAATGCCTTCAAAGTCTGAGGCTTAAATATATAAAATATGCAACAAATTCATATAAAATTCCTCCTATAGCCATGGATATCCTTATCTTATCCAATCAGGTCGAATTCATCCATCAGATCCATCAAAATCTAGAAAATCCCATAAAATAAGAAATTTGACCTAGTTCCTAGGGATCTTCCATAAAAACAGGTCCTGTTTGACCACCTTTGACTGGGCCTATTAAAGCTCGGTTTGATTGAACCAACATGTGTACATGTAATCTTAGTTCACAAGCTTTCTATAAATATATCCAGGTCGATCCCAAGTGTCTTGCAAATATGCAAACCATGAGGCCATTACGGGAATTTCTGATCTGGTCCAAAAATGCACTTAAAATTCAATTTTTATAAAAACTTCTAAGAATTGAGAAACTTATTTTAAATACCTGTATATGCATTTATTGGGAAAAATAGAGTGATTATGATGGTGTATAAATGGATAGTATGGAAAATAAAGTGTATTTTCATAAACAAAAAGAGATAAAAAACGAGGGCCAACAGCGTATCCACTGGCAAGTGTGCATTTTCTTAAAATGAGAACATGTTCAATGAAGTGAAAAAATTTACACCATTTGACGTGGTTTCACTAATCCGTGTTATGATTTATATTCTCTAGAAATGCATATCCAAATGTCGCAGGTGTGTATCTTTTTAATATGATAACATGTTCAACGAGGCAAAACTCATTTAGAATGCTCGACTATTAAAGTTCCTGCAAAGTTCCCATGATTTTCATGTGGCCCTAACACCATTTACATGCACGTGCCAAAAAAAGCATGCGCAAAGGTGAGGAAAATGTCATTGGAGGGACTAGAACCCTGGTACGGGTAATGACAACCCTACTTTCACTGACCTAGCAAGTCATTGTTAACCTGTCCTAGTTTTTGGATAAATCTAGACAACATGCTATTTATTCTAAAAGAGGTGGAGTTATGTTCAATCCATATTTTAGGTGGACTTTTGTTCAATCCATATTTTTGACACGATGAATCTATTTTTTTCAGGATATACACAGGTCTTACGGTCTTCGCTTTATTTGGATTGAAAGGCTATGCCAACTACAATGCAATGATAGAATTTTTATTTTTATGCTCGTTTTAAGAGATATAGTGTGCAAAGCTCTTCTAGTTGTGATTGATTGTGTATTTTTCTGGATATATGTAGTTGTGATTGTGTACAATTTTAAGGATATATTTAGTTGTGATTGCCTGCATTTTTTTATAAATCTGGTCAAGAGTATGTGTGACATTGGATAAATCAACACTCCCCGTGTGTTTCGTGACATGACTAACCACCTCTCGTGGATTATTATATTTGGCGATGTGATCGTTGACTAATACTTGCGGGTTTTGGTGTAATGGCAATCATGATTCCCAACAAGTGGTATTAGAGCGTAGGTCACAAGTTTGATACATATATGGCTCACGTTTGGGGGATATTGTTGGAAATTGGATAAAATGACGCTCCCTGCTGTGCTTCGCGACATGGAATAACCACCTCTTGTGGATCCTTATCTCTGGCGATGTGATCGTTGACTAATACCTGCGGGTTTTGGTGTAACGACAATCATAATTCCTAACAATATGCTACTTATTCTAAAAGAGTTGGAGTGTTTTTCAATCTAGTTTCTACATGGTGTATGTATAGTTGTTCAATCTAGTTTGAAAGGCTATGAAAACTACTATTCAATTGCTGTAATTTATGTTAGTATGCTTGGTTAACAAATCGAACATGCGATTATGCCCTAGTTGTGATTGTGTGTATTTTTCTGGAGTCTTTCAATCCAAGGTTTCCACATTATGAATTGATTGTGTTTAAGATATATACTAGTATGATAGCCCTCTTTACTATGGATAGAAAGGTTATGAAAATTCCAATATGATGGCAGGGCTTCTAATTGTATGCTTCTTTAACACATCTAGTCTGAGATGTTGTTAGGGTTGTGATCATGTGCTATTTCTGGATTTACAAGAGGAAATTATTATGTAATAGTATGTATGCAGGATGGGGATTTGATTGTAATGATTTTTTATGCACAATATGTAGTCGCTTTTTCGAATCTATTATTCACTTGGTATAGTAAATTTACTGATTGTTATTTTTCTTTTCTTTATATTTTGTCGTTCCTGTAAGTTAAATGCATCTTACTAGTTTAATCCTCATTCAATTTCAAGGTGTGGTTTCCAGTGGACAGTAGGATATCTAGAAATAATAATACCTGGAAAGATATAGATTTGCAAGGCTTGAAATAAATTATTTTATTGTTTATTTTATCTGTTTTCCATTAGTAAAAATTATGTAATTGGAATAAATGAGTGGTTTTTTTTCTTATATCTCGTTTCTATCTTTTTCCCAAACTCCTTGTGGCCATAATTTCTGCTTGAAGTGCTTCCAGAGGTGGATGGGACAGGGGAAGAAGAAATGTGCAAAATGCCGATCTCCTATTCCCTCCAAAATGGCCTCTCAACCCAGAATCAATGTTGCCCTGGTAACATCTATATGTATGGCAAAGGCTGCAGCAAATGCAGGTGAATCACAATCTGGACCTCTGAAAGTTTATACATACATTCCGAATCAAGACAAGACTGATAGAGCTTTTATGACCGAACGTGCAAAACGCAAGGGTTTATCAAATGCTGCTAGTGGACGAATTTTTGTTACCGTTCCACCAGATCACTTTGGTCCAATAATTCCAGAGAATGATCCAGAATGACACCAGGTTGTGCTTGTGGGAGAATATTGGGGAGACATAATGGAATGCAGACGGTGGAGTGCTCATCTTCCTCACGATGCAGTCTGACTATGGTGCTCAGTCTGTAGCACTGTCTGGTGGGTATGATGATAATGAGGACCATGGTGAATGGTTTCTTTATACTGGAAAGTATGAAGGTTCTTTTGATTAAACTAAGCATCTAGGAAGGGTTATTTATTTACGATGAAAGCATAAGATGCATTCTTTTGTGATATAGAAATGCTTTTTATTATTGCTATTGCTTTTTAATTAATAAACAAGACAATGATACTAAAATTGCTACTATTTTTTATATCGTACTCTGATAAAAAAATTATGACTTCGCTATGTTCTCAACAGTGGTGGAAGATATTTTAGTGGGAACAAGAGAACAAATAAGGAACAATCCTTTGATTAGAAGTTCGATAAATCTACTGAGGCATTGTGAGCTAGCTGTAAGATGCGTTATCCAGTCCGTGTTGTCAGGTACGTTGTCAATTTTCCTAGCTTGAAACTTTGATAAAGAATGATATCTACATGTGTTATTTAACTTATCAGCTAGCCTCAGGCTGCAGTTCTCTCATTATGTAGCTAACACAATTTTAATTTGGATCTTTGTAAATCGGTCTCACATCTCATAAGGAGAAGTGTTCATCTTATGCACCAGAAAGTGTTGTTAGGTATGATGGCATATATAGAATTGAAAATGATGGCATAAGGAAGGAATTCGGGTGAGGATTATTAGCTAAATGGGAACCTTTGATCGAAAGTTGTTTTTATTCAAATTTTATTTTGAGATATCTTATCCTTTTTGCATAGGCTTTATGTTTGAAATAATATAGCTTAATTTCTAGCTCTGTGTCCAGTTCCACGTGGAATTTGTAATTTTGGTTTGTATAGGATCTGGTACCAAATACTTGGTTGTGGTTTTGGATCTGGTATTCCAAGTTGAAATATTGTGTATACAACTGTGCTTTTTCATAACCTCACCATATTATGTCAAGCTTTTCTTGATTTGACCTTGGGTTTTGCTAGTATTTTTTTCTGTTTCTTAAGTCATCTTATTTATAGATAGCATTTGGTTTGAGGGATATAAGGTTTGCAGGTTGATTACTCTATGAAAATGAACCTGCCCCTTGGACAAGGTTGATTACTCTTGCCATTACAACTCTGAATGAATCTTCTAACTTTTTTATTTCCTCAACATATGTCTTTTATACTTTCTAACTGATTGTATCTGTTTCTGTAACATTGTGTTAAATGTGGGGACCGACCCTGCCCATTACCGAAAATTGATGAGTTGAAGGATGCAACTGATATTACAATCAGAAAACATGAACCAACATAGGATTGGAAGGTTACCTTCACAAAATCATCAGTGATTTATGATAGATTTTTTATTTTTTTGTGAAATTTTAATGTTGTATGATGCTTGAGCAGGATTTGTATATAAAATATCTGCTTATTTTTTACGTCTAGGATGAAAAATGGGGTTGGACAAGAGACCCTCCTCCAAGTAGAAAACCTTATTCTGAAGATGGGAAGAGATGTGGGGATGGAAATCAACGTGCTAATTTTTTAACAATAAAACAAAAGCTGCTTAGAGGTTTGTGTCACTTTTTCCTTTGGCCTTCTGCTTTTGATAAGCTTTGATTTCTATGAAAGGACTTTTAGTAGTTGGATGTTGGTTATTATTTTTTTCACTGTCTGCATTTCCATTTGCATGCAAAATTACTTGCACACCATTATATTATTTTGATTTAGAGTTTGATTTCAGTCATTGATTGTGAAGCCTGAATTGTATGCAAAGGGAACTTAAATTTTGTTGTATTTGTTGTGGTGCAGATTTTAGTTGCGGTATTTGTAGGAAATTGTTGACTCTTCCACTTTCTACTCCTTGTGGACATAATTTTTGTAAGCCATGCTTAGAAGGTATTTTTGCTGGGCAACAAGATGTGCGAGAGTGTAGTGGTGTTGGTGGGCATTCATTAAGAGCACAAACTATTGTCAAGAAGTGCCCATCTTGCCATGGAGACATTAAAGATTTTCTTGTAAAACCTCAGGTATTGATATTTTCTCTGTTATATTACTTCCTATGGTAGATAATATAAATGTTTTAGACACTAATTCTGAAAGGAAACATGTGATGAAGTACAAATTGAGTGCTGAAGCCTTAGAGCTATATAATGAGGGTTGATGATTAATGAAGCTCTGAACGTTGTTTGTATATGATTGTGGAACATCATTGTACTTGTAGGTGAATAGGAAAATGTAGGATGTAATAATATCTCTTAAAGGTAGGGTTGAGAATGGGTCTGGGAGTGATAGCGGGGATGAGGAAGATCAAGATCAGACTGAGGGAATTAAGAATGATGAAGCTGTAGATGAAAAATGTGTAAAGAAGCAGCAAGTAGAAGGTCCCGAGGAGCCCAAGGTTGTACCTGCCAACACATTAGAATCCCCTAAAAATAAAAAACATGAGAAGAGTATTGAGGTTGAGGACGCTGGTTGAATATGGTAGTCGGTTTCCAAAAAGTTTGTTTGAAATTGAGTGGCAGGGTCTGTTGATGGTTTTGATTTTTAGGAGGTTATATGTTGACATTTGGTATCTTGACTGTATTTTTTTTACGCTGATCAAATGGTGATTTGAAAGAGCTTGAAGCACTCTAAAAAACATTACAATGCCAAGAGATTAGAGCTACTACAGGTACATCATATTTAAAGGCAACAGATAATACAATTATTTCTACTAAATCGCTACCCTCAAAGCTACAAAATGCATCAAATGGAAAAACCAAAGGAAAGAGTGCCAAGAAGAGAGAAAGAGATACAACTTCATCCATTGGTAAAGTTCACAAAACCTGTCAAAACACTGCTTCTAAAATAGCAACAAGGGATAATGTAAACTCTGCATCTCATTCAAGTCCACTTGTATTTGTATCAGATAATGACTTTGAGTAAACCACCATTTATACGATGGAAAAGGATCGCAGAGGACAAGCACAGTGGTGTTATTATACATTTATAATTTGGGTATACATGAAATATTCAATTGTGTTGGAATTTTGAAGAATTCCAGAATCAACAATGGAGAATAATCTCCCTCTTTAACACAGAGAAAATATTTAAGATTTGCAGTCATAGTGACAGAGTTTCCACATAAAAAAAATTCACTTCCTTAAAAAAAAATGTTACAAATTCTTCCTCACTGCAGAGGGATTGCAATTTTTGCTGGACTGCTTCTAAGCACAGTTCCAAAACAAAAACTCTTCTCTGCCTCACACAGAAAATACTCTGTTCACTCTTCAAAATTAAACTAAACAAACTACTGTGTAATTCAGACTTTTACACTCTGCTGTGTAAAAACTTCACTGTCTCTGTCTATTAAAAACAAAAACAGCTCTATGTTTTTCTAAAAAAAAAACAAATATACACTGCTGTGTATATTTTAATTCTGCTTTGTCTCTTTTTTTTAATCAACACACTGCTGTGCTCTCAACAACAACTGTTTTTTTTCAAAGCACTGCTGTGCGTAAAAACATTCTGTGCATGTAAAAAAAAATTTACATTACATCTCTGTTCTATATATAAACAAAATATCTAAAAACAATTAATGTCATTCATTGACAAAAATCACCGCTTGAGAATTTCATTTATGGCATTAAAATTCTGCCGGCACCGCTTAAAAATCGAATTGATGGCAAATTTGAACGTGGCACTGTTTGACAAATTTTCCCGCGATGGTGGTGGTTCGGTGGCGCGACGGTGGTGCATGTGGGTGGAGCCACCATCCGTGGTGGTTGCGGGGGCTCCACCCTATCTGTACTCAGCAATTGGGGTGAGGCCCCGCACTAAACCACAACCGTTGATTGTCAGTCAATGCCCGATCAACTGGTCAACTACGGGGGCTCGCTGCTTGTTAACTGTCGAGCGGTTTGACCTCCCGCACTTCGTTGATCTCTGCCAACCTGTGCGCTGTTTAAACCTTTGCGTTGAGCGACGATGCAGCCGCCTGCGACTTGGTGGCAGTTGGAAATTATATTCCAACACTCCCCCTTAATTTCCACTGCTGGGTTTTCTTGCATACCCAAGCATTTTCTGAAATGTTCAAAGCTTTTTTGCGCAAGTGGCTTTGTGAGGATATCAGCAAATTGATCCTCCGTTCTGCAATGTTGCAAAACTATCTCACCATTGTTAACCAATTCACGTATGAAGTGAAACTTGGTGTCAATGTGTTTAGTCCTCTTATGAAAAACATAATTTTTAGACAATGCAATAGCTGAGCTATTGTCACAAAAGATCACTGTCCCTTTTACCTGTTCTTGGCATAAACTTCTCAACATTTTCCGCATCCAAACTGCTTGACACGCTGCTACTGTAGCTGCCACATATTCTGCTTCTGCTGTAGACAATGCTACAATGGGCTGTTTCTTAGAAGCCCATGAAATGGCTCCTGAACCCATGTGAAAAACATAACCAGAAGTGCTCTTCCGATCATCAACACTTCCAGCCCAATCACTGTCTGTTTATCCAACTAAATTTGAACATTTTAAAGTAGTATAAAAAATACCAAACCTTTTTGTACCTTTAACATACCTCAAAATTCTTTTTGCTGCTTGCCAATGTGCATCCTTTGGCTTTTCCATGAATCTGGAAATCAAACTAACAACATGCATTATGTCCGGCCTAGTTGCAGTCAAATACATAAGGTTGCCAACTATGCTCTTGTATAAACTAGGATCAAAATCCTTGCTGCTGTCCTCTCTGCTGAGTTTTAATCCCATCACTGTGGGAGTGATTGCTGCTTTGCTTTCCTGCATGTTAAATCTTTCAAGCACCTCATTAACATACTTTGCCTGTGAGATAAAAATCTCATTTTCATCTTGTTCTACTTCTATTCCTAAGAAGTATTTCAACAAACCCATGTCAGTCATTTCAAATTCTTCTTTCATGATTGTTTTAAAATTTTCAATAAGGTAATCATTGTTACCTGTGAAAATAACATCATCAACATACAAGACTACAATCAAGATTTTACCATCTTTTTCTTTGATGTAGAGGGTGGGTTCTCCCTCACACTTTTCAAATCCATTTTCCAGTAGATATGAATCTATCCTACTGTACCATGCTCTTGGCGCTTGCTTCAGCCCATAAAGAGCTTTCTTCAACTTACACACTTTGTGCTCTTGGCCTTTCTTTTCATAACCGAGAGGTTGATCAATGTAAACCTCTTCCATTAACACTCCATTCAGGAATGCTGACTTCACGTCCATTTGGTAAACTTTCCATTTGTTTTGTGCTGCTATGGACAACACTGCTCTCACGGTTTCCATTCTGGCAACCGGTGCAAAAGTTTCCTCATAATCTATCCCATGCTTCTGCTTATAACCTTTGACAACAAGCCTTGCCTTGTGTCTCTCTATTTTGCCTTCAACATTACTCTTGGTCTTGTAGACCCATTTAACACCAATGACATCTTTACCTTTTGGGAGTTCAACCAAATCCCAAGTTTTGTTCCTCTCTATGGCATTAACCTCCTCATCCATAGCTTCTATCCATTTCTTATCCTTGATGGCTTCTTCGAAATGAACAGGATCATCAACATGACAATATAAAGCAAACAAAGAATTGATACCTTCATTTGATATATTTTGTTCATAAATATCTTTCAAACTTCTGAATTTCTTACCTCTTTCAGTAGGTGTACAAATGCTTGAAGAAGCACTTGAATTTCCTCCTTGTGGTGTGCTTGGAGAAGCACAATCATTTCTCCTCAAGGGTGTGCTATGCTGCTCTTGTGTTGGTGCTACTGTTTGGGGATGTATTTCAACCAACTCATCTCCATTTTCATCATGAGATAAATAGTGTTTAACATTCACTGTTTTCTCTATGCTTCCATCCCAAGCTTCCTCTTCAATGAACTGAACATCCCTGCTCACAATGAACTTCTTGGTGGATGGGTTATATAACCTGTATGCCTTGGATTCCTCACTGTATCCAATGAAAATACATTTCTCCCCCTTGCTGTCCAACTTTTTTCTTAGCTGATCCGGAATGTGTGCATAAGCCACACATCCAAAAACCTTCATGTGTGTGACACTTTGCTTTGTGCCACTCCATGCCTCTTCTGGCACTTTGTTCATAACTGCCTTTGTAGGGCACCTATTCAAAATATACGCTGCACAATGTACAGCTTCAGCCCAATAATCATTAGGCAAATGCTTTGCCTTTAACATACTCCTCGCCATGTCCATTATGGTTCGGTTCTTCCTTTCGGCTACTCCATTTTGCTGCGGAGTATATCTAGTTGTAAACTGCTTATGAATACCATTTTCTCTACAAAAACGTAGAAACTCTTTAGAGATATACTCACCTCCTCTATTAGTCCTTAAGACTTTGATATGCAGCCCACTTTGTTTCTCAACAAGTGCCTTGAAATTGCAAAATTTTTCAAACACTTCACTTTTGTTTTTCAAAAAGTAAACCCAAGTTTTTCTTGTAAAATCATCTATGAATGTTAAGATATAGTGGCTGTTAGCAAGTGATAGAGTTTGCATCGGTCCACATACATCTGAGTGGAAAATCTCTAATGGTGCTTTTGCCATTATGCTTTTTCCGGAAGGAAAACTTTCTCTGTGTTGTTTCCCCAAGATACAACCTTCACAAAGGCTGTCCGGTTTCTCTATCAATGGTAAACCACTTACCATTCCTTTTTTGTTCAACAAATTAAGACCTCCAAAGTTGAGATGTCCAAATCTCAAGTGCCATAACCAATTATCATCTTTTGGTTCGCTTTGGAAAGTTTCTTGTGCAACTGCTGCTTTCTCTTCACCATTCTTCAAATCTGCTCTCATTCTAAGAGGGAACATCCTGTTCCTTGTCATCTTCACTTCAGCAATACACTGTTTGCTGGGTGGTTTATCCATGATGGTACAAACATCATTATCAAAGAAAAAATTATACCCCTTATGGACAAGCTGTCCAACACTTAAGAGGTTACACTTCATTCCTGGAACATAATAAACATCTGCTATGGATTTCTTTGCACCTAATCTTGTTAAAACATTTACATTTCCTTTTCCCATAACAGAAACTTTGTTATCAGTTCCTAGTGTGACTTGTGACTTCACACTCTCATCTAACATAGAAAAAATTGCTAAGTTTCCTGTCATATGGTTACTGCAACCGGAGTCTAGAAACCATAAATCCTCATTCTTTTCTTCAGCCATATTACAAGCTAAAAACAAATTGTTTTGGCTGTTATTTTCTCTAGTGAAATTTGCACTAGTTCTACTTCTCATATCTTGCTTCTTCGTTCTACATTCATTAGCATAATGACCATATTTTTTACAATTGTAACATTGGACATTGGATTTATCATACCTCTGTCCTTGAGCATTCTGCTGGTTGTTGTCTTGGCCGTGGCTGTGACTTTCACTGTTGCACCTTCCATGTGAATGTGAAGGGTTGTTCCTTCCACCTCTGTTTTGGCTTCTGCCTCTTCCTCTTTTGTTTCCTCTGCCTTGCCCTCTTCCTCTTCCGAAAGACATCTGGGTCTTAAAAGCATGTTCTAGAGATGAGTTTTCACTCCTACCCAATCTCTGTTCATGAGTCATCAGTGATGCATGAAGCTCATCCACTGAAAAATTTGTGAGATCCTTAGTCTCCTCTATGGTGGTGACAATCACATCGAATCTTGAGGGTAGACTCCTCAATAGTTTCTCCACAATCCTCTTGTCTTCAAGAGTCTCTCCATGAGATCTAATTTGTGTGACCATTCCAATCACATGAGTGAAGAATGAGTCGATCGTATCTGACTCTTTCATACAGAGAGTCTCAAAGTCTCTCCTCAGCAACTGAAGTTTTGCTATCTTCACTTTCTCCATGCCTTGATAGGATGTCTTGAGAGTTTCCCATGCTTCTTTGGATCTCTTGGCTGCTGCTATCCTTGGAAACACACTCTCATGCACTGCTTGATATAATAAGAAAATATCCTTCACATCTTTCTTCTTATAGCTCTTCAATGACTCCTTTTCTTCCTGAGTTAAAACAAATAACTCTGCTTCATTTGCTGGCTCTTCAAAGCCATCTTCAACAAATTCCCATAAGTCTTGGGAGACAAATAATGCTCTCATAGTTATTGACCAGTAGTCATAATTTTTCCCATTAAATTGTGGTAGATGGATATTTCCCATACCCATACCAGTGCTGGCTCCAGCCATTCTGCACTCTTAATTATGCTTCAAAAACACTTGACTGTGTGTTTAAATTAATTAACTGTACTGCAACAGTAACACAGAACTGTATAGAGAAATACCTTTGGATTCTTCTTGTCTGAATCTTCACACTGCTGGAGAAGCTTATGCAATAACGAACTCCTTTCCTTCAGCTTATTTAACCTTCAAATAGCCTGGACTACTCTGATACCATGTTGGAATTTTGAAGAATTCCAGAATCAACAATGGAGAATAATCTCCCTCTTTAACACAGAGAAAATATTTAAGATTTGCACTCACAGTGACAAAGTTTCCACATAAAAAAAATTCACTTTCTTAAAAAAAACTGTTACAACTTCTTCCTCACTGCAGAGGGATTACAACTGTTGCTGGACTGCTTCTAAGCACAGTTCCAAAACAAAAACTCTTTTGGATATTTTCCTGATGATGAACCTCGTTGGCTGGGTTCGAAACGTCAAAATCAACAAAAATGGATGCGATTAAACCGGAAAAATTCTCTACACAAAATACTCATCATAGAAGCCTCAAATCTATAACAAAAACTCTTCTCTGCCTCACACAGAAAATACTCTATTCACTCTTCAAAATTAAACTAAACACACTGCTGTGTAATTTAGACTTTTACACTTTGCTGTGTAAAAACTTCACTGTCTCTGTCTATTAAAAACAAAAACAGCTCTCTGTTTTTCTAAAAAAAAAAACAAATATACACTGCTATGTATATTTTAATTCTGCTCTGTCTCTTTTTTTTAATCAACGCACTGCTGTGCTCTCAACAATAACTGTTTTTTTTCAAAGCACTATTGTGCGTAAAAACATTTTGTGCGTGTAAAAAAAATTACATTACATCTGTGTTCTATATATAAAAAAAATATCTAAAAATAATTAATGTCATTCATTGACAAAAATCACCACTTGAGAATTTCATTTATGGCATTAAAATTCTGCCGGCACCGCTTAAAAATCGAATTGATGGAAAATTTGAACGTGGTGCTGTTTGACAGATTTTCCTGCGGCGGTGGTGGTTCGGTGGCGCGACGGTGGTGCATGTGGGTGGAGCCACCATCCCTGGTGGTTTCGGGGGCTCCACTCTATCTATACTCAGCAATTGGGGTGAGGCCCAGCACTAAACCACAACCATTGATTGTCGGTCAATGCCCGATCAACTGGTCAACTGCGGGGGCTCGCTGCTTGTTAACTGTCGAGCGGTTTGACCTCCCGCACTTCGTTGATCTCCGCCAACCTATGCACTATTTAAACCTCTGCATTGAGTGACAATGCAGCCGCCTGCGACTTGGTGGTAGTTGGAAATTATATTCCAACAAATTGTAATTTTTTTTTATGGTCTAGAAAATCCATTTGAAATGTAGGCTACTTCCTTTTAGTCGCTTACTTCTCTATAATGTGTCCTATTTTTGAACTCTTTAGATATGAGTACGACATATTCATGGAGGTTGAACTCATAAATATGGTCGAGGTTGTGCGCTTTTTAGGCATATCTTTGGAGTGTTTAAGTCAATTTCCTAAGTTTCTTGGTTACCTCCTTGAATGAAACCTTTTTTTTTTAAGTAAATCTCTCACACAAATTCACATAAGGATCTAAATGCATTTGGTGGTGGGCCTTTGAAATGAACAGTGGAGACTGATCATGAATATGCACTGGCTAGATGTTGATATATTATAAATATATTTTAAAGTTCTTTGCATGTGGTCTATTGGTTAATGGTTAAGTGGGAAGTTTAGTGTTATTGGTTTCATTGTCCATTCTAGAAAAGATTATGTATACCTGAGAATTTTCATTGTCCATCCAGACAAGGTTATGTATAACTGAGAATTGCTCATGGCACAATTTTTAGTTGAAAAAAAAGTTCACATAAACAGATGGCCGAGTAAATTATATGACTACATGCTCGTTTTTTATTTAAATTGTGTAAATGAGTGTAAATGTATACTATATTCATGAGGTTTTCTAGTATAGGCACAAGCTTTATACTCTGACGTTTTGTTTAGATGTGAAGTCTAGATTTTAAGACTTGTTTGTGACTGTATATTTGATTATTTAATTTTAATAGAAAGCTATGATTAATTTGGGTTAAAAATTATTAAAATAAAATTAACGCATAATTGATATATAACAACTGACCGATATTTAAACGTTCCTTGTAATTTTTAAATGAAAATTTTAATATTTTCACATTCCTTTGACTCTATGTAGTATTTTCATATATTTGATTACTCTGTTCTCTGCTATATGATAAGTGATTAGACTTGTGATCTTTGGCAGTGTAGTTTTGATTAAATGATTTTGTGTGAGTTGTTTTGGTTTATATTTTATGTGGAATTATATATGAAATTAGAGATTAGTTTTAATTTTATTATATTTAAAAAAAATGGTTTTTGCAAATTGTGTATTTTAAATTATTATATTTATGTTACAATGTTATAAATTGTTAAGAAAATAATAATATAAATGCATGCGATCTCGATTTCTATGCTACTTTTCATGCCTAGAGCTCAGGTCACTGTCCATAAATACATGAAAATTCAAGAATTGAAAGATACCATCCGAATAATGATATAAATGCAATCACTTGAACAAGGACTTGACTGGACCTCTACTAGCCATGACAAAAATTTTGTCAAACATGTCACAAATACGTAATCTACAGGTTTAAACAACAAGTTTGAGCATAGGGGTCTCATACTTATTTGAGAATCGCTAAGAAGCACTGATGCCTTATATCATTAACTAGATTATCATATATTAGGTCATATATTCATTTCTCATTTACAAATAAAAACATGATGAGAGCCACACAACATCACTGCCATAATACATGCTTATAACCAACATAATAGCAACAAAAATATCAATGATACGTCAACCATAGAATCCACATATATAAAAATATGTTGCTAATGAAATATCAAGGAGAAATAACCTCATATTAATGTATGTAAAGACCAACCAGGTTTCGGACTTCCACATTCCACCTGACCATAGATTGGTTGAACCAAATATTTCTTTAAGCCAATCACCCCCATGCGATATTCCAAGCATTAATGTGAGACTCAAGTCAAAAGAACCAACCAGGGCTTCCTAAGGCTAAACCACCTCACCCACATTAATAGAAACTGATTTTACTGCAATTCTCACCGGATCACTAGTCCAAAACAATAAACATGTAATACTAGGCTTTACCATGATCTCCACTAGATCACTAGGTGAAAACAAGCATGGTTGCCACTTAATTTCTCCACCTACATTGGGAGGAATGTTCCTTTCTCCTAGTCTCTAGTCTTTACCGCAATCCATACTGGATCACTACCTAATTGAGACTTCACCCTCCAGGCTTTACTATAATCACATCTCGGAGTTCATAGGCTTGATGGAGAGCACCCACCTCTAGTCTTTATCGTATATCTCTCCATTCACTGGTTGAGGATTCGTAAGCCCATTGAGGCACACAATACCTTGTTTTACCACAATCCACAGTACAATTAAGGGGTTACTATGCCAGTGAATTTACCGCAATCCACAGTCTAGTTCAGGTATTACTAGGCCATGTGTTCTTTCATTCAAAGATCCAACTCACTTAATTTTGAATCCATTCGGAAATCCAGCTCAACTAAAACATGAGAACTCCATCACACCATGGCTATCCATAAATGGCAAGGCAAGGCTGAAGAACATTGTCGCACCTGTAAAAACCCATGCCAATGACAACAAGAGAAACAAGATCATACATCCATAACCATGCATGCAAAATATACCAAGAAAATCACATATGATACCTGCAAGTAAACCCAATGTAGCTACTTGATCTTGCTCTTCCTTGTTTGATCTTTTTCTTCCTATTTTCCTTTCTGGATCCAATGCCGAAATGATACAAGAAAAATCTTAGGTATCCAAGAGTGTGGGAGAGAGAAAATAGAGATAGAGCTCCTAAAATGAACTGAAAAAAGGTACCAACTAATCCTCAGAAGTCTTTTTATCAATGAGGCCTCTATTTTCTTCATTTTCCATTATTTTCCTTCATTTTCCTCCTCACATGCATCCTTTGACCTTTCACCTTCATTTTCTTCTAATTTCCATTATTTTCATAAGTAAATTACCAAAAATTCCATTTTTTCTTTCCATGCATGTCTGGGCTATTTTTATTTGATTGAAAAGTTTAACTCAGAGATTCACTGAGTTAACAACAATTCTACTACTTAACCGACCTTCAACTGACTCAACTAATGACTTGGGCTCAATTAACTGAGTTCAATTGAAACTAACTAAATTAGATTGTTAAATTCTAGCAATCACTTCATGAACAACTCTATTCCAAGCTTATAACTTGAATTTAATTACTTAAATAGCAGACAATGCCATGCCACTATAGAAAACTACAATCCAAGTCATCTTGCTGATGTGGAAAATTGAATTACTCAATTTGACTAAGGTACAAGTCAAATTGAGCTTTTCTTGCTACAATTTCTAACACTCCCTCTTAGAAGGAAAGGGATTTCTAATATTTCTTCATAGGTACGATGCTCCCCTTGTCATGGTGCTCTTCTTTTTGGAAATGTGGTCCATGATAGATGTGTTTATATTTATTTATGTGATGAACCAAATCCCCCTGCCTGCATAAAATCCTCTAGCTCAAGAAAAATTGCTTGTCTTGTGATCAAGTGGAAGAAATCTTCAACAATGGTTCTTCAGATGAGGGAAGGATTATGTTCTTCATTGGAGTTTCTCCTGAGAGATGATCTATCAAAATATGATTTTCCTTGTGTGCCTCATGAAGGATTTCACAAGGAACTTTCACGAATAGCTTCTGCAAGAATGATTAGAAGCTCCCCCTAACTATATGCTTGGTATCCATTTTGGCAGAGTCTTATCATCAAACACTTAGAATATCACATTTTCTAAGGATGTCTTCATCAAATCAACAACATGTGTTGTTGGCTTGAGTTTTCAAGAGACTTCCTGATCCAATTTTCTTCCTTCTCCATACTTGTGTAACTTTCTTCTCTGGCTTGGTTGCCATGGTTTTAGCTTATTTAGGAACCCAAGTCAAGTTACAATCATGAGACATATGTCCAATTTTATGGAAATTGAAGCATTCCATATTTTTCATAAATTAGGAATCATAACTTCCTGCAAAACTTATTTTTGGAAGAAGATGGAGCCCATTATAGTTATCTTTGTGATATGCCTTGAAATCCTTTTCCATATGCCCAAAATTTGTACAAGAATAACAATAACCAAACGATACACTTTTGTACCTGAAGGATCGACATTTCCTTGATGTACTTCCAAAGTTATTTTGTCTTGGAATCCTTTGATGATATCCATTTCCTTTTTCATCCTTGATACCTTCTGCAGAGTATTGCCTTAATGTATTTCTAAGGTTATTCCGCCTTAGAAAAATTTGGTCAAATTTATTGCTCCTTGCATTTTTGAAACCATCTGCATATCTTCTTGGAGTAGGGTTAATTATAATGTCATATTGACTCTTGCCTTTTCTGAAACTGGGAGCATCAACATTTCTTCCAATATTTTCCACATCCTTGTTGTTTGGAGCATTAGGGTTTGCCTCATCCTTATTTGAGGGTTTACCTACATAGCTGAGATCTGATTTATCAAGGGGGGGTCTTTGATGACTTGGGATGTCATCTAGGGTTTGAGAACTCTTAAAGTTTTTATTTAGAAAGTCAACTTCCTTTTTAAGAGAGAAAATTTCTTCTTTGAACTTTTCACAATCTTTATCTTTCATAACTAGTTTCTTCTTCATTTCTTCCACCGTCCTTGTTACTTCATGTGTTTTGATTTTAGAGAGATGATATTTGATTTTAGTAGGAAAATATCTTCATCCTTTTATTTTAGTTGACATGCCATAGCATTTCTTTTCTTTTCTACTTCATCGACCTATCCTTCTATGAGTACCAAAGCTTCCATCACCTTCTCAGATCCTTGTGCTTGTTTCTTTTCTTCTTCTAGTTGAGATATAAAGGAGGAGACTTATTCCTTGTATTGACCAGTTTGTCCTTTAAGTTGGTTCAAGTCATCATGTATTTGTTCAGTATTGTTTGAAAATTTTTCCTCCCCTTTTTTTGCCTTAATTGATTTTCCATGGATATGACTTCTTCATGATGCTTTCTTTTGTTTTGATGAAATTCCTCCTTAATCTTGGTGAGCTCCTCATCGCTTTCTTGAACTTGAAGCTTGAATAGGTCAACTTCCTTCCTTGTCTTGTCAGGGTCATGGTCACCATCTTTTTCTTACTTCTTGAGCTTCTCATTCTCCGTTTTAAAACTGCATATTTCTTCTAGGGAAGCTACAAGATTTGCTAAGATATCTTCTTCGAAGTCATCTTTATTTTCTTCATCTTCTAGGTCTTCCTTGGCCTTGATATCTTCACTCTTTTTTTCAACTTCCTTAACATATTATGGAATTTTTTTTTTTTCATAATCTTCTTGACTAGGAGTCATGGTCAATGCTACTTTTGAGTGAAGATCATGAAGTTTGTCCCAAAAATATTTTGCTGATGATCATTTTTCCATTTTGGCCTTTATAGGATCAGGTATCCCATTCAAGAATTCTTTCATCTCTCTTGTATTATATTCCTTGGATTCTCCTTCCATCACGCTATCAGTAATCAATGATTCCAATACTTCCACACATTCAACCATTAAGAAATTTCTCATTCTCATCCTCCACACATCAAAGTTTCCATTTAACAACGAAACTTTCTCAATATGATTGTTTTCAGTTTTTACAGATGAGGAAGAGACATCTTTAGAAGGATTGAAGGCTTTCTTCCTTGGCTTTCCCATTTTTTCTAAGGATAAACCTTCAAGTTGTTAGGCTTTGAGAGAAGGTACTGGTTATGATTCCAATTGCTGGAAATAATGAGAGGGGTGGGGGGTGAAATAAATATTTTTTTTTAATTGTTATTTTTACCAATTAGATCACTTATATTTAGAACACAAAATGAACAATGATAGAATACATACTTTTGTTAATTTATCCTTTACAATAAATCAAATACAATAATAGTATAGGGCTCCAACCCTAGATGAAGGCTCATATATTCAATCTTATAGGCTCCACCCTATATTATGCCAAGCACCGGATTTGAATTCCCAAGGCTCCAAACTTGTCAGTTTTGAGGCACCAACCTCTAGGGCTCCAACCCTATCTCTAGTGCAGGCTCTGACATGGTTTCTTGAAGACTCCTATCCTCTATAGTTTCAACCCTATCTTCCAAGGCACCAACCTTGTATCTACAAGGATCCAACCCTTAGCTTCACTTCATCAATGTGTGTATGGTTATTATTCACGCCACCCAATGTATTCTTCAACAAGCCCTGTCAATCTTCAACAATGTCTTTAGTTAGTCTCCACATCACACCATGAATGACAAATTTTTTCTTCACATGAAGGTGTCTCCAATGTTCTTCATGATACCCCACCAAGAATCTCCAAGTTACCTCATGTGGGCTTCATCAATGCATCATCGTCTCCTAAGATAAATCAAGGCTTCTCAACAAAATATCTCCAACCTATAACCTTCTTGAAGGGCACTCCACAAGGGATCCAATTAAAGTCTCCAAGAATGTCTTCAAGCTAACCTTTAAAATGTCTCTTCAATCATCAAACCCTAGTTCTACACTTTCTCTAAGCCTCTTCAAGGGATTATTTAAAATCTCTATCAAGACTGCTTCAAATATTATTTTAATGCTCTATTATGACGTCTTCAAGGAAGCCCTTCAAGGGATTTGTACTACTCCAAAAAAACTTCAAAGTATTTTCAATTGTGCATAGACAAAAAAATATAGGTTTTCAATGAATGCCTCCACAATGTGCTTCTAATATCATGCTCTTAGTATTCACTTCTTTGCATATTTAATGATCTCTTCGCTGTCCAATATAGGTCTCATTTACTATATGTGTATCTTCACTGTAGGTATAGAAGTAATGCTTCAATCACAATATAGATCTGGGAGTGTAAATATAGACTAGGGCCTTCCTCCACTTGTGAGTCCTTCAATTTGACTTATCATAGGAATGATATTCACTTAAAATGAGCCACTAAGAAGAATATTGGTGTACCAATTAAATCTCTAAGCCACTGACCAAGAATTGGATCCAAAATTTTGATACACAGTCCACTGTAAGATATTGAATACTGCTGCAATTACAAAGGAGTCACTGTAGTCTTCAAAAATTCGAGCTAAGAAGTCCACCATAATCCGAGAAAGTCTAAGGATAAGCTATAACAATCCAAAACGCTGTAATATTGGTAAATAAGTCTGACTGATTCCATAAAAAAAAAATCTAAGCTACTCTACAATAATAAGAAGTTTGAACTTCAAGTCTGAGGGTGTGTACACGTTTTTGAGCTTTACTAAGGCCGAACTATATAGACTCACACAGGAAACTGTAACTTCAGATATGAGCTACTGCAAAAATAATCCGAGCCACTGTAATTTCAGACAAGTCTGAGCATCAGTAGGACTGTAAAAATACTGAGGTCTGGAGTGTGGTTTGATGAGAGTTTTTAAGCCCAAATAAAATGTCTTCAAGTCCTCCTCAGCCTCCAATTACTTCTGTAGGGTTATATTCTTTGACCGAAAATCCTTGGTCAAATGAACAGTCTGAACCTACATTTATATGAGATTGAAGTGAAGATGAAGGGACACGTCTTTCTGGGGGTAGGCTGACTTGAAAGACAAGGTGTAGGTCGACTCACTACTAAATATAATTTTCTTGACTTAAAGATTCAATATCTCACAGACTACTATGAGTTTCAGGACAAATAAGGGCTCATTGGAAAGAGGAACAAATCCTCTTTAAGCTGGTCTAGGTCCCATGTTGAAATATTGCCTCTAAGGATAGAAAATTTATTTTTCTTTGTGAATTTCCTTAAATTTTATGCATAAAATGTTTGGGACAACATGAGGAATGTTTGAGACAACGTGGCCTCTTCATTGTTATAAATGTCATCATAGGATCATAGAGTCATTATGTAGGAGTGCAACATTCATGTAGCATCACATATCAACCATGTCATCATATACTAGTGCAATGATATGTCATAGTGCAACCTTCATTAATTTATCAAAAGCTTCAAAGCAATCTTCCAATCATGTTAAAGTGTGGTCATTATTCAAGAGTATGGAATCATCATGTGTATGACTTCATTAATTATAGTCCTCCACTTCAAAGGCTTGTTTATTGGCACCTAAGGTCTAGATCACTAATCAAGGAACATGATTGGCACTTGGGATCATATAGTTAGTTCAAGGACTTGTTTGGGCAAGATTTCTTCCTTAGTGGCTTGACATCTTCATGGCTTGACATATTAATTTATGGAATCCTTATCATCCAAGAGTTATGAAATCATCATATAGAACCAAACATATATTGTCTTCAACCTTATCATAAAATTCTGGGGCATCTCAAGAATATTTTCCATCTCATCCAATGCCATATTGACATCAATGACAACCTTGATTAACCAACACTACATGTATGTTTCATGACATGGACTAACCACCTCTTGTGGATCCTTATCTCTGGCGATGCAATCGTTGACTAACACCTGTAGGTTTTGGTCTAATGACAATCATGATTCCCAACAAGTGGTATTAGAGCGCAGGTCACAAATTTGATACACACTTGGCTTGTGTTTGGGGTGATATTGTTGGAAATTCGATAAACCAGCACTCCCCGTGTGTTTTGTGACATGGACTAACCACCTCTTGTGGATATTTGTCTCTAGCGACGTGATTGTTGACTAACACCTACAGGTTTTGTTCTAATGATAATCGTGATTCCCAATAGTTCCAATCTGAAGTCATGTTCTTTGTAACATTTTTTTACATGATCGTGTGTTACTTTATTCACTGTTGTTATAATTATAGGTTATTCTCATCAATGGAAGGTGTCAAATTTCCTGCCATATGGTGTGTATCAGTGGTGTAACTCTTGTTGTGTGTTTTTTAAATGATATATTACCATCCAAAGATATTCCTTTAGTTTTGTGTTAATGTATTTGGAGTTAAATTGATGGAGAATGCAACTACAACGAATAGTGAACAAAATGTTTTATGCAATGCCTCACTTAAAACTTAATAAAAACTTACAAATTTTAGGGGATAAATTGGAGGTTCCTTATGAGGTTATTTTATAATCCATGAAATGATTTTCCTCTATTTTCCATTACAAGCATTATGCACCAAGCCTTATGTATTGAGTTAGATATAATCTATTGCATTAATTGGATAATGTGTGCATTTGCATTCAATGATGTATATATTATGATGTAATTATAATAAATATTTCAAAATTTGATGAGTAATATTGGAGGTTTTCCCATGCTCACTAATTGAATTATAGAGTAGGGGTATTAATCTAAAGCAAACCAAGCTCCCTGAATAAGACTCACTAAGATTCTTTCACAACAACTAAATCATCTTGACTATTTAATAGATTGAGGGTTAACATCCCTTATCTTCTTAGCCATAATCATACAAGATGTAAGCCAAGATGTCTAATTAATAGGTTGAAATATAAATATGCATAGATGATCAAAAACATTTATATATCATTGAACATGATTTACATTATACATTTGAATTCCACAAGGGTTCTTATGTGATCAAGTATCAAATGCTTCCTTCAATTGATGAAGTGTGAGCCACTTTCCACCCCACATCAAAAATCACAACAAACCAATAAGTGATGCCCAAATCCCATCCTAATGAGTTCCAGGACCACCCTCAACCTCTACCACCACTTCCTATGCTAATCCCACTTCTTCCCAACCAAGTTGGACTCAACGACCAAACACGTTGGATGACCATTGGAAAAATCAATGAAAAGAATCTTCTTTTCAATACATTTCTAGATGGTGGTATGATGCAGATATCCCATTAAAGTTTCCTACTCACCTTATTACCAATAAGGCCCTACCATGTATGATTTGAGGGGAGCTCTATTGCAAAACTACATTTCTTCCATTAATGAGTATTTGGTTGAGTATAGAGTCATGACTCAAAACAAGTTGTTCTATTATTTCAGATGGATGGACCGATGGAAAGAACCACACTATAATTATTTTTCTCTATTTATTTGCCTCACGGAACCATGTTTTTGAGATAAATTCATGCATTTGATAAGGTAAAGGATGCGAACCTTCTATTTGAGTTTCTGGATGACATTATTCAACAAGTGGGGGAGCATAATGTTGTGCAGGTCATCACAAATAATTCCTCATTCTTACTGGAAAGAGGCTAGAGTCCAAATATAAAACCATATTTTGGACTCCATGTGTTGCACATTGCATAGACCTCATGCTTGAGGAAATAAGAAAAATGGAGTGGGAATAAAACACTGTAGAGCATGCCTACTAGTGCATTATAAAATACATTTACAACTACTCATGAGTATTGAACCTAATGAGGAAAAACACTGGGGAAAAGAGCTTGTTAGGAATGAAATTACAAGATTTGCAACTCATTTCCTTATGTTGCAATGTCTTAATTCTCAACAAAAAAAATTGTAGAAAATATTTACTGTTGATGATTAGGCTTTAACTCGGTGGGCTCATAAACAAGATGGAAAAGACACCAAAAATAATTTTTTTAACAATTACTTTCCGAAAATGTTTGCAAACATGACCTATCAAATAAAATTACCTCTAGCCTATAGGTGATATAAATCCATAAACAATCCTAAATCTACAGTTTTAGATGGCCTTCCAAAGAAATTTTTACTTGATGGAATCTCATCCCCACAAGAAGAGATTTATAGAGAAAGGTAGGGTAGAGAACCAACTACTTCCCATAACTAGTGCTATAAGGTGTTTTCCTAAGATTGGTCACTACGGTTACCTTTGTACCATGTGGGTGGTCGTGTCTTGGGCTTCTTGGTGATTAGCCACCACACGGAATTCCTTACCACAGGTTGGGTAGCCTCGAGGAGAACTGGTCTCACAGTGACCTAGCCTAAGCCCCTCTGAATCGTGTTTCTGACACACTCCGGTTTTGGATCGTGTGATGGTGAAGGAGTTTAAGCTCCCTAAAAATTCAAATTCCATGTCTCAATGTAAATGATCGATGGGTGTTATTGGAAGCCTATCCCATTGATCCTACACCTAACTACATAGATTGTTTGGCCCTAATGCCCAATTGGGATTAATATATTTGTGTTATATTATTAAATGTAGTGTGTTTAAAGTCTTGGCTTCACGGTGTTAACCAAGATCACGTTCGCTTAGGGTGTGAAAATGTGTGTGAAAAAGTGTGTTTAGTGTATGAGTTAAGTGAGCATGTTTGATGATTCCATATGTTGTTGAAATAAAATGTTGAAATACTGTAAATAATTTTGTAAAATGAAAGTAAAAATAAACAACCAATTAAGCACAAACCCCACTTGAAGAAGGCTCTTAAATAGATAAAAAAAGGAGAGGAAAACAAGCTACTCAAAAACACACTAAAGTCCTACAAGATCTAATTTCAAATGGGTTGGTATCTAAAGGCACTAAGCTGCTGAAAATGGTGTAGACAAACACAACAAACTAGAGGTGAAATATGCTACAAAGGATAGGAAAGAAGCTCAAAAACTTATGACACTTAATAAGGGTATCCTAAAGGGGAAGGAAAGAGAAAAATAAAAATGGAGTTAAAATGAGGAAAGAACCTATCCTAAAGGGCTAAAATAAAGTGAATCATACCTTGAAAACCAATGGCTAAAAATGTTGAAACCCTAGACTCCTCACTCAGCCAATCTCTCCCTAAAAAGGTAGAGGTTTACTACAAACCCTAGGGGGAATTTTTCTTCCTCAAAGAGAAAAAATAAGAGAATATAGGCCTAAGGGAGATTGAAACATAGGTAAAAAATTCTTCCTAGTACACAAACAACACTCTCTGGAATCCTGAAAAAAATCTGAAAAACTCTCAGAAAAATTTCAAAACGTAGGTATTGACCTAGAACAGGTGGAAAATATAGCTTTTGGGCAAAATAGTGAATTTTGGAGCTCATAGCGCAAATATGGGGCTGAAAAGTGTGTTTTTCTTCTGAGACTCTCTATCGTCAGATCTCGCACATATGTTTTTGTCTCCTACTTGACTGGTACCTGTGACCTGCGAAAAAAACCCGAAAAACACCATAATCCAAAAATTTGAAAGAAAATGGAAGAAAATATATAAATAGAAATGAGAGGTTAAAAATAGTTTTAGAAAAACCTAATCACTGAAGCTGCAGTCACCCAGGAAAGTGAATTGTTACACTAGTGGAGTCACCATTTGTTAACGGAAAATGTAACTAAAAGCCCAGTGGAGTTGCCATTTGTTAGTATGAAATTTATTGGATAGTGTACCAAAAAGATGTCACTTAAGTCATAGGTGAATAGTGACCCTAACAACAATTGTGGTTTCTTATACTTCAGATCTACAATAACAATGTGAGAAAAACTTGTAGAAAAATGGATGTATGTGATCTAAAATAATAAACAAAAAAATAAATCCAAATTATTAATCTAATTATGAAAATAATTTGAAAGAATAAATATTTTATTAATAGAACTTGGTGAAGGAGATTTACAAAAGGGTCATAAATCCCCCTCCATGGGATGGGTCCTTTGATGTCCTTGATGATTCATTATTAGATCTTCCTCTCTCAATATGTGAAAACCCAAGCAATGTGTAGAAATCTAGTGGGATGAGGGTGTTATAGAGTGGTATCAGAACTAATCTGGATTGCTCTAATGTGTTTGTTTTGCATGCATGCATGACAATTGCATGTGTTCATTATGCTTGTGGTCTATGTGTGTGTTAAGTATGCATGGTGATGGTCATTGTTGCAGTTGTGTCCTCATGCATAGATTGATGTTGAGATGATGAATAGGATGATTTCATTGTGTATATACATATACATACATACATACATACATACATACATATATACATGCATATCTCTAAATATATCTATATCTATATATATATATATATATATATATATATATATATATATATATATATAGTGAATTTCAGTGGAGGCTATCTCATCTGCAAGATCAATCCAGTGTGTGTGTGTGTGTGTGTTATTCTAATCTGGATTGATCTTACAGACGAGATAGCCTCCACTAAAATTCACTAAGGTACGTTTGGTTATGTTTATGTTTGGTTATCTGACATGGTATGTTTGCAGGAAGAAGATCAAAGATGACAAGAAAAATGGTGGACTATAGTTCACGTGAGTCTTCTTACAAATATGATGAAAAGCATGGTAATGAGTACTCCCATCACCTAGCAGAAACTTCGAGAAGTTTGAAGGAAAAGACAAGAAGTTGCAAAGAAAATAATGATAGAATAATTCAGTCATAAGAGAGACTTGCTAGGGCACAGGAGAAACAAGCAAAGGTAAATGCAATTATCCTTCATAGTTTTTTAGAATTATAGATATAGGGATTTCTTAGGATCAACCATGGATAGCAGGACAAGACTAATGGAGCATATCGTAGCAGGTCACATGATAAAAACATGTCGGATAGAGAGGATACCTCAGAGATGGTAGGTTCTTCAATACACCTGATAGAAGAGGCAATGGACATGGGATTTACTCTAGTTATGATTCAGATAGGTATCATGGTCATCATCACTATCATCCTTATAGGAGGAGTGACATGGAATATTTTTCGGATGATTTCAAGAAATCCAAGTCACCTACATTTGATGGTGAAACAAAGAAGTCACGTGATGTAGAAGCATGGTTTCTAGGGATGAATAAGTTCTTTCAGTTATATGATTACTCAGAGAACATGAAGGAAAAAATAGATATGTTCAGTCTTAAAGGTAAAGCAAACATTTGGTGGGAAGATGTAAAGAATGTAAGAGGCATTCAGGAAGAGGAGTTTACTTGGAGTGAGTTCGAGATGCTTTTCCAAAAGAAGTATCTATCTGAGAGATACTACAATGATTGGGAAAAGGAGTTCTATGAATTGAAAATTGGACCTATGACCGATGAGGAGTATAATAGTATATTATTGTAGTTGTTGAGGTATGTGCCTTACCTTAAGGAGGAGAAAGTGAATATTTAGAGATTCATCAATGGGTTTCTGGTAGCGTTCAATGACAAGATTGATTTTGATGAGCGTAGATCGTTGGAGGAATCCATCAGAAAGCTAAAGAATTGTTATGAGAAATCGAAACGCGTGTATGAGACTAACCATGATTGAAAGGTAATGAGAATAATAAAGGAAAATGGGATAAGAATCGAACAATACCTTGGGATACATGTAATAAAGAGAATGCAACACCGCCTAATAAGTTCAATGCATTTGAAAGAAGACAGGGGTTTCATTCCGAGGAGCATAACAAGGGTGATGGCATGAAACCTTTATAGTGTTGGAATTGTGATGGAGAGCATCGTAGGAGATATAGTCCACATGTTTAGGGTGGTATACCACAAGTATACAGTGATTAGGAAGTACAAATAGTTGGGGATGTTGGGCAGAGTATTTCGCAGATTTATGTAGCATTGGATAATAGGTAATCGGATCACTAGGAATCTATTATCGAGATGGATGGTAAGCTCTGTGATCAAGTTTTTTCTATTTTGATTGACCCTAGATCTAATTATGGTTATATTAATCCTGACCTAGTGGATAAGTGTGGTTTGAATAAAGAAGGGCATGCAGAGTCTTGGTTAGTGCAGTTGGATACAGGTACTAAGAAAAGAGTTCAACATTAGGTAACTGTAACACATTCCTCCCAAATTTACATAAGTTAACTAGTCTTCTAGGGTAAACATGTGATGAGAGGCTACTATGATCTTATTAGAATTCCCATGTATAATTAAGGAAGTGGACCTGACACAAAACAACTAATTTGACCTTCTACACATGCTACAAAACCCTGAGGATCTATCCAACCCTTCGAGGTGATCAACCCCAGAGACAAACTAAAATTTTACTGCATTAAAGCCTCATTTGCTCCCATGACATGGGCATGCATGAGAGTGGGACCCTCCAGTCACTCCCACAATAAGGGAATGCCTACGAGTGCAAAATTTCCCAAGTAGTTCTATGCTAGCAACTCTGGATTTTGTACCACTTTTTTAGGGCCATGACTCAGGCCACTTCCCAGAACTTCATGAAACTTATAGAAACTAAAATTAATATCGAAACAATGATAAAAATGAAAATACTTGAACAAGGACTTGAATGGACCCCTACTAGACAGGAATTTCATCAAACTTGTCACAAATATGCATTCTACATGTCATAATAATTGATCTGAGCATAGGGGTCTCATACTTATCTGAGAATCGCTAAGAAGAATTGATGCATTATCACATTAGTTGCATTACCACCTATTAAGTCATAGAATAATTATTCATTCATTGATAAATCAAAACATGATGAGGTCCATACATCATCACTGTCATAAAACGTAGTCATAACGAACATATAAACAACAAAAAAAATAAGGATGCCACAACCATAAATACCACATATGAACCAATACATTTTCACATAAATTATCAAGGAGAAGAAACTCTTATTAATGAATGCAAAAGCCAACCATGTTTGGGACTTTAACATTCCACATGACCATATATTGGCTAAACCAATTCTCTCTTTAGTGAATTATCCCCATACCATATTCCAAGCATGAATGTGGGACTCAAAACCAAAAATAAACCAGGGCTTCTCGAGGCTAAACCACCTCATCAACATCAATAAAAAAAGGATTTAACGTAATCTTCACCAGAGCACTAGGCCATAAACAAGCATGGATACCATCGTAGTTTTTCACCTACACTGCGAGTAATTTTCTTGTCTTCTAGTGTCTAGGATTTGTTGCAATCCTTAGTCTGATCTAGGGATAGATAGGCCATAATCGATACACCACCCTCTAGGATTTACCATATATCCCTCCATTAACTGGAAAAGGATTCTTAGGCCTTATCAAGGGCACCCACCTCTAGGATTTACCTTATATCTCGCCATTCATTGGTCGAGGATTCCTAGGCCCACCAAGGCACACAATACTTGGCTTTACCGTAACCGATAGTATGGTTCAGGGGTTACTAGGCCAATGGCTTTACCACAATCCAAAATCTGGTTTAGGGATCACTATCCCATGTGTTCTTTCATTCATAGATACACCTAACTTACTTTCGAATTCATCCATAAATCCATATTAATCAAAACATGAGAAATTCATCACACCATGGCTATCCATAAATGGCAAGGGAAGGATTAAGAACATTGTCACACTTGGAAAAACCCATGGCAATGACAACAATAGAACTAAGAACACACATGCATCACCATGCATGTCAAATATAGAAAGGAACTCACACATGAAAATTGATACCTGCAAGTAAACTCGTTGTAGCTACTTGATCCTACTCTTCCTTGATTTATCTTTCCCTCCTCTTTGTGTTTCTTGATCCAATTTTGAAGTGCTACAAGAAAAATCAAAGTGTCTAAGAGTGTGTGAGAGAGAGAATAGAGAGAGAGCTCCAAAATTGAACTAATAAAAGGTTACACTAACAAAAGTTACCAACTGATCCTCATAAGCCTTTTTATTAACAAGGTCTTTATTTTCTTCATTTTTCATTATTTTCCTTTATTTTCCTCCTCACATGCAACCTGTGACCTTTCACCTTCCTTTTCTCCTAATTTCCATTATTTTCAAAATAAAATGTAAATTAATGCCATTTTCCTTTCCAAATCCTCTATCATTTCCTTTTCCAATTTCCTTAGCCATAATAAACCAAATGAACACCCACACTAGAATGTTTTCCCCAACATTCAACTTGGAATATGTGTCCCATAACCATTGTGGTGGTGTTTTTTCTACAAGGATGTAACGAAATGCACCTCTTTAGCAACTGGTTTCTATATACATAATAACACAAGGAAGAATGATGTTACTGTTAGAGAACAACATAAACAATGTAAAAAAAAATCATAGGGTAAGCTAAGCACACAACACTATGAACTAAAATAGGAAATACACAAGATACAAGTGCTCAAATGGAGCAACAACCCAATAAGACAAATGGAGAATTCTCCCTTTATTAGGTGTTGGTGGTATGGATAATACAATGCTAAACTCTCTTGAATTGAGATCTTTGAGCTATGGAGCTCAAATACTCAAAATAAGGGGGGCTCCTTTTCTCAAGTTCCTTGTAAGTGTCTCCTCCCTCTCTCAAAAGGATGTCGATCACTGTCATGTTGTGAAGCTATGTCTTAGATTGAGATGTTGGATGGCCAACATGTGAGTCATTCCAATCCTTGTGTTGCTACACTTGCAAGATGGTTTTCTATGGAGAAATTTGGCTAGCATAACATTGTGTCTCCTTTTCTTCTTCCCATGTCCAGTTTTTAAAGATATTTTTGAACTTCTCCTCCCTGTTAGAGAGTCAGCCTTTGCAGCCTTCCTCCAGTGATCAAACATGCTCTTTCAAAGTGATTTTAAAGTGTCAAGGTCAAATTTTGTCATTTCAATGAGTCTTCAAGCAAAATTTGGTCACTAGGCATTAGGTCTAGGGTTTGTTTTCACTCCTTCCAAAGTTGTCCAAGTGTCGGTCCATGTCACCATTCAGCTGAGTGTACCATCATTCAGAGGGTTTTCATCATCATTTCAAGTTCCATTGGGTCATTTTACATCTTGTTCATGCTTCAGTTGTGCCTTGGTAAGGTCCATTTCCCTCTCCTAGGGTTTTGGAGGTAATTTCTCTTGGATGGTCAAATCATCGAAAAACTTGCATCCTGATGTTCATACACCTTCCCCTATCATTAATTCACCTAATTAAACACTTCCCATCACTGAGATCCCCCAAATTCCTCATTTTTGCACAAACCCTAGTTTCTAGCCAAAACTTGGCAATTTCCTAGGCTAGGCCTGTGTTTCGCCCTTTTGGACCCCTTCCCCTCACTCAATCTCTGTGATTCCACTTCCCCCTGCTTCCTAACATCCCTCCCTACTTCCCAAAATTTCCCCAAGAATTTAGAAGCCCCTTATCCCCTTCATTTCGCTTCATTTCGACAAAATCCCTTGTTTCACACATCGGGATAAGTTTCACTCAAAAGATGTTTCAGAGAAATAAAAGATGAATTTGGGAAAACTGAGAGAGGTTTTTGTCCACAACATGCCAAGGAAGAAAACCCTCCTTCACTTTTTACACAGGTATCATGGTTTTAGAGAAATGTCAAAAATACCATTGCCTCAGGAGAATTGAATGCACCTCTGAAGTGACCTTGGGAAAATCAAGTTTTCTCCTAGCATGGTTGGCCAAATGACTTGCATGATGAGTCAAATGATAACTAGACAGAAATAAATTTCCAATGAGCTATCATGAGCTCAATTTGGAGTTGAGGAAGACCTTCAAAAGTTGATTGCAACAGCGCTCTGCCTTGAGGCAGCCTCATTCTGCTCATTTTGACTAGTGTTGGGAGATTTGGTTTTTGACAGGGTAAATGGAATCAAAATTGCATAATTCCACTTTTTTTGGAAATTAGACTCCAATAGCTTTCCAACGAGCTATCACACGCCCGATTTGGACACCGGGAAGGCCTCCAAAAGCTTCCTGAAAAATGTACTATGGGGCAAGAGCGACCCACTTGAGGGGAGCGACCCACTTGGGAATTTTTCACAGTGTAAAAATGAATGGGAGCGACCCACCTGGGCAGAGCGACCCACTTGTCAACAGAGGTCCGAAAAATCGTTTTGAGCGCCCAGTTTTGTTTGGGATCGCCCCCAACGGCCTTCAAACAGGTTTTTAACAATTTCTCAATGGTTTTTAATGTGTTGGTGGCATCATTGATGATTTCAAACATTTGAAATGGAGGATTTAAACCCTACAGTCATGGCAGTATTTTTCTTCAGGGTTTTTAAATGAATATGAATGGTTGCATGAGTTTTTCTCCTATCTTATATCAGTGATATATCCACCCTTGCATATATTATCAAAACCCCATTATTCTCATACCCATTATACCATTGTGGTCATTGTTATTACTTTACCATGTTCAAGACTTTTGTTCCATGGTGACTATGGTTATATTGTGTCTCACTGCCCAATGATAAAAACATTCTCATAACTCTGTTTCACTACCCATTGACACTTATAACTCTGTTGTAATTGCTCATAGACAAACACATTCATATGATGCCGTGCTCCCTTTGACAAGATTTGCTCAATATTCTGAAGGTTGCCTGCTCCCTTTGGTAAAGTTTCACTTGCATTTAAAACAGAGACTGTGCCTCTTTTCCAATCCACTTAAAACAAAGATATTATCATTGTTTGTTTCCTTATGGTGTTTTGACGGTGGGGATATTTGTTGGGTGTTGAAACACACATCATAACTTTGTTTGCACTGCTTTCATATCAGTATACATAGTGCCAATAGCTTGGTCAGAGCCATGACAGAGACAGAGTCAGTGTATGAGCAGGAGTCGGACAGTGACTCAATCGTTGAGGTTGATGCACTGAGATGGAGCATACCAGTGCACCAGTAGTGGTAACATATCAGAGAAGCCACAGAGCTTTGTTTCAACATCACGATGAGTACTATCTCCACCGGGGGTGGAAGGGGTCTCGTTGACTTCATCGACAACGCGGTACTATCTCCACATGGCGTGGAAGGGGTCTGCTTCCTTCTTCATCGTGATTGGTACATTCACCAGGATCATACTTATAACCCAACACATACAATGAGAGACGGTGTTTTCCTTTGAGTCTGCATGCACCGGGAGAGCACTAAAATGGCGGAAAAGGCCTGATCCA
This sequence comes from Pinus albicaulis, assembly GCA_034641835.2. Classification (NCBI taxonomy): domain Eukaryota; kingdom Viridiplantae; phylum Streptophyta; class Pinopsida; order Pinales; family Pinaceae; genus Pinus; species Pinus albicaulis. The sequence goes on from CM076575.1 coordinate 846,382,912, forward strand.
CTCCGGATTTCGGCCGGGGCTTCATTATTTGGGCGAGGACACATGATGGAGGGTCTTCGCTCCGAATTTGAGCAAATTCGGAGAAAATTTTGTCATTTTGAAATTTTTTGGTCTAAAAACAGGTTTTGCAGTTAAGTGGGTCGCGCGCTCATGCGCTCACTTTTTTTTTGGGACACTTGCTGGAGGAAATTTTTACATTTTTGGATTTTTCATGGTTAGTTATGCATCCTCTGAAGTCAACTTAGCATTTCATCGAAATCTGGATGGTCAAAAAGCTCAAAAACACCATGAAAACCACCTTGCTGCCACCTTTTGCACCAGCAGGGAGTACCTCTGGGAGAATGAGGTTTTGGAGGGTCAAATGAGCTCCAAATTCAGAAATTCCACTTGGGTTGGAAATTCAACATCCAGGGCTTTCCAACGAGCTATCATGAGCTCAATTTGGATTCCGGGAAGTACCTCAAATTCAGGCTGGAAAACGCGCGACCCACTCGGCTCAAGAGCGACCCACTTGAATTTTTTCCTGAATTTTCAGCTGCCAGCTCAGTTTTTCGCCTAGTATGGACCAGTTTTGCTTGTGGATGGAATTTTTGAGTTTTTATGATGTAAATTCATGTTTGACATGTAACTTTGGCTTATTTTTATCTATTCTAGAAGATTCACTCTCAAAAGGGTAAAAAATCATGTAATGGATCAGTTTCCACTCTTTTAGAGGCAAGTTGTTAGCTGCCTAGATTGTAGTTCCATGATTAGAATTGGTTGAAACTGATCCCTGAAGAGGGAATTCGAACCCTAGAGGTGGGGAAAGGTGTTAGAGTGATCTATATATTGTAATTTCTGAGGCATTCTACAGGTTGGACTCTTGGGATACTTTTGATATCATTGTACATATTTTTCATATTTGGCTAAGGAAAGATCAGGGGTTTTGCGGCACTTGTTGGGATCCTTGTGGTGTTCTATTCTTGATGGTGTTTCTTCTTTGTTTACTGTAAGTTTCTCCATGTTTAATGTATGCCATCCTTTCATTATGCTTCTGAACTAAATTGAATGAGTGAATAAGGTTGAATCCATTGTTTACAGTGCTTGGCCTTTGAATTCAGTTAGTTCTATATGTTTTCAGCTGTTTGGAGAGGATCCAAGTTCTTTTTTGCCCTCTTCAGCTCCTCGTCGGTCTAATCTGTCCATATATCCAATCAAAAGCATCAAGACATTCACCTACCTCGCCCCAACTTGAAATCTGCAAAGGTCTGACCTTATCCCCGGACCCAAAATTTGTTTTCCCATTTCTCCAGCGAAAACCCAAAAACCAAAAATCAAACATACCTATCTCTTTACTAGCCTAAAATAAGTTCTTATTATAAGTCATCTCGCATCCTATTGCTCATTTTCTCGAGATTGACGGAGAGAGCCCTCTCCTGTCCTCGTAGGGCTAGCTACGAGGCTGAGCGTGGTTTGATGTAGCCTTGAGTTTTACTTCATTTCAGCCTGAGGTAGATTTGAGTGCTAACATAGTGGCGACTCCGCTGGGGAAGAAAATGGTTTGCTTGTTACTGTCATTTGCTATAGACGGAGTCTGAAGTCACGCCAGGTAGCCTTCGAACTGCACATTGCTCTGCGAGTGCATAGTAGATAAAAGCTGCTTCAGTCGATCTCCGGTTTAGCTTGTGAATGTGTCCCTTGATTTGCAAATTGCCCCCAGTATATGTATCAAGATCAGATCTGATGGTTGATGGTGGACAACGATCAGACATAAGAAGGCTGAAATCATTCACCTGGTGACTCCAATTCAAAGTCTGGAGGACTGACTCTTTCTCTGAGAAAATGGAAGGATCTTACACAAAGTTCAGGTATCTAAAGTCGAATGGTATTTAGGATATAATCTGCTTTCTCGTAAATTACTTCTTTTCTGGTCTTGAAGCTATCCTGAAAGTTTTTCAAAGTTTGTTGTATGAGAAAGGTCATCAAAATCTTCACTCGACCTATTCAAAGAGTGTAAATGTTGAGTTTCCCTTTGATCCTGGCCTCCTCACTTTTCCCACATCTTATGTTGACTCTCTACAGAGTGATGAGCAAGAAAATCAAGCTGATCCCACAGCACTTGTACATGCCCCTACACCTTGTAAAATTCCAGATCGGTACAAACCTCTTGTTTTACCTTCTGTTCTTCATGCTTTTCCTGCAAATTATGACCTATATCTACCAAGATTTGATGGTGAATGTAACAATGTCAACGTTGAGCAACATGTGCAGAATGTTGAGACTTTTCTAGATCTTTTTGAAGTTGATGATGAAGATGTTAGTATTAGGCTTTTTGCTCTTTCTTTGCAAGGCCAAGTGAAGAGTTGGTTCAAAGCCCTGCCTGATGCGAGCATCACAGATTTCCAGCAGTTTGTCAAAGTTTTCCTTGATAGGTGGATGATCGGACAAAACTTTTTGTTGATTATAGAGGAGTATAACCAGCTGAAAAGATTGCCAGGTGAGACAGTACAACAATTTTCTGCTAGATTTAACCAAGTTTATTATTCGATGCCAGTAGATATAAGACCTTCTCCTAGATCTGCTCTCTTGCACTACCCGGGTGCCTTTGATCCGGAAATGGAGTTTCAGCTGAGAGAAAAGAATATTGCAACACTTCACGAGATGCAGAACAAGGCAGTGAATGTAGAGGCTCATTTGCTGACCTGGAGGGCAAGGTTGAAAGAAGAAGAAAAGAAGAATGTTTCAGAGCAGCTGACACTTTCAGAGGAAAAGCTTGATCTTTTCGTAAATGCAGTATTAGAGATGGTGCGTAAAATGACTGCAAAAAATGAAAATGACATTCAAGAACAAGTTGCTGATCCAAAACATTTTGTTTCTGATCCCAGTAGTCATAGTGATTGTTTTATAGATCATTGTGAAGAAGAGAGAGCTGTTGATATGATGTGTATGTTTGATGATGAATTGCCTCAGTTTGATCGGTATGATGATGATTATGTTCTCCAAACAGAAGCTAATCTTGCAGACAAATCAGTAGCTAGTTTGTGCGAGGAGGAAGTTCACTTTCAGCAGCTCGAGTACAGTGATCAACCGATGCATATCAGCTATGGCAATGATGAGGAAAGTGCAGAAAATTTTGATGTAAGTGAAGGATCTTTGCCTTTTTGTTTTGATTCATTTCAGTTCATCAGAGACAACTACCATGCAATCAAAAATCAAATGTCAACAAGTCTTGATCTGGACCATCTTGAGCGCAATGAAAACCTTGTTCAAGACTTCTCATATTCAGATTTTCAGCCCTCGAAAGCCATTGATTTTCAAGTTGCAGATGAGGACATGGAAGCTGGTACATGTGATCAAATGATACAAGGTGACTCCGCACCATTTTGTTTTGAATCATTTCAGCTTTTGAGAGAAAAATTGCATAGTAAATCTTCAGATGAGCAGCTTGTAGCATCAGATTTGCAGCCATCCAATGCAATTGAAGGTCAGATTACAGATGAAGTTGTGGAAGATGAAATACATGATTTGATGATGCAGGAAAATTCTATACCCTTTTGTTTCGAATCATTTCAGTTTATAAGGCAGAATCTTCGTAATATATCTCAAGAAAAAGAGGAACAACCAGTAGGATGTCATACAGTTTCAAGGGATACAGTGCAGCAGTCTTCTCAAGTTTTTGATGATCCTATTGCTCGTGTGTTGGATGATGTTTGTTATAAAAATTTTGCTCCATTAGCTAACCATGTGCTGGAAAAGAATGTTGATGATAATCTTGTTCAAAGGTCACCTTCATTGTCTTGTTTAACAGATTGTTCATTGCATAGCACATGTCAAGATTTCCATTCATATGAGGAGATTGATGAAGGAGACTTTTATTCTGTCTGGAATCAGCAACAGAGTTTCATTTTTCATGAATTTCAGGATCCTTTTGACAGCTTGCTGCAATCACCAAAGAAAAGCACCGCAGATGTGAGGAAAAGTTTAAGATCAAGGTATGGAGATTATCTGGACCAGAGCTATGTTTATGAAGATCCATTCGCAGTATTCTTGATGTCTTCCAGTCAATTTATGCTTTGCAAGTTTATCAGCAGTCCACTTGGTTCAAAGTTTCCATGGGAGTTGCCTTTCGATTCTTTCCTTTTCCTGTGCATCAGTAAGCATGTGGGAAGAAATCAAACAGCCGGTAGCATGCTTACATGGTTTCATTGGCTGTTCCATTTCACTTGATCGGGTGGTGTAAAGCACAATTAGAGTAGGTTGTATTGAATAAGCTCTACTTTGAGCATCTTTTCCAGTTTGTCGGTTGTGTTTAAGTATCGAGTCAGTTTTTAGTTGAATGAGAGTCAATTTGTGTCGTCAAGTCATCAGTTTTCTGTCATGCATTTCAGTTTGAGTTTTTGATTCCATGGCCCAATGGATAAGGCACTGGTCTGCTCTCCCAAAGATCTGCCGTTCTTGGCACCTCCAAGGAGCTACCATCCCCATTGGAGCCAATGTTAGAGTCAGCCTTTGCATCCTTCCTTCAGTGATCAAACATGCTCTTACAAAGTGATTTTAAGGTGTCAAGGTCAAATTTTGTCATTTCAATGAGTCTTCAAGCAAAATTTGGTCACTAGGCATTAGGTCTAGGGTTTGTTTTCACTCCTTCCAAAGTTGTCCAAATGTCGGTTCATGTCACCATTCAGCTGAGTGTACCATCGTTCATAGGGTTTTCATCATCATGTCAAGTTCCATCGAGTCATTTCTGACTTGTTCATGCTTGGTGATTGCTGTAGTAAGGTCCATTTCCCTCTCCTAGGGTTTTGGGTAATTTCTCTCTTGGATGGTCTAGGTAATAGAAAAACTTGTATCCTGATGTTCCGCCCACCTTCCCCTAATTGATTCACCTAATTAAACACTTCCATCTTTTGAGATGTACAGTCCTCATTTTTGCTGGCTCTAGTTTAGCCAAAAACTTGGCAATTTCCTAGTCAAGGCTTTGTTTTTAACCCTTTTGGACCCCTTCCCCTCACTCAATCTCTGTGATTTCGCCCCACAACCTAACATCCTCCTATTTAATTTTAAGAATTTATAAGCCCCTTATCCCCTTCATTTCGCTTCATTTCGACAAAATTCCTTGTTTCACACATCGGGGTAAGTTTCACTCAAAAGATGTTTCAGAGCAATCAAAGATGAATTTTGGAACACTGAGAGAGTTTTTTGTTCACAACAAGCCAAGGAAGAAAAACCTCTTTTACTTTTTACACAGGTATCATGGTTTTGGAGAAATGTAAAAAATATCGTTGCCTCAGGAGAATTGAATGCACCTCTGAAGTGACCTTGGGAAAATCAAGATTTATCCTAGCATGGTTGGCTAAATGACTTTCTTGATGCATCAAAGGATAGATAGACAGAAATACCTTTCCAATGAGCTATCATGAGCTCAATTTGGAGTTGAGGAAGATCTTCAAAAGTTGACTGCAACAGCGCTCTGCCTTGAGGCAACCTCATTCTGCTCATTTTGACTAGTGGTTCGAAGTTGGTTTTTCGGCAAGGGAATGGAATCCAAATTGTAATTCCCTTTTTTAGAAAGTGACTCCAACACGCTTTAGACGAGCTATCACACGCCCCCAGGATTTTTGACACCGGGAAGGCCTCCAGCCCCTGAAAAATGCCTTTGTGTGGGCAGAGCGACCCACTTGGGTGATTTCCGCAGTGCAAAATTACAACGCGAGCGACCCACCTGGGCAGAGTGACCCACTCGTCAACAGAGGTCCGAAAAATCGTTTTGAGCGCCCAGTCTTGTTTGGGATCGCCCCCAACAGCCTTCAAACAGGTTTTTAGCAATTGCTCAATGTTTTTAAATGCGTTGATGGCATCATTGATGATTTCAAACACTTGAAATGGAGGATTTAAACCCTACAGTCATAGCAGTATCGTTCTTCAGGGTTTTTAAATGAATATGGATGGTTGCATGAGTTTTTCTCCTATTTTATATCAGTGATATATCCACCCTTGCATATATTATCAAAACCCCCATTATTCTCATACTCATTATACCATTGTGGTCATTGTTATTACATTACCATGTTCAAGACTTTTGTTCCATGGTGACTATGGTTATATTGTGTCTCACTGCCCAATGATAAAAACATTCTCATAACTCTGTTTCACTGCCCATTGACACTTATAACTCTGTTGTTATTGCTCATAGACAAACACATTCATATGATGCCGTGCTCCCTTTGACAAGATTTGCTCAATATTCTCAAGGTTGCCTGCTCCCTTTGGTCAAGTTTCACTTGCATTTAAAACAGAGACTGTGCTTCTTTTCCAATCCACTTAAAACAGAGATATTATCATTGTTTGTTTCCTTATGGTGTTTTGACGGTGGGGATATTTGTTGGGTGTTGAAACACACATCATAACTTTGTTTGCACTGCTTTCATATCAGTATACATAGTGCCAATAGCTTGGTCAGAGCCATGACAGAGACAGAGTTAGTGTATGAGCAGGAGTCGGACAGTGACTCAATCGTTGAGGTTGATGCACTGAGATGGAGCATACCAGTGCACCAGTAGTGGTAACATATCAGAGAAGCCACAGAGCTTTGTTTCAACATCACGACGAGTACTATCTCCACCCGGGGTGGAAGGGGTCTCGTTGACTTCATCAACAACGCGAGTACTATCTCCACATGGCGTGGAAGGGGTCTCGCCTTCTTCATCAGCGCAGGTACATTCACAGGATCATGATAGAGACCAACACATACAACCGAGACAGTGTTTTCACCACAGGAGCTGCATGCACCAGGAGAGCACTAAATGGCGGAAAAGGCCTGATCCACTCCGGATTTTGGCCGAGGCTTCATTGACTGGGCAGGACACATGATGGAGGACCTCCGCTCCGAATTTGGGCAAATTCGGAGAAAATTTTGTCATTTTCAAATTTTTGGGTCAAAAAACAGGCTTTTCAGTTAAGCGGGTCGCGCACCCATGCGCTCACTTTTTTTGGGACACTTGCTGGAGGAAATTTTTGCATTTTTGGATTTTTCGTGGTTAGTTATGCATCCTCAGAAATCAACTAAGCATTTCATCAAAATCTGGATAGTCAAAGAACTCAAAAACACCATGAAAACCACCTTGCTGCCACCTTTTGCACCAGCAGGAAGTACCTCTGGGAGAATGAGGTTTTGGAGGGTCAAATGAGCTCCAAATTCCAAAATTCCACTTGGGTTGGATAGTCAACATCCAGGGCTTTCCAACGAGCTATCATGAGCTCAATTTGGATGCCGGGAAGTACCTCAAATTCAGGCTGGAAAACGCGCGACCCACTCGGCTCAAGAGCGACCCACTTGAATTTTTTCCTGAATTTTCAGCTGCCAGCTCAGTTTTTCGCCTAGTATGGACCAGTTTTGCTTGTGGATGGAATTTTTGAGTTTTTATGATGTAAATTCATGTTTGACATGTAACTTTGGCTTATTTTTATCTATTCTAGAAGATTCACTCTCAAAGGGGTAAAAAATCATGTAATGGATCAGTTTTCACTCTTTTAGAGGCAAGTTGTTAGCTGCCTAGATTGTAGTTCCATGATTAGAATTGGTTGAAACTGATCCCTGAAGAGGGAATTCGACCCCTAGAGGTGGGGAAAGGTGTTAGAGTGATCTATATATTGTAATTTCTCGATCATTTTCAGGGGTTGGAGAGGTTGGACTCTTGGGATACTTTTGATATCATTGTACATATTTTTCATATTTTGGCTAAGGAAAGATCAGGGGTTTTGCGGCACTTGTTGGGATCCTTGTGGTTTTCTGTTCTTGATGGTGTTTCTTCTTTGTTTACTGTAAGTTTCTTCATGTTTAATGTATGCCATCCTTTCATTATGCTTCTGAACTAAATTGAATGAGTGATTAAGGTTGAATCCATTGTTTACAGTGCTTGGCCTTTGAATTCAGTTAGTTCTATATGTTTTCAGTTGTTTGGAGAGGATCCAAGTTCTTCTTTGCCCTCTTCAGCTCCTCGTCGGTCTAATCTGTCCATTTATCCAATCAAAAGCATCAAGACATTCACCTACCTCGCCCCAACTTGAAATCTGCAAAGGTCTGACCTTATCCCCGGACCCAAATTTTGTTTTCCATTTCTCCAGCGAAAACCCAAAAAACCAAAAATCAAACACACCTATCTCTTTACTAGCCTAAAATCAGTTCTTATTATAAGTCATCTCGCATCCTATTGATCATTTTCTCGAGATTGATGGAGAGAGCCCTCTCCTGTCCTCGTAGGGCTAGCTACGAGGCTGAGCGTGGTTTGATGTAGCCTTGAGTTTACTTCATTCAAAGCCTAAGGTAGATTTGACGCTAACAGGAGGT